>MTQE01001418.1:1509325-1524822 GCA_014337955.1 Aspidoscelis marmoratus | reverse complement strand
ACTCTGCAACAAGATCTAATCTCAATCTAGATCTAATCAAGATTAACAGGAGTCTCCACACAGTGGCTTCCTGTCGGTGAGATAGGATGACCGATTGTCCACACCAACAGAGGAGAATTTGAAGGAAAGTCCTGATTAGTCAGCAGCTTTTTTACTTCTGAGTTTTCCTGCTGTTGCTTCCAGCCACCTGATCATCACTCTATAGAATTTGCTGCCAGAAGAGGTGGTAACAGCAACTGGTCTAGACGGCTTTAAGGAAGGGTTAGACAAATATATGGATGACAGATGTATCAATGGCTACTAGAATGGATGCCTAAGTTCATCTTTCAGGCTGGGAGGGGGAGAAGCAGGACGCTTCTGAGGCCATCTGCTGGGACTTGAGAGCAGGAGAAGGTTTGTCCTTGTCTCTGCTTGAGAAGCCCATGAGCATTTGGTGGGCCACTGTGTGCGATGGGACGCTGGACTAGATGGGCTGTGGCCTGATCCAGCAGGGCTCCTCTTACGTTCTTACGTTCTTAATCCAGCTGGCCTGGATTCAAGATAAAGCCATCAGCTCCATCAGAGATGGTGTCCAGGAAGCATCAAAATAGCTGCTCATAGAGTGTCCCTTTTAAAAATGTATGGCTTCCAGATTCTCCAACGCCATTTATCAATTTGCTGGCTTTACAGAGACTTAAGACTTACCTAAAAGCATTTTCCAGCTCACATTTTAAAAACAGATTTAAAAAAAACTGCCAGAAAACAGTTCACAATGTATTCACCCAATTAGGCCAACTTTTTGGTAGCATTTTAGGAGTAAGTAACATGCAGATACCATGAAATAGAAGAAAGAGCAGATATTTTTTAAAATCCCTCCCTCTCTCTCTTTTCCCTTCTAGTTCTTTGGATGCATTTGTTCTTTTACTGCCTTTTTCTTCAGAAAAACAAGGGTTTGAGAGATGGCCAGAGAAAGACCAGCCACGGCTTTCCTTCTTTGACTTTCTGTTGATTAAAACTACTAGCAGCTTGTATTAACCTTTTCACAACTAAAAAGCATCACTTCAGAAAAGTACAAGAAACAACTTTCTTATACCCTACCCAGTGAGTAATAAAAATGAAAACCAAGACATTTCAAACAAACAAAACTTTACAAGTAACTTATTAGACTATGCTTCCTTCTCTTCACCTCTACTGAAGAACTACTGGAATAACAACATTAACAAATGAGTTTTAAAATACAATGTGCCAAAGCTCCACTAGGGAATTTAAATTTTTCATAACACTACAAAGAATATTTTTCAGCCTCTTCCTTCTTCACGTACATACAAATTAGGTAGCCAACCAGAGAAGCTCGTGGTACAAACAGGAGAGATACCTTGCACAAAGTATAGTACGGCTTTCAGGGGGGTAAATTAAAAAAAAAAGTACACCTTTTAAACCATAGAAAAAGACTGAAAAATAAACTTGATTTGTAAAGTGTATTTCTTGAAATCATTTAAGCAGAAATAATATTTAATTCATTAAATAATTTAATTTGTGACCCTACAATGTTACTATACTACAGCTTTCATTTACTCCTAGTTAGTAAGGATGCAAAATGAACAGAAACACAAGCTCCTTTCTCTCTCCACATGGCTTTTGTCCTACTAAAACATATTCCTCTATAAATGTGCTTTATCCATGCATTCTAACTTAGCCGGTCTACATGTTTCTACTCCGTTGCTCATCCCTTCTTTTACTAAATCACATTTCTGAAAAATCACTGGAGTGAAACGGTTTCAACCTTGCGCCTTTCTGTCCTTGGCTCCGTGGTTGGTGCGCAGTGCACCCTCGGATGGAGCATTTTCAATTCAGAAATGGCCCCTTCTATCCTGGAGCGTACTGTACACAAACTACATGTGGAACATGATTTTGTGCTCCGCACGTAGACTTATCTTGACCAGAGACAGCACTTCAGAGATGGCGATGGCACATGCACAGTTACAGTCGCACCTGTCACCAAGATGAAGATGGTGGTGCCCAGACATGCGTTCCCACAACAGGTGAAGTCCGCAGACACATTGTTCACGAAATATATTATGTCGTATTTCATGCCAGGGGAAGTTCACCATTCCAATTCCCTGGACAGGACAGAATGGGACGGGAAGCGCGATCTTCCCCTTCTTTAAATATTATACAGATCAGTGATGCGAACAAACTGTGCTTAGCAGTTTGATTCAAACATAACCAGCCAGTTCATCTAGTTCAGCTTTTACTTGGACCCAGTCAGACAGCCGGCTGATTATGAACATAACTGCTCACAGTCTGGTTGAACCAATTTGGTAGTTCAGAATCCTCTTCCTCCCCTTCCGCCTATGCCAGCTTCCAAATTCCATGCCAACTACTGCTAAACTGGCAACCTGATAGCAACAGTCCCTCAGGCAGTCAGTGAAAACCACAGACCCCTGCTCAGAATGTCACAGCAGATAGTTTTATGACACTCAAAATCAGCAATTCAAGCTCATGGGCCCCCTGAAATCTCTCCGCAGACCCCCAAGGGATCTATGGACCTCTGGTTACGAACCCCCCGCTCTAAGGAAACGTATCTACTGATAATGAGAGATGGCAGCTCATTTTACTAGTTTCTCCTCTTGCCAGATCTTTCTCCCAGCTACTTGCTCATCCCCCTGGCTATTCGTTTATTCCAACACCTGTTTATTTGCTTGTTTTCAAAATCTTTCCAACATAAGCAAGGGAGCGAACAGATTAGGAGGGGAGCAAGCGGCTGGAAAGAGGAGCAACCAGTTGTCAGAAAGGGTGGCAGGAATTGCTGCTGGATCAGAACAGACTTCATTATCAGCAGATGTGTGCACAGTTACGAACCTCAAATAGAAATCTGTCTGGCTCTCTTCAAAGAGAGCTCCCCATTTATCACTATGGCCAAACTGATCTGAACAGACTTGGCCTCAGGGTCATGCTTGCGCCAGATCACCAAACTGCAAACAAAACACAATTCACAATCTGTGCAATCACAAAGGCTAGGAGACCACATGGAAAAAGATGCAATCAGGAATTAGTTTATTGTTTCTAGATAAAAGCGTTTTTAAATGTCACCGCACGTGAATCAATAAATATAAGAGATAGGATGTTACACGGGAATTCACCAAATCCCACTACTGATAACAGAAAGTAATGCAGTAAAAGAAACAACCGTAGTGTAAACCAAGCCAAATTACTACTATATAAAGTAATTCCCTCTCCATTCCTTTAATTACTAAAATAGCTCATTCATCCATGAAAAGGCCGAGCATTTCTGGACAGCGCTCGCCTTAACTTGCCCTGTTGCCAAGTCACTGGTGAACCTGAGAAAAGCATTCAGACCTCTGCCCACGTCCTACGTTTCAGGATGAGTCCCAGTATGAAAGACTGTAGTAGAAAAAGTGAAAAGCTTAAAAAACATGAGAAATATTTTCATAATGGTTATGAAAATATTTTCATAATGGTTGTATAAGGAAAATAAAAACAATTATGAAAAATGTTTTCATAGATGTTGTATAAGCAAAATAAAATATGATTGGGTAGTAAAAATAGTGATTCGAAACATATCTAAATGAGAATAAGTATTTTTTATCAACCTTTACTAAGTCAACATAATGATGTTCAAGATAGTTTCTCCTTTGACATTTTTTAGTTGTCTTGTATTAATTGGTCCTGTTTATTTTCTTATTTGATACTGTGTACTGTAATTTCTTAGATTACACAGCTTATTATTAGAATTCTGTACATTACTTTGATGTTTTATTTATTGAAACCGATTTCTTTACTTAATATATTTCTCTGACGTGGTGACTGTATATGTTATTTTGTGCCGCCCTTTGGTGAAAAGGGAGTTATTAAATAAGTGTGTTGTGTTGTGGATCCTACTTAATCTATTGAATACGTCAGATAAAAATTGGATATTTAGATGCTATTAGTTGTAGGTTATATAAACTATGATTTGGGGGAATTGGTGCAGACTGAATGTCTACTAACACTAAACCATCCTTAAATAACTTCATAAGATCATTGCTGTGTTTTGCACCTACCTTTAGGGAGGAATACAGAGGCTCACAACTGTCATCATTAACCAGAATTTGTTTACTAAAGTGGAGGTTTAGCACTAGTTAAGATGAGAACAAATACAATCTGTAACTATGTCTAGGGAAACAGGAGGTTTAGTTGTTGTTGTTTTGTTTTGCAAATAGAAGGAAGTACTTCAAATCCTAAGATACAACTGGATCGCTTAATGGTCACATCACATCTGATGAAATCCTCAGTCATGCAGACAAAAAGCAAGTTTTAATACATGAAAGCAAAATTAAAAATAGGCAAAGAGAGCTTAAATTCCTGTGGGCAATTATAAAGCCTAACACACAAAGCAAGGTGCTTCCTCCAGTGCTATAAGGTCTCTAAATTGAAATCTCTCTGAAATCTCTCTGAAAGATACGCTTTAATCCAACCAGGATGAATCCCACAGCATGAATGCGCACGAGGTCAGACTTGATAATTGTAATGGTCTCCACTGCCCTTAAAAGTATGTGAATTTAAATTGCTTCCAAACTTAATAACCTACAAGAAGCTGTATAGTAACTATTCCTTTGAGTATACTCAAATTATGGTCAGTGAGTGAGACCATAGATAGATTTAATACCGGCTTGGGCTGATAAAATAGCAAGAGAACATATAACAAGTTTTGATTCACAGGAAGTTCTTATAACAAAGAATATATTTCTCTAACTCTAATGAGTTTGCTTGAGCTCAGATTAAAGTAAGTCTTTTTCCAACAAGTCTTATGGGCGAGCAAGGCGAAAAAAGGTATTTTCTACTGGCTTTCTAATAGTGGCCTAGGCCTCACTCATTTGCACACCTTTCTGAATAACAAAGAGTACAGCTGTAGCTTTCAAGATGTTCCTGAACTCCCATCATCCAGACTAGCTAGAGCGGCTACAATAGTTGTAGTTCAGGATCATTGGGAAAGCCACAGTTAAGCACCCTTAGGCCCTGGTCACACCTAAACGAGACAGGACGTCCTGTTCATAATTCAACCTGAGGTCATACCAGTTCTGTTCACACACAGGTCAATTGCTCACACCTTTCTCCACGATCGACCTGAGCCGCCTCCACGGAACTCTTGGCTCTCCACCACTTTTGCTGCATCAAATCTATCTCCTTTCTTATTGGATGCCATCGTGTCACTCGAGGGAGGCGAGGGTGTGTGCTTGTTGTTCATTTTTAAGCCCGCAACCCCGCCTCCATGCGATTAATTTTTAAAATAATCATTACAATTACAATAAATTTGCATAAAAACGCTAGACAGAGGAATCATACGGATAAACGGAGGATGCCGCCCTCCCCTGGACATTGGCTGAAAGACTGGACCACACCCACGACAGCACGGGTCAGCCTCCTTTAGCCTCCCCCCCCCCCTCACAATGAGAAAGAGAAGATGGCCTGGCATGTCAGGACGGGCTGAGTCCTCTGGAAAAGAGGACTCCTGTTAAAACGATCTAACAGGGATAGGCCAACTTGGAAAATGAATTGATTAAAAATAATGTGAGTCACATGACCAGAAGACAACCTGAAGGCAACTTATTTTTATCTTAGGTTAGTCAGAGACGGTTAAAGCATCTGGCCACGGCGATCCACACTCTTGTAACTTCTAGTTTAGATTACAGCAATGCACTCCTTATAAGGCCACATTTGAAAACTGCGTGGAGTTTCTTATATCAACTCGAATCTAAGTGGGGTAATTTCCACTTAAAGATACTCCGGGGCCCCACTGAGCACGTTTTCAGCATTCAGGGACGAGTCCCTTTGTTTATAGATTTTAGCAATTCTATATTATTGTAACTCATTTTATTATCTCCTTGGAAGTGCAGTAAAAGGTGGTATAGAAATTGCAGGAAAAAAACAAATAAAGACAAAGAATGCCTTTTTAGGATCCCTTTTAATAATGGCAGCCAATAAAATCTTAATGAGACTAACTGATCTCTCAGAAAGCCGCAGTCACAGCCTCACTTGATAATTTATCTCTGGGCAGACACTGAATCCAGGCCAGTTTTTGGCTGGAATGGCCTGATCCCACCTACCAAGCCAATGCGACCACCCAGCACCACCAGTTAAGCCTCAGCATGGTGAGGGAATGCCCTGAGGGAAGGCTTGTGGGGCAGGGCAGGAAGGGCAGCTCAACACAGGGAACAGCAGGGAGTGTTTCAGCGCAGGGGAGGCACAGAGGAGCAACTCGCTGGGGCAGGAGCAGGGGATGACTTGCCATGGAGAGGCAATTGGGGCAGCTCAGCACAACAGGGAGAGCCTCAACACAGTGGGGGCAAATTTGGCAGGGGAGGGTGAGTCTCAGCATGGGGGGGTAGGGGAAGGATTTGGTGCAGTAGGGAACGATTTGGCACAGCACGGGAAGTCTCAGTGCGACAGAGGAACAGGGGAATGACTTGACGCGGCGGGGCAAGGGGGAGCGACTCGGCATGGCAGGGAGTCTCAACCGGGTGGAGGGTAGAGAAGTGACTTGGCAGGATAGGGGGAGTCGTGGCACGGTGGAAGAGCATAACGAGGCACGGCGGTAGAGTCTGAGAGCGGCAGAGAAAGCGAGGAGGTCCTTCTGCCCCACCAAAGCTTATCATTTGATGGGGGCCTTCCAGCTCCAGGGCGGGCCAAATTTCTTTCCTTTCACCTGACTCCATTTGGACTCACTGCTGGAATAATCTGCACAGCTGATAGTCCCAAGCAGAGCAGGAAACTCTGCAGAAACAACAGATGCCAACTTTCACATCTGGCCCTTCCAGACCCAGGATGGCCTCCACCCAATAAACAATGTGTGAGTGCGGCCATGGGAAAAGCTGTTTTGCCATTAGCTTCTTCCAAGGAGATGCTGGGGAATTCCTATAGTTCAAGAAAGACAATATTTAAGAGGACAGGGAAACACAGAAATTCAAAAGCTGTTCTGAATATATGTCACATAGTCAACAGTAAGATGGCTGCCAATGAATGAAAACTCTGAGCAAAGGAACAACCAAAAATCCCAAAAGAAACCCAAACAAATACACCAAAAGTGACCAAACAAAAAATTGGGTTCTATAGCAAAAGAAAAAATATGTGTAATATTTACTAAAAGGGTTACAAAGATCCCACTGATAATGCAAATAATAAATGCACTGATAATGCAAATAATAAATGAACTAAATCAAATAATACAATATAAAGCACCAAAATTAAAAAACTCACTGTCAGAAAAACAATTGTGGAATAAAAAGTAAACCGCACAAGCCACAGCCAAAAGGTATATTAAAATCAAAGCAATAAAGAAAATACAGATAAAATATAGATAAAAATAGGCCAAACGCGTTTCGACTAGAAAAGTCTTCTTCAGTGGCCAATATTAAAATATATATACGAATACCTGTATGTGAGTGTCTCTCTCAAACCTGGAACAGGAGAGGCAGTCCAGATTTTAGTAGATCTATGAACTTGTGATTTGAAAAAAAATCACTATGTATACCCACGTACCAAAGAAAGGACATGCTAAAAGCACGCTCACAATTCAGAACCACTGCGCTAAACCACCACACAAAGAAAATTTTGTAAATGATGAAGGAGATTTATCTCTGTTTCATCAACTTCAACAAGACTGTTGACCGTGTAGAACACAGCAGATTGTGGAACATATTATGACTACTACCTCAGTCAGAAAACCTGATTATTCTTCTAAAAACATTTTATAACTCCAGTAAGCACTGGATTGGAAATGACAGAGCAGAATAAAGAAGGAATTGAAACAAGAGTAGATATTCTCTGTTTAACTTATAAAGAAAATATATTATAAAAACAGCAGGCAGGGAAGAGATGACAGGTGAAATTCAAGGTAGAAACATTAACCATTTGAGAAGGATAAATGAAGCATTCTGATAACTAAATCTAAAATCACAGAACACATTATAAAAGAGAAAGTGAAAATTATGATTTACAGTGGTACCTCGACATACAAGTGCCCTGACATACAAATGTTTTGAGATACAAGCCACCGAGCGAGTGATATTTTGCTTTGAGATGAGAGCAAGATTTGAGATATGAGTATGTAAATACAGTCTAGTACATAACAAAAACAAGTGAGGTGGTGTTTTGGGAGCTGGAATGGATTAATGGGAAAATTGCTTTGAGATACGAGCGATCTGACATAAGAGCAAGGTTACGGAACGAATTAAACTCGTATGTCAAGGTACCACTGTAATAAGAAACATAGTTTTAAAAAGTGAAATATAATGTCAGTTTACATCGGTGATGGCCAACCTATGACACGTGTGTCACAAGTGACACGCCAAGCCCTTTTGGGTGACACACATGGCCACCCTGGCACCTGGGCATGTAGTGCTTGCTTGTTCTTGAAGTGTACAAAATACCAACTTTCAATTGAAGATTTAGCAACAAAAGTCACTAATGTAAAGAATTATTTGTTTTTGCTTTTAATAAAATACATATATCAAAAATATAACTTTTTTACTAGAGCTATAAATATCACAAAATTATGGATATTTCTAGATGTGACACAGCACCTGAGTTAAGCTAGGTTTTCTTGCGAATTTTGACACACCGAGCTCAAAAGGTTCGCCATCACTGGTTTACATGTTTGTTTAACAGTGAAGAAGCAAAGATGGTAGACAGTCTTGTTCTCCAAGGCTCAAGAACAGACAAAGATGGACAGACTTAATTTTCTGTTATTCTTCTCCCAAGTCAAAGTCAAAACACGATCGGCTGAGTGACAGGCTTCCATAAGAAACCATACGGTCACTGGTAATAATAATAATAATATTTATTTGTATACAATACTTTCTTCGTCTGCTGTTGGCATTTCATCTTGAGACAGGAGAAGCGTCATCATTAAACGCCCCAAGTTAGTTGCAGGCCATGTAGGCAGCAGCTGGAAGTGGACAATTATTCCATCTCAGTGATGGTTATTGTTGTTGCTGTTTTTGTTCTCAACTTCAACATTGTTGTTAAATACCTTGTTATAGTAGCAATTGTCTTCATAAAAACATAAGAGGAGCCCGGCTGAGCTTTGTTTGGACTATTTTGTTTCAGGGGTATAGACTGTTTAATTCGGGCCTTAGTTAATTCCACATACCAATGACCCTTCTGGGTGAAAAAATACGGTACTTCTCATCAGTCCCACCTTTCCCGATCAGCTTCAAAGAGTTATAGAGAAAATAAGCTTTTTCATACCATGCATGATTTTATAAACTTCCTTCTTAAGAGCCATCTCTTTCAAGGTTGAATAAGCCTATATATTGTAGGCTGATCTCATAAAAGGGGGTTCTAGCCCCTTGATCATTCTGGTTGACCTTTTCTGAACTTTTCCAGTTCCGTAAGATCCTTCCTTAGACACAGTCATCAGAACTGAACACAATTTTCCAACTGAATCCTCACCATCAATTTATTCCTAATTAACCCTAATGTTGATTTCACTTTTTTTAACCACTGCACCTTCATTGAGGTGAACCAGAACCCCAAGGCCTCCTCCTTGCTCCATCTGTGAAAGCTCAGGCCCTATCAGTTTATAGATAATTTAAAAAAAAACAGTTTATAGATATAACTGGGGGGTAGGGTGACCCCAATGTTTCATATACAGCTTTGAAATCTAGACAGTGAAAATTAGAAAAATAAGGCGAATGTTTTGAAATGATGGATTCAGGGAGAACAGCTAAGAAGAACTAATCAGTCCTCCTGAATCAAATAAAACCTGACTGGAAAAATGATTTATATTTTGCAGAATTGAGAGAAACAGAAAAGGGACAGATAAGGGTCAAGGGATAAGGTTGCTGAATGGAATAAAAGACTGCTGGAATAACTCTAGACTAGCAAGTTCTGATCAAAGAAGGTCAAGATAGTGAGCAATCATCCATATAGTTACTAGGAGTCAAAGCCAAGGTGACAGCACTTACAGCAAACAATATCACATACATTATAACAGGACTAATTTGAGATATGAGTTACTTTAGAAACATAAAACTTGACATATATTCCCAGGTGCTCTGAACCTCAATAAAAAAGCAGGAATAATAATCACTATTTTATAAAGAAATAACCAGAAGCCAATAGAAACAAACTGGAGAGTATTTGCCATCATACAAATTAAACATCATGTTTCATTTTTCTTTATTTAAAATGCATTTTACTGGCCATTAATTGCCATGATCTTGCATTTTTCAGCCCCCAACCCTAACACGTATGATATAATCAACACAAAGACACACAGCAACGCACTGCGTATCTTTGGACCAATAAAGAAAACGCCTGAGGGTTTCTTACCAGCAGAAGTTCATCCTGTAATTCCTTGCAACTTTTTTCATTATTCTGGAGTCTCTCTGAGAGGTCTATAATTACTTTCTTCTTTTCCTCTATCTCTTCGTTTAGTCTCTTATTTATGGAGAGATACTCTCTTTCTAGCCTGAAAAGATGGAACGCCATTTTCAGAAACACTTTTAACTAGGATTGTAGATTCCAATAAGGCTTGTGCTAATTGTATTTCTGGGCCACAGTTAGATTTTTAATAAAGTTTTGAGTTTAACAAAATTAGAAAAACAGTGATAAATCACTAATATGTCAATACAACACAATTAACAGTACTATTATAGATCACCAGTGAATTAACTTAAAAATTACAACAGAACTGGTTTATTTTTATTAGGCAAATTGAATTTCCTCAAACTTATTATGCTTCACCAAAAGCTAAAGGACAGACTTTGCAATTAACATACTTGATGGATTTTAATTATTACCATATTTGTAACCAAAATCATAAATTATCATAAGGTGAGAAAATTAAATTTTGTTTAGATGCAGTGTGATACAAATCTCCAACTTTTGTAGATGGTTCGGACAGTAGGAATAAATACCGCAGCTCCACTCCATTCATTCACTCTTCCCCTTCTTCCCCCAGTAATGACGTCCATGGTTTCTTAGATTTAAAGTATTATGGGTATTTTAGGTGTGGAGTCCAGTTGTGAAACCAAGTGCTGAGTTCCTCCTGCTTTTTCTGTTTTCCCTTCATTCTGGTCAAGTTCTATATTCTACAAACCTCCCTGGTTGCCCCTTCGTTCCCTCAATGCCTACAGCGTGCAAGCCTCCTTGTCTCCCGGCTCCTAAAATCCTCCAGATTCCGAACTCCATTTTCTTCTACTACAGCCTGCTGCTCACCTCTGTTTTCCTCCTCTCCAACCTGCAGATCTCCAGTTTGTTCCCTCTTTGTTTGAAGCCCAGTACAGGGCTCTGGATGTGCAAACAGGGAACGGGATACAGACTGGGACTATGTAGCAGACGGAACCAACAAAAGGCTTCCACAAACCACAACCAGTTCAAATTATCCTCCACAATGTTGATTTTAAGTAAATCATAAGGCTGTACCATAAAGTACTTGCACTGATAAAACCACTGGCTACAAACACCCATCAAGCACGCCTTACTTCAGTGGTCATCGAAGGTCTTGAAGCAAGAGCTACAAGGATCCAATTAGAAGACTCCTGATCTTCTGAAATCACCTTCTGTTCTGATGAAATCACCATTCAGGAAGATTAAAGGGGGCTGCCAATCAGAGCCTAATCCCTCCCCCCTTCACAGGATCCCCAGTGCTGAGGTTCCCATTGCGTCTAATGTGGCTGGGAAGGACTATATAAGTATGCCAGTCCTACCACATGCAGGTCTCTCCTCTGAAACCAGACTACTGTTTAAAGGGTTTTATTTGAGCATAAAGAGTGAGGATATTTAAGTTAGTTTAATTCTAGCCTACACTTAACCCTTAAAACTACATCTCAAAAAACTGTAATTAACATTAACTATTAGAAGAGATTTTTCAGACAGCATTGGAAAGCATTACTGTACTTAAAACACTGAGAAACACACAGGAATGAATTCAAGGTCTGAAGGAAAACATGAACATTTCCAATGAACATTCAAACCAGGGAACAATATAATAGCTGCAACTGCTAGAAACAGAAGCCATGGAAAAGCATGATGATGCATAGCAGCAATAAAAAGTGAAGCAACGTTTTTAAGACCTCCAAGATCCTTACATCTATAAGAAAACAAAAGAATCCAGTTAAATCAAAACAAAGCAGCCTGAAGTTCTGTCAACCTGAAATGCTAAAACTGTGCCATGACAATCCTGTGTCCACCACAGTGGATCACTGAAATAAATTATTAAGCCATTCGGCTATTTCTGCCAACTAGGGATGGGCAACATGTTGCTCAGAGTGCTTCATAAAGCATCCAAACCAGACTCGGCTTTCTTCCACGGGGGGCAGTTTCCTTGGTGGCTTTCACCGAAGCTGTAGGGGATGGGACCAGCTAAGCTATACAATGGCAGCAATCTGTGGCCCAGCACAATTTGGAACCACTGCGCATTCCCTCGTCCCCGCCAGGCCTCCGAGCAACACCTACATTTTGTAGGCTGGGGGGGCTGGGAGGAGCAGGCCTATTGTTACATGGCTTGCTGTGGTAACAGGTGGCCCCGCTCTCTCCCGACTACCTTGTAAACTCACACACACTCCATGGAAGGAGGCTACGGTAGACTCAAATGTTTTATAGAGAATTCAAAGCAGCATTTTGCATGTTGTTACTACTCTGCATATTGTTCTTATCTGCAGGGCTGATCTCAGATAGTGGCTGTAGGAGATACTGATTTGACACCCGGGGAACCCACTTATCTCCCATGCTATTTAACGTCTATATGAAGCTGCAGGGAGAGCTCATCAGGAGACCTGGAGTGAATCTCTCTCTGTGCCATCTGAATCAGGAGAGGCGGTTGAAGTGCTTGACAGGTGTCTGGAGGCGGAAATGGGCTGGATGAGGGCCAATAAATTGAAGCTGAATCCAGACAAGACAGAGGTGCTGTGTGTCATAGGGTCTCTGGCTTGATGGGGTTGTAATGCCCTGGAAGGGACAGGTACACAATTTGGGGGTACTCCTGGACTCTGTACTAATGCCTGAAGTTCAGGTGGAGGCCGTGGCCAGGAGCGCCTACTCCCAACTACTGCTGGTGCGTCAAATGAAGCCCTTTCTGGATAGAGACAACTTGGCCACAGTCATTCATGCTCTGGGGACTTCTAGATTGGACTACTGTAATGCACACTACATGGGGCTGCCCTTGAAGACGGTCCGGAAGTTGCAGCTAGTGCAAAATGGAGCTGCTAGAATGCTGTCTGGAACATCTAGACGGATACACATCATGCAGTTTTAAAAGGGCTGCATTGGCTGTCAATTCACTACCGAGCCCAATTCAAGTTATTAACTCTGACTTAATAGGCCCGAAATGACTTGGGCCCCAAATATCTAAAGGAACACCTCCTCCCATACCAACCTGCCTTTGCCTTAAGATCGAGTGTTGAGGCCCTTTTGGTTGTCCCACCACCTTCAGCTGTGAGTCTGGTGGGCACCTGAGAGAGAGCCTTTTCAGTAATGGCCCCCAGAATATGGAATAGCCTCCCCCTTGAGGTGTGCCATGCCCCTTCCGTACATATACTTAGGAAAGCAGTGAAAACACACCTCTTTACCCTGGCATTTGGCTGAGATGATTACATTTCCCCTCCCAGTACAGAGACCATCATTTTAAACATGCTATGTATTGTTTTAGGTTTCCTCAATTTTTAAAGGGCTTTTAATGTATATTCTGTTTTAATCTGTTGTTTTAATGGTTGTTGCCCACCCAGAGGCCTTTGGGAATGGGGCAGGGTAGAAATGTAAATAAATAAATAAATAAATAAACTGTCCTTGTGTTTTAAGTAACACTTATTACTACCTTGTTCTGAAGATTAAGTTTTAGCAGAACAAGATACAGCCAAGTGGAGGATAGTTCAGGTCTCTGTTTGGCTCTCCAGATTCTCCAGCACTGGGCAATGCAGGTTATTTATTTATGAATCTGGTCTGAAGCAGGAGCCGTTTCGTGGTTTGCACCTGTGATCCACCCCAAGTGACAATTAAGATCACAGCGCACCAGAGGGTGAAGTACGAGCTGGAGACAAATATATCAAAATAGGCGTACAATGTTGCTTCCTCCTCCTCTGCAAAAACGCAGCCGTTCTTCTTTAGACGCTTTTAAAATTTCTTGCCATTTTCAGTTTTCTTTTTTCACTAGAAACTGTGATTTGAGTGCAGAACTTGCAGACAACAGCCAGGGTAAAGGAAAGGACCCCTTTGCAGCAGCTGATAACCGTGCAGGATGCAAAGACAGAAATATATCGTGGACGGGAGATAATTTGTACTTTGTGGATTTACAATGCTATCTGCATATGGCAAATTCAATAAACTAGTTTTTAGACTCCTGCTGTCTGGGTGCAAACTGGGTTTCCGTAACAGAAGCATCGGCTGGAAACTACACGATATCCAGTATTGCTATGGTGCCACTAGATACATTTTTAAAGTCTTGTTTGGTTTTAAAATGCAACCGAGAAATTATCTTCCTTTTTTTTTCTTTCAGAAGTACCTTGGCAAAGATTGCTGCCTCCATGCTATATACAGTACATTACAGTTTGGAGGGAACATTTTATTTATTTATTTATTTATTTATTTATTTATTTATTTATTTATTTATTTATTTATTTATTTATTTATTTATTTATTTATATTTCTATCCCGCCCTATACCTGAAGGTCCCAATCCTAGGGCCCCCTTATCACACATTTCAGTTCTATTTCTCAGTATGTCTGAAAGAAAAAAGTGCATCCTTCACTTGACTAAACTGATACTATAAAATGATACTATAAAATACTATAAAATCTCTGCCAAGGTACCTTATAAAACAATTTTTGGAAGCCACCATCTTATTGTATTTCCTTTCCAATATGACCTCTTAGATTATATCCAACAACAACACAGAACCACTGAAAATGTTGGCAGAGAAAATACAAATACAAAAATGTATTTTCAACTCAAAAAAATCTCAGAAAAGTATTTTGCATGTATTAAAGTAAAACAAAATGGAAGAGTATAACGCTTAAAGATTAAAGATGGGAAAAGGAGTGACAATTCCTGTGAATCAACCAGAAAAGGGATGAAGGTGCTAGGAATGGAAATGTTAGATTTTCAGGGACAGACATAAATCGCTCTCGGATTAACTGAGTAACACTTTTATTCAGTCCCCCAGAATGGATTTTGTAAAAGTGACAAATCCATGGCAGGTACAGTGTGCTTACTGAGCTAACTATTAAAAATCTCTCAAGAACAGCAACCCAGAACTGTTTGGGATTCCTGCTTTAAACTGTACCCTAAATTATGTAAATGTGCCACCTAAGCATATGCCAGTGAGACGCAACAGGTTTATACAATTCACATTTGCTTCCTGACGTTTTAGAAACCAGCAATGAATGAAGATTAGAGATGTGAACAAATATCCGGAACATTCAAAATTTGCACAAATCTGGGCGAATTTGGACATTTGTATTTGAATCTAATGTTGGCACATTTGAAGATTGACATTCGAATTTGAACTGAATGTTTTG
>MTQE01001418.1:1465840-1489276 GCA_014337955.1 Aspidoscelis marmoratus | reverse complement strand
AGGTTGAGAACCACTGCATTAGGTACTCAGGCTTCGTTTTACATGCATGTGTGCACACAAGAGTGAGTGCACACACACACACACAAAGCCCTAGCTAATGTTCACCATCAATCCACACCATATGAGGAGCTGGGGAGGAAGAGATTCCAGTCCCAGCATCACTATCAACAGAGAGGCAAATGCTACTAAATGCAATTCAGATACACATGCAGAATTAAAAACTGGAAAGTTTATGTCCCTTATTCTTTTATCTTTGTTTTCCTAGATCTATTTTCACCCACTTCAGTCCCAGTTCCTGCTGGATCCACCAGGCTGGCATACAGCAGGTCAGTTATTTTGTGACACAGAACCCTTGAAAGCTCAGAAAGATACTAATTTAGAAAGAAATTCAAATAGAAAACTACAAGTAATAGAGAAGGAGAAGAGGATTCAGTCAGGGCATGACAAAGCTTGCAGTCAGAAGGAAAGGCAATAGGCGTGTAAAATGTTGCAAGCAAAGGAAAGTCAATTTTTATGGCCGTAACTTGTATTATTTGCCAGTCAATGATTTTTAATTATGCATATGGAGTGAGAACGATCTTGGATCTTGTCCTGTGTTTATTTGAGCATTAAGCGGTGTGTTCCCAACTCCTCTCACAGACCAGATGCTACAAGAAACGAAAAATCCTCATCGCTGCACTTTTAGCCACAAGATGATGCTGTTGCCCTTCTTACAGGACTTCTTCTGTCAGTACGAGCGGGTGGGGTGGAGAGAGCCCTCCAGCACCTACTCAAAGCTGCAGTGGAGATTATTCCTCCCCCCTTTCAAGCAGTTTGTGATTTGAGGACATACAGTATTTCTGTTTGACCACAGGGATCTGCCAAGCCGCCGTTCATCAAAGATTGCCAAGGGCTTTACCTGGAGACCTAGCTCTCTTTGGCACTTTCTCCCGACTCCTGAGAATTTACCTGCCCTTATAACTTCTTCTTAAGGTGCACATGTGCACAATGTCATCGCACAGGTGCATGCAGGTTAGGTCGCGCAGGTGCACATCAGCGCCGACTTCACTTCCGCCCATGAAGAAGGGTGTACTGGTAGTGTCCACACAATGGGAAACAAATATGCTCCTCACATACAGGTGCTGAAGAGAGCCAGAACTGACAGGCTCAGGCCTCTGCTTCAGTGTGTGGAGTTCAGCACATGGTAAAAAACCATTAAGAGATCATCACGTGTTAACACGCAAACCAATCTTCCCCAACCGCACACCCTCGGTATGTTCTTGTATGTCCCCTGATGCCAAGTTAACTAAGGCTGACCAAAGCCAAGTCCAACACAAGAGATGGACGGGCAGCAGCTGGAATAAGGAACATGGACTGATTTCATAAACAAATACATTACGCGGAACATAGGAAACGGGGGGGGGGGCTGCTCACGCTTGGCCATATTCTGGAACGTCCACATGCTAATGCAGGGCACAGCATGCCTCTGTTCCAGGATATATTCCAGAATGAAGCCAAGTACGAACATGTCCAAGGTTATTCGACGTCAGAATTTCCCAGTAAGACTGCCAGGGTCACTGGAGGGTGTTTATACCTATATCCCACTCTACTGCAAAGGTTTCAGACTGGGTTACAGGAAACAAAGGCAAGACAAATAGGTTAATCACATGGCTAAATAGCAGTTAGAACAATATTAAATTAAATGTACAGAGAAGGACAGACTGGTCAGTTACAAGAAAAAGTACCCCTGACAAGGACAAGCAGACTGACAACGTCCTTTTCCTGAGACCTCAGATGTCCATCTTTCCTGGAGCCACTTCAGTCTACGGGACCGCATCCAGCTCATCACTAACCCCAGATGCTGGCTGGGAAGAGGACAACCTCACTCGGTTCAGACGGTACCGAGACGCAGACTTGGGTGTCATTCACATACTGATGGCAGCTCAACCCCAAATCCTCTGATGACCTCTCACAGGATACCAAAGAAGAGAAGAACAAAACAGACCCCTGGGGAACTGTTCCCAGGGTGAAGAACAGAAATCCCCCATGTTCATTCTGAGATCTGCCACAAAGAAAAGATCTGAATTATCAGACAGCAATATCTGTGCTTCCCAAGCGCCACAGCCTAAGAGAATACAGGGGTCAACAGTATCAAAGGCAGCTACAAGATCCAAGAACACCAGAAGAGGAGCGCTCCATCTGTCCCTCTCCCACCACGGGTTACCCTTAGGGCAACCAAGGCACTCTCAATGCTGGGGCCAGTCCCAAAGCCAGACTGGAATGGGCGCAAATTAATGCCTAGTACCGTAAGGAACAGCTTATCTAACACGACACTAGAGAATAAAAGTCAAGTAACAACACATCTAAAGCAAAATAAAAGCTCATATGCACAGTCGTATTTCATTATCCAGGCTAACATTTTCAGTTATGGTACCGCATGTGGTTGCCAGCGCAGAAAAGGGGGAAGCACATACCCTTATCATCCAGTCCTTCACTTTTACATTACCGGTAATATATCATACTTAAATGTTTTTTAAACCTTGCTTACATGCTGGTTTTGGACCATGATAAGAAACTGAACAGCTTTTGGCTGTCCTGGGCAGTATAAATATATTCTCTCTGTGCGCATGTCCGCAAGTGTGTGCGCACACACAGACCCATACGGAGGACCTATTCCATATCCCAGGCTGCTCCGAGTGGATAAATGTATTTCCTCCTTCGTACGGCTCCGGCCAGGGAAAAGCGCTCCCGCCTGCTCCAGCACGGCTAGAAAAGACCTCCTTGGGAGACAATACATTGATCAGCCACAGTAGGGGGAAGGAGCGCGTGTTTTCTGTCCTGGGGCTGAACACGTGGGAAGGAGTCCCGTTCTTCCCCTGGGCGTTGTTCCCAGATCCACTTTCCGCCATCCTCTGCACTGCGTGTACCTTCAGAAGGTTCTCCAGCTTCGTCTTCTCCTTCAGCAGCAACTCATATTCACTGTTGCAGCTCCTGATGATGAGCTCCTTCTCCGAGAGATCACTCGTCAGCCTCTGGTGCTTCTCGTCCCACTGCTGCTTGGCTACGTAGTAGGCCCTGTCGGCCTCGTTCAGTTTCTGCTGAAAAGCTCTGAGTGTCGCTATTGAGGGAAGAAACGAAACGATGAGCTGAGTTTTTAAAGTATTACTAAATCTGAGCATAATTAAGCCAGTGTAGGTTGTCCTATTTATTGGATTATTCTACTTAACTATATAAAAGCTGAGCAAAATAACACTAATAAACATGTAAATTTCTTTATTCTTTACAATACTATCAATTAAAAACAAAGATCTGTAGAAGATTCTGCTTTGTGTCCAGGATGCATAAAGACAGAGCAGGAAAATGAAGAGGTCCTGGCACACCAGTCAATAGCTTACATACTATGCCAAGAGGACAGCCTGCCTTGTAAAATATGCCATAAAACTTAACAAGCCCACAAAACTGTAATAACATATTCATTCTTAAAGAAAGAAGGAGCCTAGTTTTTTATAGCGAACCTCCAAAGCAGCCTACTCTAGCCTTCATAAATCTTTACTGTAGTTCTTTCCATAGCGGAACAGCAATATATTTGAATATCCTGCTCAGAACTGGCACAGGGCTCTGTGTGCAAAATGCACGGAGAGATCAAGGGGTTTTCTGTAGAAAGAGAAGTTCTGTAGCAGCTACAACCAGAGTGCAGTTTTGGGGTTTGCAGGCCATAGGTACTTTCACCCCAGAATAATCCCAAAATGTGGTTTTGAATTTCTCATTAAATTTCTGTCTCTTTCCCCCCCCCCTTGTTTTTTATGTCTTTAATTTTTTTTCACTTTTCATAAGTTCAAGGCCCTAAATGCAGGTCCTGCAATGCCAATCGGGAAATTCTGGCAGGGCAAAAAATTATGAAATATTGAAAAAGCAAAAGACAACCCGTGAAAGTACTCAGCATCTCCGGGGCTCCCTTGGTGGCTTTGAAAGGAGCCCAGAGTTTGCTAAGACCCAAATTCTAAATCCTGCGCCCCGCTTGGCTTCTTTCCCAAAATCTCATCATTTGCCCGGTAATAATGGAAACATTTACTACTGCACCCACCATACCAAGTTTGCTAATTAAATCAATTCCTCCTATAAAACTTTTACCCTCAAACAAGCCATTGGGCCTATTAATCAATCATGAAAAAATATCTAAAAGATTTTTATTTAACTAGGAAAGAATTGCCAAAAACGAATGAGAAAGAAACAAATTTTGGCCCAGCTCTGTTTCTTAATATCCAATATTCTAAACCCACAGAAATAAGCTATTATCCAATTCCTTACAAACTCTGAAAAAAGAATCAAATACAAACAAGATTATAGAAAGCTGGAATGAAAAGATAAACGTAATCTAAAAAGAAAAAACTGCAGAAGAGAAGTTTCATAATTCGATGCAGTTAGCTTTTGAATATGCTATTATACAAGAACCAAAACCTTTATAGGCTGCTGTGACGCACAGAGGTGAATACAAAGCGATGTAGCAGCATCCACTCATGCTCACAGATGGCAGTTATGGAGGCAGTGTGAATTTTTTTATAAGAGCAAAATAGACAAACAGAGAGTACAAAGAAAAAGGCGAGCAGTAATACAAATCATCATAAAGGATTAAAGTAAAACTTTCAAAATGATGTTTAATGGAATGGAATTCTAGACTCATTCACATGAGATCAGAAGTACAAGACAAGAGAGACGGAGGCAAAACACACACCGCCCTCCTTAATATTCTGGAAACTATGTGTGAAGCCTCTAGTTACAACATGGTAATTCTAAATATAAAATCCCCTCATGTATTTGGCACCCTGGGATATGAAGGAGGTGAACAAGGCAGAAGTGTCAATAAAAGCATTACCAATGGAATCATGACACCATACTGATATATACTGCAAAAACTGTATCCCTCCACTATGTACGATCTAGGGCACTGTCAAATGTTACCTTGAAGCTGCTCAATTTGTTTGTTTGCATCATTTAATCTGTCTTCTGACGAACACCGTTCGACCCCAATCTCTTTCCTTGCCACAGCAAGCTCATATTCCAGGCTTTGGCGAACAGCTTCACCTTTTTCAACTTCTGCTCGCAATTTTGCAATCTGGCTTTCATAATTCGATAGCTGTAAAACACATTGATTTAGAAAATTATGAGAAATGTCTCTAAATATTTAGAATGCAATGTTTCAGGCACCAAACCAAAAAGACTGTAAACTGAGAAAATCCCACTCGTCCAAAATAAAGGCTACTCAATTATCTTTTACAGTTCTGTTGCACCACTTTGGGAGATCAAAACACCTGAACAAGACTATCCTCAGAAAAGCTAGATATAAAAAATAAAAGATCTACAGCTGGACCTTGGTAATTTCCATGGCCTCCTGCTTTACTCAGTGGAAAAAAAGAAAAAAGAATCCTCACAGCAACATGTCTTTCTACTCATATCTTACCAAGATCAGAACAACACTTTACCTTCATAATCAATATTCCATACTGAAACAGTGGGCAGCAATAACACAACACACACAGTAGGATTTTTTTTTCAGTATTGTGATTTTTTTTGTGCTATAAACTGAAAGTGTAATTGAAAATGCTGCATTTGATACCTAAGCTACACAATGTAATAAGCTTTTGCATTTTCTGTGCATGTTTTGAAGGGAAAAAAATACACACAAAATGTTTTTGAGGAGCACATTGCTAAAAACATCAAAAGAAGTAACAAGAATTTCTATACATATATCAGAAGTAGGAATCCAACCAGGAAAGCAGTTGGACCACTAGATGGTAAAGGACAGAAAGGGGTAATTAAAGAAGACACGGAGATTGCAGAGAAACTAAACGAATTCTTTGCTTCCATATTCACAAAGGAAGCCATGTCAGTAGCTGAGCCAACATTTTCAGAAAAATTAAACTGAATGGAGATAGCCAGGAAAGAGGTCCTTGCATGTCTTAATTAACTGAATGATAACAAATCACCTGGACCAGATGGTATTCATCCAAGAGTTCTTAAGGAACTCACATGTGAAATTGCTGGTCCTCTAGCAAAAATATATAATATTTCCCTAACATCGGGCTCTGTGCCTGAAGACTGGAGGGTAGCAAATGTAACATCAATCTTCAAAAAAGGATCCAGGGGTGATCCAGGAAATGACCAGTCAGCTTAACGTCAGTTCCATGTAAGGTGAGAGTTCAGAACAGAGCTGTGACTTGCCCAAGGTCACCCCGCTAGCTTTGTGAAGGAGTGTGGAATCAAATCTGGTATTCCCAGAGAAGAATCCAGCTCCCTAACCACTAGACCAAATTGGCTCACAAGAGAACCAAGCATTGTTGAACGAAAGTCAGAACATCTTCTTCAAAGGTAAATCATGCCTTAGCAACTTGTTGGAATTCTTTGAGAGTGTCAATAAACGTGGATAAAGGTGAACCAGTAGACATTGTCTATCTGGACTTCCAGAAGGCTCTTGACAAAGTCCCACATCAAAGGCTACTGAGTAAACTCATCATCTATGGAATAACAGGACAGGTTCTTTCTTGGATTAGTAACTGGCTTAAGGATAAGAAGCAGAGAGTAGTAATAAATGGCCAATTCTCAGGGTAGAAAGAGGTGAAAAGTGGGGTCCCCCAAGGTTCAGTATTAGGACCAGTGCTTTTTAATTTATTCATCAATTATCTAGAAGTAGAGGTATATAGTAAGATAGCAATGTTTGCTAATGATATTAAATTACTTAGAGTAATAAAAACTTGAGATTGTAAAGAGCCCGGGGGGATTTCTTGGCACTGGGGGAGTAGGCATCCAAGTGGCAAATGTGCCCTAATCTTAACAAGCGCAAAGTAATGAACATTGGGTCAAAGTATCCTAATTATGTCTATAAACTACAGTGGTACCTTGACATACGAGTTTAATTCATTCTGTAACCTTGCTCTTATGTTAAATCGCTCGTATCTCAAAGCAATTTCCCCATCAATCCATTCCAGCTCCCAAAACACCACCTCAGTTGTTTTTGTTATGTACTGTACGGTATTTACATACTCGTATCTCTAATCTTGCTCTCATCTCAAAGCAAAATATCACTCGCTCGGCGGCTTGTATCTCAAAACACTTGTATGTCAGGGCACTTGTATGTCGAGGTACCACTGTATAAGCTTTTTGCAACACACCAGGAAAGAGATCTTGGGGTTATGGTGGATGATGCAATGAAGGTGTCAGCCCATAGTGCAACAGTGACAAAAAAAAAAAGCTAATTCAATGCTGGGAATAATTAGGAAGGGAATAGAAAAGAAGTCAGCAAGTGTCATTTTGCCACTATGATGAGGCCACATTTGGAAAATTGTGAACAATTCTGGTCACCACACCTCAAAAAGGATATTGTGGAACTGGAAAAGGTTCAGAAAAGGATAACCAGAATGATTTTGTAAGAGAGTGTTCCAGCCCTTTAACCAGACTGCAACATCTAGGCTTCTTCAGCCTTGAAAGACAGCATTTAAGAGGAGACCTGACTGAAGTACATAAAATCATGCAGGGTATAGAAAAATTGTTTTCTCCATCACACAACTCTAGAACAAAGGGACACCTAGGAAGCTGATGGGTAGGAGAGTCCGATCAGACAAGGGGAAGTATTTCTTTGCCCAGAGGGTCATTGGTCTATGGAATCTGATATCAGAAAAGGTGGTAACACCAACCAGCCTAGATGGCTTCAAGAGAGGGGTAGGGTGACAGATGTATTAATGCCTACTAGATTGGATGCCCAGGTATATCCTCCAGGCGGGGAGAAAAGCAGGATGCCTCCAAAGACCATCTGCTGGGATTTGACAGCAGGTGAAGGTTTTCCCCTGATCTTCTACTTGAGTTGCCATAAACACTTGGTGGGCCATTGTATGGGACAGGATACTGAATCAGATGGGGCGCAGCCTAATCCAACAGGGCTATTCTTATGTTCTTACGATCTGATAGGGTGGAAACTTGGAAGGACTAACACTGAAGCAAAACCTCAAAAAATAAATCCCCACAAAATGAGGAGTCTGTAGAAAAGACCCCAATGCTCAGAAAAACTGATGGGAAAAGAAGAGGACAACAGAGACCAAGATGGTTAGATAGTGTTATGGACAGAACAAAGATGGGCGTCGGGGAGGCATGGTGCGCAGTGGTGCATAGGGTCACGACCAAATGACTCAAGAACAAATTACAGTAAATGCAGAAAGAAGTATTACATCTTCCGCCCTTTGCCAGAAACTCCATTTGGCGTCTGTACCACCAAGATATGGTCCCTTGCACATTTAGAACATTTAACAGACCAGAGGAAGAGAAGGATTTCCTTGAGCCTAACGTACTTACCTCCGCATTATGTTTGGCTGTTATATCCAGCTTCTCTTTCTTGGCTTGATGGAGCTTTCTTCTAAGATCATCCTTAGTTTCCACATCTAGCTCGCTGCGATTATGAGGAAATATCTTTCCGGAATTCCTGATTAAAAATGTATGGATGGGAACTACTTTAAGACCCATTTAAGACTTGTTTCCAGGAAGATATACTTCCGAACTAGCTATCCATTATCCTCTAGAAATCGACAAATAACATACAAGCATTTTTATCTGAAATGACTTATTACACATCTGTCATTCACAAAGTTTTCATTACCAGTATTTACAAGATTTTGACCACACGATGTCTCTTATTTACTTTTCTCAGTGGCCAAGCATAAAAACCAATATTTCAAAGCATACACAACCAAATGGAATGTCTTTCATACTCTAATGTCAAGATTCTTCATTACAGCAAAAATCCATGCATAATTTTACTTGCATGGGTTCCCACAAGGACTATGATTAACTTGTTTGTGCCCCAAAACAGAAATATTATATAGTTCCAACTGTTCATGAAGATGCAAATAAATGCTGACACAGTTAAGGGCATAAAACTTCACTGGTGTGTTTGAACAGTCATTCAGTTAAGTACACATTAAAACCCTTTGCTTCGCGTCTTCAACAAAGGCCACAAGCAAAACCATTCTCACTGGGAAATTTATTTATTTATTTATTTACATTTATATCCCGCCCTATACCCTAGGGTCTCAGGGCGGGTAACAGCATATTTAAAATACAAGAATATTTAGAATAAAACCATATATAAAAACAGTATAAAACATTAGTATGTACAGTAGGGAAAAACTGTGCCACGTTCAACCAAAGGCCAGAGCAAAGAGGTACGTCTTTACCCCCCTCCTAAACGTATACAGTGAGGGGGCCTGACGCACCTCGAGGGGGAGGCTATTCCACAGCCTGGGGGCCATTACTGAGAAGGCCCTCTCTCGAGTGCCCACCCGTCTTGCTACAGAGGGTGGTGGGACAACGAGAAGGGCCTCCCCCCCCCCCCAGATCTTAGGGCACGGGCAGGTTGGTATGGGCGGAGGCGTTCCTTCAGATATTTGGGGCCCAAGTCATTTAGGGCCTTATACGTTAAAGTTATCCCTTTGACTTAGAAAAACCAAACACAGCACAGATAAAACCTCCCACTGTGATCATCTAGGCAGGGCATTTTGGAATTTTCCACTCTACTGTACAGCATGGGATTCCCAGGCATTGCCCCATCTAAACATTAATCTTTTTCACTTCCAAGGTCAGACAAGGTCACAAGAAGTAACCCAAGCACTAAGGCCAAATTATCTTGCTTTTTAACAATTACCACAGCAAGCGGGAGGGTACACTCAAACAATAGAAACTCCATATGAGAGCCACAGAGGATAATCTTCTAAGAAACAGCCCTGTTAATCACTTCTCTCTTTTCACACGTATAAAAAGTTTATTCATGATCAACAATAGTGCAGATTATTCTGCTACCATGAGAAACCACCTTGTAATCTCACTCAAACAGCGCTGCACGAAACACGCATGAGGCACTTTTGGGTGTGGCCTTGGAACAATCACACCTGCGTGCAGGTGAATCAAACCACATTTGCAGGTAGTGAGAAACAAGAAGGGAACAGAGTAAATCTGAGTTATGTCAAGGGGAAACGGTCCACAGTTTAACTACTACGATACCACTGCTATTGTATAACAGATGGACACTTTTGGTTTACCTTATTTTTTATGCACTGGGAAAAAAACTATTAGAAGTCAGGTAAAGATCTTACCTCACAGACATTCTGGAGAAATCTCAAAAGAAGAGGATCAGAAGACTCCACCTCAGCCTTTTGCAACTGTTAGTGATGTTGCTATGGCAGCAGGACCCAGAGGAACCAACAAAGGATTTAAAAGAAAGAAAAACCATGTTAAAGATATACAACAGGAATAAAAGGCATAAAGCAATTCTAGATTCACACCAGCTGAAGTCTTGTAATAGGTCACCACAATAACGGCAGGTTTGCCACTATATCTAATGTATCCAGTAGCACAGTAGGTGTGTTCTAGAATTTCTGAAAATACTCCTATAATAGTTGCTAAGAAATGTTTCAGCTTAAATATTCCAAACCGATCCCAGAATTTTAGACAAAAAAAACTTTATGCCAAAGATAGATGCTAAATAACTAACAAAAACTCAGCAAGTGTCTTTGAAAGTTGCCGAGTGTTAAAAATCTCTATAAACCGCTACTAATATAATGCACCAAAATTTTTTATTTTAATTAAAGGAATAAGATTCACCATTTCAAGAACCATTCAACTACAAATTCATGTCAAAAGGCTTTAGTCATTTTAATCTACATCCTTTGAAGAATTAATTTAATCTTTATAATTTATTCATAATTTCATAATTAAACATGCTGAAATATGTAATATATTTAAAAGGGGAAATTTTGATAGTATTTTATTTTTAATAAAGCAATTCTTCTGTTTTCAGAATTAACTCACAGCACTAATTACAATTACAAATAAAAATGAGTTACTGTTGAATAGAGATGTCCACGAATATTCAAAATTTGAATATTCAAATTGAATCAGTTGAATGCTGACATTCAAACTCGAATTAGATTTTTGAAAATCTGATATGGATTTTCGAATGATTCAAATGTGTAAATTTGTATCTGTCATATATGAATCTGCGTGAAAACTATACATATCTTGCGCTTAAAATACAGGATTAAAATGGCATGCATATGGGATAATACGGGATGCATACAGATTTTTATGGAATAAGTACAGATACGTATAGCATCATAAGAAGTAGACGTGCCCACTGGGCCCCCAAGCATCTGAAGAAGTAGACGTGCCCACTGGGCCCCCAAGCATCTGAAGAAGTAGACGTGCCCACTGGGCCCCCAAGCATCTGAAGAAATAGACGTGCCCATTGGGACCCCTAGCATCTGAAGAAATAGATGTGCCCATTGGCCCCCCAGCATCTGAAGAAGTAGACATGCCCATTGGGCCCCCTAGCATCTGAAGAAGCAGACGTGCCCATTGGGCCCCCTAGCATCTGAAGAAGTAGACGTGCCCATTGGACGCCCTACTGTCTGAAGAAATAAATGTGCCCATTGGGCCCTCAAGCATCTGAAGAAGCAGACGTACCCATTGGGCCCTCAAGCATCTGAAGAAGTAGACGTGCCCACTGGGCCCCCAAGCATCTGAAGAAGTAGATGTGCCCACTGGGCCCTCAAGCATCTGAAGAAGTAGACGTGCCCACTGGGCCCCCAAGCATCTGAAGAAGTAGACGTGGCCACTGGGCCCCCTAGCATCTGAAGAAGCAGACGTACCCATTGGGCCCCCAAGCATGTGAAGAAATAGACGTGCCCATTGGGACCCCTAGCATCTGAAGAAATAGATGTGCCCATTGGCCCCCCAGCATCTGAAGAAGTAGACGTGCCCATTGGACCCCCTACTGTCTGAAGAAATAGATGTGCCCATTGGGCCCTCAAGCATCTGAAGAAGTAGACGTGCCCACTGGGCCCCCTAGCATCCGAAGAAGCAGACATGCCCACTGGGCCCCCAAGCATCTGAAGAAGCAGATGTGCCCATTGGGACCCCAAGCATCTGAAGAAGTAGACGTGCCCACTGGGCCCCCCAGCATCTGAAGAAGCAGACATGCCCACTGGGCCCCCAAGCATCTGAAGAAGCAGATGTGCCCATTGGGCCCTCAAGCATCTGAAGAAGCAGACGTACCCATTGGGCCGTCAAGCATCTGAAGAAGTAGACGTACCCATTGGGCCCCCAAGCATCTGAAGAAGCAGACGTGCCCATTGGACCCCCTAGGATCTGAAGAAGTAGACGTGCCCACTGGGTCCCCTAGCATCTGAAGAAGCAGACGTGCCCATTGGGCCCCCTAGCATCTGAAGAAGCAGACGTGCCTACTGGGGCCCCTAGCATCTGAAGAAGCAGACGTGCCTACTGGGGCCCCTGGCATCTGAAGAAGTAGACATGCCCATTGGCCCCCCAGCATCTGGAGAAGTAGACGTGCCCAGTGAGGCCCCCAGCATCTGAAGAAGCTGACATGTCTACAAAAGCTCATGCCACCAGCCCTTCTCTTCTTAGTGTCGAAGTGCTACTAACTATGTTGCTGGACTACTTGATACAAGTTAGGACTATTTCAAAGTTTAAACTTCATGAAGGTAGCCGTCCCTTTTTTTTTAGATGAAACTGTTTGCGCATGAAGAACACCCACCAGTTCATCCTCTGGCCAGGGACTGTGGAACAGATCTTTGTTCTGCAAGAGTTTATGCTGCATTGCCATGTATTCCTGCCAAAGCTTTAGAGACAGTGCAAGAGAGGGAGAGAGGCAGAGAGACCAGGCAGCCCCGGGTCCCCTGCGCCCATCGCCTGTTCCGAGCTGCGTGGGTCCCACTGCCCTAGGAGCATCCCTGTGGGATCCTACTTGGCGGTTCAACTTCTCCTGAGGCTGAGATTGGGTGGTTTTCCACTTAGCACTAGAGTACCCATTAAGGGCTTTTAATGGGTCCTTAATGGGTGCTAGGGTTTTTTTCCAGCAGCCCTAGTTTACTCATTAAGGACCCATAAAGGATCCTTAATGGGTTCTTTAGTGCTAAGTGGAAAAACACCCATTGGGTGTTTCTCTACTTAGCACTAGAGTACCCATTAAGGACCCATTAAAGGGTCCTTCTAGTGCTTCCCTTCCTCCAGCATCCCAGCCCCGTTCCTTCCCTCCCTCCCTCCTACCTGCCTGCCGCAACCTGGACGACCACCAAAGGTCCAGCGACCCTTTTACGAGCGCCAAAGCGTACAGGACACCCCGCGGCACTAGGACCCATCCGAGCAGCAACTGGAAAGCCAAGACTCGCCCTCCTCGCCGGAGCCAGCAGCTCCCCGCGGAGCCTTTGCGAACTACAACGGCCACTTCCGGTAGCAGCTCCGACGCGGCTCCCTCCTTCCGCCCTCACGGCCCATTAGAAGGGAGGCCGATTGTGACGCGACGGATCGCGGACGGGCGGGGAGAGGGAAACCCTCGCTCGCTCGGCTTCGGCCCTTCGGAAAGAGCATGCGCCAAGCGGGGCGTCATCAAGCAGGGCGTCGCCTCTCTTCCCGCGCTCGTTGCCGCTCGGGGACATAGAGAAACGGTCGAAGAGCCGCGAGGGGAAGGGCGCTTCCGGGCTCTTAACGGCGCCCGAAGTCTGCGAGAGCGGACGATGAGGCGCGTTTAGTAGGCGATGTGGATGGAACCGCGTTCGCGCCGGATCACGGACGCAGGCGTCGTTGTCGCCTCAGCCGCCGCGCCTCCCGCGGGACCAGGAGCGTCTGAGATGAGAAGCGGCTCGAACCGAATTAGCCTCCGCAGGGTCCTCGGCCGCTTCCCGAAACTGACCCCATGACGACGCTTTCGATCCACATTCACTCGTTTCACCACAGGGACCAGGGTCGTCGCCACGCTCACGGAAACGGCGCCGGGGGACGGATCCCGATGCTGGGAAGGGGGCGGCCGAGGAGGGCGCCGCAAGATGGGCCGAAATACCTTCAGCGAACGCGTCCTTTGCCCCACGGGCGTCCGAGGCCTCCCCCGACCCCACGGCAGGCCTCGAAAGGCCCCGGGCTCCACGCACGCGGAACCTCTGGGCCGGACAGGCGCTCCCAGGCTGAGGGACGTGGCAAAGGCAGCCCGGGGACTGCGGGGAGGCCTGGGGGCAAAGGCTGCCTCGGAAGGAAGCAGGGCGCGTGGCTTGGGCCCAGCCAGTTAAAACACCCTTTTGAAACAATAAACAGCAAGTCATGTGGCATTCAGGTTCTTACTCACCTTCCTTCCCCCTCAGCTTTAGGATACATTTTTAATGAGAGGCAATACGCAATATTATACCAATATGGAACACACATCCTCCCCTCCTACTAAGGAGCCTCGGGATGCCCCACAGGGACCAAGGGACCTTCGTGTTTAAAAGGAGCTTTTAAACCAGGTCTTCCCAATTCAAACCTACTGCTGTACATAAGAACATAAGAGAAGCCCTGCTGGATCAGGCCACAGCTCATCCAGTCCAGCGTCCCATCACACACAGTGGCCCACCAGTTGCCCATGGCATCTCAAGCAGAGACAAGGGCAAAACTCCTACTCTCAAATCCCAGCAAATGGCCCTAGAAGCATCCTGCTTCCCATCCTCACTCCCCCCCAGCCTGAAAGATGCACCTAGGCATTCGTTCTAGTAGCCATTGATACATCTGTCCATGAATTTGTCTAACCCTACCTTAAAGACATCTAGACTGGTAGCTGTCACCACCTGTTCCGGCAGCAAATTCCATAAGCCGATGACCCTCTGGGTGAAGAAATACTTCCCCCTGTCAGACCTTATTCTCCTACCCATCAGCTTCATAGAGTGCCCCCTGGTTCTAGTGTTATGCAATAGAGAAAAGAAATTTTCTCTATCCACCTTTTCTATACCGTCCATAATTTTATATACTTAAATGCCGTCTCTCCAGACTGAAGAGGCCTAGACGTTGCAGCCTGGTTTCGTAAGGAAGGTGTTCCAGACCCTTAATCATTCTGGTTGCCCTTCTCTGCACCTTTTCGTTCCACAATATCCTTTTTGAGGTGTGGTGACCGGAATTGTACACAGTATTCCAAATGTGGCCTCACCAGATTTATAAAGAGGCAAAATAACACTTGCTGTCTTATTTTCTATTCCCTTCCTAATTATTCCCAGCATTGAATTTGCTTTTACACTGCACTGGGTTGACACCTTCATTGAACTGTCCACCAAAACCCCGAGATCCCTTTCCGGGTGTGTTGCAGAAAGCTCAGACCCCATCAGTTTATAGACGTAATTTGGATTCTTGGCCCCAATGTGCATTACTTTGCACTTGTTAAGATTAAAGCACATTTGCCACTTGATTGCCCACTCACCCAATGCTAAGAGATCCCTCTGGAACTCTTGGCAATCTCTTGTGGATTTTACTACCCTAAACAATTTAGTATCATCAGCAAACATATGCACATATGTAAGCATTATGTTATATAGATTTTGCCCCTTTCTATATTGGACCTTCTTCCAGAGTATCTTCCAGAATAGGGCATGCAGATGGCAGGTCCTTATTCTGGGATATAAACCAGAATAAGGCCCAGTGCAGAAAGAGTCTTCTACGAATTCAGGATTGATTATTGCCTTTTTCAACGTTCATCTTACCAGTTGGGTACTCTGTATTCACTGTGATTAGCCCAGAAGTAACATGTGTTTTGAGATTTGTTAGCAACCCAATTAAAGGTTTATTTGAGTAGTCCAGAACCTAACCAATGGTTTGTACCAGCTAATGTATTATCTCTTAATACATTCCTAGAAAAACTTGATGCAATTTTGCTGTTAAAGCAATGTCATGACTATTGGTTATAAGTTCAGCTGATAGCAGAAGATTCAATCCAGCAACAATTTGTAGAACATTAAGTTGAGAAGACAGATATGGACCACTAATTCCTGAACATCAGTCAGAAAATGATGTTAACTCGGTCCACTGGTTATGATCACTGTGGTTTCTGGGAATTGAAGTCCAGTAGCATGTTGGGGAATCAAATAGGGAACAGACACCCTAAGCAATACATCAGTCTCAGGCAGTATATCTAATAATAACAAATTATACAAGCTGTAGTTCAACAGTATTTGAATAACTGTGTATTCTCTGTAAATTAAGCATTATTTATCCCATTTGTATTGTTTTCATGAAAAGCTCAACCAAGGTAATGCCTCTTACTTTTGATTTTCTTCTACACTTAACCTGACAGGGCCAACATCACCCAGAAACTTCTGTTTATGTCTGGAACAGGTCTTGTTATATGGAACCAAAGAGGACGCGTGCTTTGAACTAGTATATGATTTTATTTTTCTTTTCATTCTCAACTGTGCCAATTTTGGAGGAAGCAAAACAGAAGCATCCAGAGCATTCAAGGCTCAAAGTGAAACTAAATAACCAAAAATTGCAATGAGAATTGGTACTCTGTCTTTTTTCTGGTGAATTGCTCAAGTGATTATATAACACAAAGGCTGCATTCACACTTAAGTTTTAATCCAGTTTTATTCTGCTTTCAGAGTGAAAAAGCACATCAGCAAACAGGAAACTATTTTCCTTTAGTGTTACTTTAACTCAGAAAATTCACCCTTGGGATACCTAAGGTGAACTTGGTACTTTGTTGATGAATACGGACTGGAACTGGAGTAAAACTTAGCTGTGAAGTAAACACAACCAAATAGTTATCAGCCCAGTATTTTTCAGTTTTTCTTTCAGAAGCAGCAATTCATTCAATTATTAGTAAGGATAATATTGCATCAAGTATCACATTTTGAAAAAAATAAGAGTGCCAACAACATTTAATTGGCTTTACCAGAGACTGTTTAGTTCAAATAAGTTACCTTTGCCTTTAGGCAAAAACATCTAGAAAACTGTGAAGCAGTAAGTTGAGCACTATTGTATTTGTTCACTTTTTCATTTGCATCTGAATTTGCATCAGAGAAAGACAATTGGCTTGATTATTTGAGGTTAAGTACTCTTCCTTTTTTCCAATTGCTCTTTCACACAAAAGGATTATTGTCCCTCGCCACCCCACCTCAAAAGGAAGGAGGGAAGGAAGGCAAAGTAAACAGCACATAATCTAAGCAGATTTTATTTCTCAAACCTCTTTCCTGTGCAAGGCACAGGTCTGAAAGACCTTATAAGAAATATTTATAGGCCCAAGAAGTAATTCCAAGGTAAATCCTGCCTAAGGGTGCTTTTGCACAGGGCCTTAAAACACATAAGGACACATACAGAACACATAAAAACTTACTTTCCGCACTGGAGGCCAGATCCGGGACTCTGCGCGGCCGCTTCCACATTTCGGCCTCTTCCCTCTGGCCCTTTACCTCGATCCGGTCGGAAGCAGGATGCTTCCGCACAGAGAGGCAAGGGCCGGATGTGCCGGCGGCCACCATCTTGGGCTGGTTTGCCCCCTTCTGCCCTCCCCGCGTGGCACGCGCCGCCAGAAACACGCAGTGACTGTCAGCTGACTGCTCCGGTCCCGGGGCCCTGGGGGCAGTGTCGGCGGTGCGGGAGCCGGCTGCCTTCGGCCGTGGGTGCTGCAGCTTCTGCACAGCACCCAGGTGATCCGGCAGTCTGATCCGGCCTCCGTGTGTGTGCAGACACGCGGGGCCTCTGAGGATCCGTCTCTGTTTGGGACAGATCCTCCAGAGGACTACTTGCTGAAAAACGGATCTTCTTAGATCCATTTTTCAGCAGCAAATGCGAAAGCACCCTAAATAACCTGGGTTTTTTAAATAGTAAATATGGATGTGATTTGATAGGCATCCTCTACTTAGACTTTACAGTAGTTTTTGTTAAGGCTTTATGGATAAGCAGCTGGTGAAAGAACAAAAGTTCTCAACAACAGAGTGGCCTAAGCTCCCCCAATGTTAAGAATTTGGACCAGCGCTTTTCAATACACGCATAAAATAGTTTTGCTGATTCGGCCAAATTGTGCAAAGCGGTAAAAGCTAGAAGAGGCTGCGCAGAGTCCCAAAGAGATTTCTGTCTCCTGGAGAATGAGCACCGACGGTGTCTCCGCCACACCCACTGTAACTGGCGGTGACTCTGGACGGGCAGCTGCATGGGCCAGTCCTACTGCGCCGCTGGTGGAACTTCCCGCTTGAGCTCAGCATGAGGGCTACAGCGTCTGCGTGACGCAGCCTCGTTTGACACCCACTGACCCCATAGGACTCGAGTGATATTCACACGAGCGCCTCCCGATTCCGTTCCCACTGGGGTCTTTGGGCCCTTAGATCTGGATTCTCATGTCTTCGATCTGATCTTCTGCCACAAAGACCAAGCCATAGAGTGGGCTTCCGCACGCGCATCAGGCCAATGGATCTGGGGCAGGGCTAGAGGAAGTGGCCCAAGTGGCGTATACACAGGCCAGTTGTGCTGCGCCACCAGCAGAACTTCCTCCTCGGGCCTGGGGTAGGGCTCTACGCACGGCGACCCCGTTTAGCACCCACCGCCGTTGGAGGCCGAACGCCCCACGTGGACATACGGGTCTCGGAAAGATCCAGAATGTGACAAATCAGATTCCGTGAGGACCGGATCCTAAACATCCCAGGGGAGCAAAGCCGCGGGACGGTTTGGACGTCTGAACTTCAACCCATCCAAACCGTTCAGAACTCAGCCGGCAATAAATTAGGCACCGGCTAAGCGCGGATCCCCTCCATCAAGGAGGCAGGCAACCGCACGGCCACAGCAAAGGCTCCCACACACGTATGCGGCACCACGGCAACGCAGTGCACAGCCCATTAGAGGTGCCCATGGAGCAGGCAGGGCTATCCCAGCCCCGCTTCTGGCATAGTTGCAGAGCCCCTAGGAGTGCTCCACGCCATGCGCGCAAGGGGACTCCGGTACGGAACCGGCGCCATCCTGGGAGTTCAGTGGGCATTTGTCCAGTGACGGTCAGGAAAGGGGGAAGATCGTTGCTCCCAGTCTGGAGCCGAATTGCTGCTAACCAGCTGCATCTCGTCTGCGCGCCGTTCTCCCCCGAGGCTTCTTCTCCCCCTTCCAGATACCGGGGCTGCAGTCAAATCTTGAGGAAACCCAACCACGCTGCAGGGAACATTCTAGGGCCTCCGGGCCGAGAAGGGCTCGGACCCTCGCGCCCGGAGGCGGGGAGAGCCCGCGGAACCACCGGCCTCTGAGGCCTCTAAGGAAACAAGCGGGGCAAAGCGGGGAGAAACGTCAGCAGCCAGCCAGCCACCCGCGCGCGCGCAGCCCAGCCGGCGATCACGCAGCTTTTGTTTTGGTTCCGCCCGTCGCGAGAGGGGCGCTGGCTCCGCCCACTCCGGAGGCGGGACACACGGCGCGCGCGCCTCCTGCCCTGGAACCACTCAGAGGCGCCGGAGCCGAGGCCCCGCCCCCTCCCAGCCCCGCCCCTCCCTCCTGTTTGTGCCCCGGCCCGGGCAGCCCTGCAACGGGAGGGGCGGTGAGGGAGGGGCGGGCCATTCCGCCTGGAGGAATGGGGGGAGGAGATAAGCGCGGCTGAGTAGCCTCCTCCCCCTCCCGCTGTAGAGCCGCCGCCGCGCTTCTCCTCCTCCTCCTCCTCCCGCTCGTGTGGTCGGCAGTGGCGGCGGCGGCGGCGGCGGCTCGAGGCGGCTGAGGTAAACAAGGGGCTAAGCATAACAGCGCAGTACGGGCCCGGGAGGCGGCGGAGGCGGCTTCTGCGCGCGCCCCCGCGGGCCTGTGCGCGTGCGCGGCGCGCGCCTTGCCTCGGCTCGGCTCCCCCTTGCGAAGAATCGGGGCCGCGGGGGAGGCGTCTCTCGGCCGGTGCGAGGGGCCAGCCGACCCCCCGACCCCGGCTGTCCCGAGCCCGCCGCGGCCGCCGCGTTGCTCCTGCCGCGAGGCGACGGGGAGGCTGAGCTGCCGCCCGCCCGGGGGAGGCAGCGAGGGCGGAGGGGCGCAACGGTCGCGGACGGCCGTTGAGGGTTGCGGGGGGGGCGCCGAGGCCGGGGGCGGCGGTCTGAGGCGGCGGGGTTTCTTCCCGCCAAAACGCGGGCGCGCGCCCTCCATTGAGGCGGCGGGGGCGGCGAGAGGGTGGCGGGGAAGCCGGGGCCGCTGTCCGCGGGTGTCCTGACCGCCTCTCCCTCCCTCCCTGCCCCCTCAGGCCAGCTGCCCGCTGCCGCGCCCCGTGCCGAGAGGCGGCCCGTCCGGCCGAGCGAGCGAGCGCCAGCCATGAGCCGCGATTTCAAACCGGGGGACCTGATCTTCGCCAAGATGAAGGGCTACCCGCATTGGCCCGCCCGGGTAAGGCGTCCCGCCCCCCTGCTCCCCCCGGTGCTGAGGTTCCCGCCCCTGCCTCCCCCCCCCGACGCCCCGGTCCTCAGGCTCCGCGGGTCGAGACCCCCCTCCCCCCCTCTCCCGCCCAGGGCCACGCGCGCCCCTTCCTGTGTTTGCGCACCGCAGGCGCCTTGAAACCGCCCTGACTCCGGTCTCGGTGGCGGGCGAGGGTGGCGGGCAGGGTGGGCGCCCACGGAGACCGGGCTCGGCCAGGTGAGTAAGGGGAGCCTCAGCGCAGGGGCTGCGCCACCTGAATGCCTTTCTGACTTCTTTCGAATAAACTCTTTAAGGAGGCTCGTGGCTGCCCCGGCGGGAAGGGAGGCCAGCGTCAGATGATGAGGCGTGTCGCTGCTTCCCCAGACTTAATTTGCCTTCTTCAGAAGACCGCCTCAGCCCCTCACTCTTCAAGAGCTGAGGCCTCTGAAGGCAGTTAGGCAAGCCCTGGGAGAGAGCATTTCTCTGCTGGCCGGCGGTTCCGTCCAGAACAGTCCCGGGGTGGCCTAATTGAGGTCCAGGCCATTCCTGGCCGAGAGAGTTCACTGTGGGCCCGGCCCCGTGGCCATTGGATCCTTTTGGGTCCTCTGGCCAACGGCCAGCCCAGTCGGGTCGGCTACAGCTTGCCAGGACCCCCTAGACACACACCCCCACCCCGGGGCCCATGCCACGTGCCAGGCCCATGCGCGATCACATGCTTTTTTGGACCCTCTGGTTCGATGTGCTCGGAGAGGCTGACCGGGGCGCTCTACGCACAAGCTCACGCTGACCTGACATTGCAGCATCGGGTCAATGTGGGGCCGAGCTACAGGAGCACATGTCTGCACACAGAGCCACACATCGCCCTGGCCAGCAGCGTGAGCACCACATGGGAGCAGTGGGTCCAAAAAGGTAAGTGATTGTGTGGCCGGGGGGAGGGCATGAGCCCCCTGGGTGCTGGTAGGCACCTAGGGGTTGCCGACAGCTGGCACGGCCTGATTTGGGCTGCGCCAGCTGCCAGCACACCAGCACAAGACCGGACCGTCCGGTCTTCAGACTCCACGGTGTGCAGTCACCTTGGTCAAGGCGGCTGTGCCCTGTGGAAGCCCCCCTGGGCCCACCCCCACCTAGGGCTGCACGCCTCCCTCCAGACACGCGCGCTTGACTTATCTTGTCGCAACTGGAGACCGGACTCGCAAGCCCGTGGGTGGGGCTTGCTAGTTTGGTCTGCGGCGTTGTGTGTTTGTGTGCGGCGCGGTCTGTCATTGGTCAGAGGCACACGCTGATTAACTGAAGTAAGAGGACCCAATTATATTTCATTGAATAAGAGAAATGGCTTCATCTGGGATTCATGCTGGACAGGATCACTGGGAAGCCCACTAATGTGCACAGTACTTTATTGTAACTGTTTGTCAAAAACAAAGCAGTGTTATGTCAAGAAAAGTTAAACATAAATTGTTATAAAAGTTCAGCTAAAAGACATAATTCCATAAGTCAGTGACAGTCATAGATTCACATCTTTTGTTGTGGCAGCATATAGAAACTTTTCAGCCTCAGAGAAGGCAGATGGGCAGCAATATCACCCAAGACTCCCAGTAGTCAATAGAGACGGTGTCAGAATCCAAAAAGTTACTCCCACTAATAGGATTTAAAAATTACTCTTGCCTCCGGGTTAGTATATACAGCATTGCAATTTAAAAGCAGTATGTTTTTGTTTGTCTCCTTTAATTATGAAACTATTTTATAAAGTATATTTGATCAGCCTCTTTAATCTCAGTTGACAAGAGAACATTTTGAAATTTGCAAGAATTAGTGATTATTTTATAAACTTGTTTGTTGCTGAAATTGTGTCCTGTTAAGTGTTTATACTTGAAAAACTATTTTGTTTTCCTGTGCTTCTGTTCTAAGGTGGATGAAGTTCCTGATGGAGCAGTCAAGCCACCTACAAATAAAATGCCTATATTCTTTTTTGGTACACATGAAACGTAAGTCTGCAGATACAAAACTGTTACAGGTTTGAGTTTTTAAATCTTTACTTTAGACAAGTACTTTAAGAAGAGCTTGTTTTTATACGCGTTTGAGCTGTGTAGAGTTGAATTCTTTCCAGAGAGTCTTCTCAAGAGCCTTTGTTTCCAAGGTTTTGTTCCCCAGGTTGCTACTTCCATTGTTTTGCAGTTGTGATAATGAAGCATATGCTTCAGAAGAGAGAATGATAGCTAAAGGATGGAGGGTTTCACTGTAGCTCTGGACCCTAGGGCTAGGCACCTCATTTAAGTTCAAGTATCCTGAATGTTGGAGGTATCTGTGAATTGGAATTACTATGTTTTAAAAGAAATGAGCACAGAAGTGTAAGGCTTGGCTTATTATTTAACACATTTCTGTGCTATACCTTATTAGTTAAATGTATAAGCGTGCATTTAAGTGTTTTCCTGGTCATTTATGAGGAGAAGGATGAAAGAAAATAATTTACAAAAAAGAGTGAGGTATTGGGGGGGGCTGGAGATAATTGTAGGGAGAGGTGATGGCAAATACAGAGTGAAAATACAGAGTGTAGGCAACTCTATCCTTAGACACATCCTGTGGAAGATACAATGATATAACATGTTCCATGAGTATTCTGCTAGGTGCAGGGAGCTGAGAAGCTTGCAGAGGCTGGACATAGCTATAAACATATTAAGTCCTCATGTAACACTGTTTCATTATGTTGTTTTAAGGCTTTATATTGTTACAGTTTCTGTAATCATTTATTTGACATCCTTCTCCCTTTCCAATGAAAGCATTTGAAAGACCTTTCACAAGAGCAATGAAACTTACAATAACTAGCGGATACATGTTTAGTATGATAGTTATACAAACTCAGCAAGCAATATTGCTAGCCCAGTTCTTGAATGCTTTAAAATAAGGCTGGAGCTGGAACCTGAAACAGCAAGGAGAGATTGGAATAAAAGGTAGCAGAGAAAAAAGTCCAGGAACATGGTGGAAGGGTTACCTACTAATTTAAATAGCAAAAAGTAATGTATTTAATGAAAGGTGTTTCAAGTTAGACTAATTTCAGTAGGAGCCTCTGTGATCTTTGTAGTTGGTTTGTTTGATCATTTTTGTAAAACAAGGATGTTACTGCATGTGCTTATTAGGTCTGGTGTCTGTCTAGTCCAAGACACTACATGATGAAGCTTCTAAATATCCTTTGTGATTGGGGAGTTTTCCACTAGTACTAAGTACGCATTAGGGACCCATTAAGGACTCAGCAGGAAGGCGCATTTCCACTGCAGACCCCAT
>MTQE01001418.1:1439639-1465513 GCA_014337955.1 Aspidoscelis marmoratus | reverse complement strand
TCGATCCGGATTTGCCACATGGGTGCTCCAGCATTTCCACTGTGGGCAGGTTAGCACTCATTGCTATTGGGTGCTTCACCGCCTGTGGGGACGCATCAGGTGCCTCTCTTAATCTGGATCGACTAGATCCGGATTAGTTGAAGGACCCATTCTTTAGATCTGGATCATCTTAGATCCAGATTCAGGGATGTCAGTGGAAAAAAACCCTTAGTAAGACCAAACATGATCAGTGCAGAATTTTTTTTTCTCTTAGTTGTAACTCTGAATTAGCTATTTCACCACAAAGGGTTTTAGAGACACTACAAAATGCTCATTGAGGTTGGAGGCAAGCATCAGAAGTATGGCTTTATCAGTATACTGTATTAAATAAACTGATACGTTTCTATAAACCTAGTGTCATTTTCTTGTTTTCCTGCTCTGATCAAATAAGAATAATGTAACACCGTTTACCTGGGTATAGTATCTCAGTTAGCAGCCTCTGAGAGGATACCTGCTATTTTACCATGGCAACTGTGTCATTGGGAGAATACAGTGAGCAATTTGTCAGAGCTCTGTGAAATCTTGCATTTCATATTCAGTGTAACAGCCTTCTGAATCTTACTTGAGCTTCTCATACTTCTAAAATAATATCAGTGCAGAATAGTTATAAATAACAGTTTCTTTTCATTTAGACGATGGAAGCTGTGTAAGTAAAATTTCTAATGTGCAAAGTGCTTCTTTCTTTACAGAGCATTTTTGGGCCCAAAAGATATATTTCCCTATGAAGAAAATAAAGAAAAATATGGCAAACAAAATAAAAGAAAAGGCTTTAATGAAGGGTTGTGGGAAATTGTGAACAACCCCAAAGTTAAATTTTCTAGTCAGGTATGTGGAATGATTTGGTCCAATATTTCTTAAAACTTTCTGAAATGTTATTTTTGTAGTTGGCTGACAACTCCACTGGTATTGATATAGTGTTGGAACAGTAGTTGTGCAAAATGGGTCCTGCGGTCTTTCAGTGCATGTTGTAAATCTGCAGCAAATGTATGGACTTTTGTGTCCTTGTTTTTCTGAGAAACCTTTTGCTGGAAAGTTAATTGCAACCCCTGTCACAGCAAATGGGGTACGCAATATTCAGGGAGCACTGTAGAGAAGGCAAGAATTTCTGATCTTATTTGTTTGATTGTTGGTTCTTATGAAGCTGGAATGGCACTGCAAGCACAGGAGGGAAAATTCAGTTTAATTTGGAAAAAGCATGAGATTTGAAGTTTGGGGTGGAAAGGACCTGGGAGGGGATGTGGCTGATCTGGTTTTCCTCATTGGTTTGTTGCAACTGATGTTACAATTGGAGTTTAGATTGCCTTATGCTGGGCCCCTGGTGCTGCCAGTTTCCACAGTATTCAAATTTTGCTTGGCTGGCACAGAAGAAGATTTGGATTGCACCAAAAATAATACTTGAATTGTTTTGTGATTTTTTTAAAAAAAATACTGCTTGCATAAATATGGTACGTTGAGTGTTTAAAAACATGCTCTGATGCATGTTTCTTCCTTCATCTTTGCTGAGGATTCATGTTTGACATTTGTTCACAGACGCATCCAGATATTAATGCTACAGTTGTTAAAGAAACTACTGAAGAAAGTAGCATACCCGCAATTGAGGAAAATGAAGAAAAAATGGGGGCTAAAAAGAGGAAGCTGACTGCTGTTAAAGTAAGTAACTATAAATTAATGGAGGAACAGGGGTGCTCCTAGGATATAGTTGTCCTGAAAAATAAGATTGCTAGTGGTAGTATCAGCATTGGAATGATAGCTGTACATTTGGACCGTCAGTCAGTGCAGTGCCAAACCTTTATGAATACGAGCAAGAATGCCAGTACAAGTTTTGAATAGATTTACAGAGGGAAACTGGGAAAATGAAAGTGCAGTCGTGGAAAAGAGTACCACTTACCCGCCATGTCATGATCAAGAAGTGCTTGGAACTTTGTCGTGAACTTTGGCCTGTGTTTTGTATCCTTAGATTGAGAAAGTTCAAAACCACAAATGCATGTTCCGAATGTTACATGAAGTTAATTTGATAAGCTGAGATACCTTTGCCCATGGGAAGTGGTGAGCCCCCCTCACTGGAGGCCTCCAGATAGAGACTGGACAGACCTCTGTCTGGGATGATTTAGTAAATCCTGCATTGAGCAGGGAGTTGGACTAGATGACTTTGGAGGTCCTTAACTACTCGATGATTTTACGACCTGTCTCCAGTCCTTCCTGCTAGTTCTCTTGGCGCTGTTCCGTTCAGGCAAGGTCAGTTTACCTGAAATTGCAGTGGAAGATTTCTTGAGGAATTTTGCAGATGTTTCCTATTGTTAAAATTATAGTTTCCAAAAGGGAAGCAGCCTTTGGTCAGTGGGAGTACTCTTAATGAGCATTAGTTTTGATTGGCAAACTGCTTGATTGCCAGTGATGAGAGAGTAATATTAGTTTAGAATAGGGATGAAATTGCCTGAATTGCTGTGAATGTGATTTGTACATTTCTAGGGCTTGAGAATATGTCTTTGTTACTGGTAACCTAAAAATATAGAGTACTTACATGTGCATTTAATTAAATAAGTAGTTGTGGTGTTCTGCTTTACAGTTCCTCTGTAACTGTTATTGCTATCATAAACTAATCTAGATAATTAATTGAATAAAAAATAGGATTCTGTATAGATGTACCAGGAAGTAATGCAATAATCATAGCCTGCCATGACCTTATCATCTGTCCTTTATATGTACAGATCAGAGGAGTGCTAGGTTACCATTATAGTTACATTTCTAGAATTCAAAGCACATCATACATGCAGCAGTGAATTGCAGTTAGCTACAAGTGCATGTAGAGAATAACATTTTATTATAGTTGTCTATTACTATCATTCTGTGCTCATTTATTCCGAACTGTAGGAGGGACAGGAACTACTGGTCTTGAGAAAGATAATGGTTCATCCATTCATAGCAAGGGCTATATTCCAAATATTAATGAGTTCCAAATGCCCATTTTGGGGGCAGCTGCAGGCACTCCTGAAGGAGTCTTATCTCAGCCCATTTGAGTTTGGGTTTAAACCAGGTTTTATATGTTGTAACCTGCCCTGAGACCTTTGGGGTACGGGGCGGGATAAAAATTTAAATGAATAATACTTCCACGAAGTAAAGCCATGTGATAAAATATAGATGGCTCTGAAACACTTTGGCAAGGGTGCTCCTTAGCAAATAGCAGTGATCCAAAGATGATCAAAACATAATAGTCCATATGGTGTGTTTGCAACTATGTGAACAGTTGTCAGTGAGAGCTCATTTTTGACAGTGGCATAAGGACAGTGTAGTTCTGTTGAAAATTTTCTCAATAAGGGTTGTCTCGCTGCAGTCTCCTGGTATTATATCTCAATTCTATCTGGGTGTACCAGTCTCATTTCTGGAAAAATTAGGTAAGCCTATATATGTACATCTCTAAAAATGATCATTATGTTCTGTTAATTACTTCAAAAATGATAAACAGTGATAGCACATGGATAGAGGTATCAAGTATCCATATAGATTTCCTATGGATACTAAGCAAATATTATTGATATATTATTTGTAGGGATCAAGTAAACAAGATAATGTAACTGAAGACATTGAAATAGAAGAAAAAGAAACAAAAACCTCAAAAGATGACGATTCTTCAGAGAAACCTAGCAATGAAGTATGTATCCCAAGATGCGTGGATGCCTTTAGTTTTTTATTTTATGGCCTGTTCACAGTTAAAACAGGAATTATTCCTTTCCTCCCTGCTATTTGGCAACACATAACGTTGCTGATTAGGGATGTGCAAAGGTCCATTTTGAATAATTTGAAACGATCTCGCCCTGACTTCAAGAGCCTTGTAGTTCTACTAGGGTGTTGTTACGGGGTTCTTGGGGGGGTCTGTTGGTGTTTCAGCCTTTCCCCACAGACGACAGAATGCTTGCGGTGCTCCCACTCTTGGGTTTGCTGTGTTACACAGATACGTTCAGATTTACATGTTCTCTCCATTTCTCATTTATTTCCTACAATCAGTTTGTAAGTACAGTTGGACCCCCTGTATTCCAGCTCCTACCGTGGTTACCTGAAACTGTAGCTAATCGTGAGCAGAGCTTCTGGTTCTGGGTTCAAGTGAACCTAGAACCGGAAATGCTTTCCTGGACTCCTATTTCAGCCTCTGGAGAGTGTTGGAATAGGCGTGTCACGTCACTGGAGTCCACCCCAAAAGGTAAGGGGGGAGACGTTGCACACTTATTCTGGCACTCCGCAGATCCTGAAATAGGCCTTCCAGAAAAGCACTTCTGGTCACGGGAACTCAGAACCTGAAGTGCTTTTCAGGCCTTGGAAGGCTGGCAAGAGGCGTCCGGCAGCCTTGCGTGCCTATTCCAACACTCAATGGAGGCCAAAATAGGCCTTCCGATTCTGGGTGCTTTCCCCTTCTGGTGCCTGTGGGCATGGGGGCTAACCCATTAACCATGGGAAACTGAAATTAAGAAATGAATTAAATAGACAGCAGTAGCCACTTCTTTCTATTAATGCATGATTTAGTATTACATTTGAACTAGGCCACAGAATTCTATCATTTCCCCTTCCCCATGTATTTCAAATATTTGCAGTGGGCTTTCATATCGCTACATTTTAGTTGCATCTCTGTACATTATAATCGCTTGCACGGCGAGTCTGTGAAGCTGTCTCAAATTTTGTTGTCCAATTAGTCTATCTAGTACAGTACTTGGAACACCTGGCTTTCTGGATTGACAGTCAAAGATCCCTCCCATCGCTTCAGCAAAAGTGTTAAGGAACTGGGTCTATGATTTTGTAGGAGTGTAAATCATACCTGTATCACTAGCACTGGCTGCAAACTAGGTTGGGGCTACAAGTTCTTTCCAGCTGTTGTAAAAAGTCCATTCTGTTGGTCTTCAGTTTCCTGGTTTTGTCTTCCTTGGAAAATGGAAAGAAGCAGTACATATTTTATTTATTTATATTTATATCCCACCCCATACCCAAAGGTCTCTTGGGCAGCTCACAACATTTAAAAACAAACATTAAAATTGTATCAAAACAGTTAAAAACAGTAGTGTTTGCAGTGGGGGAAGCGTAGGGAGCAGTTAACCAAAAGCCTGAGTGAAGTGGTACGTCCTCACCGCCTTCCTGAACATGAACAGAGAAGGGGTGTGACGCACCTCCAGGGGGAGACCATTCCACAGCCTGGGGGCCACTACCGAGAAGGCCCTCTCCCAGGTGCCCACCCGCCTAGCTGCTGAAGGCGGTGGGATAACCAGGAGGACCTCCTCTCCAGATCTTAAGACGCGGGCAAGTCAATATGGGAGAAGGCGCTCCTTTAGATAACTGGGGCCCAAGTCATTTAGGGCCTTATAAGTCAGAGTTAGCACCTTGAATTGGGCTTGGTAATTAATTGGCAGCCGGTGCAATTCTTTTAGAACCGGCATGATATGTGTCCGGCTAGCTGTTCTGGTCAGCACTCTAGCGGCTGCATTTTGCACCAGCTGCAATTTCCAAACCATCTTCAAGCGAAGCCCCATGTAGAGTGCATTACAGTAGTTCAACCTGGAGTTACCAGAACGTGGATAACTGTGGCCAGGTCATCTCTGTCCAAGAAAGGTTTCAGTTTACGCACCAACCGTAGTTGGGAGTAGGCACTCCTGGCCACGGCCTCCACCTGAGCTTCAAGTGTTAGCGCAGAGTCCAGGAGTACCCCCAAATTTCGCACCTGCCCCTTCCTGGGTATTGCAACCCCATCAAGGACAGGGTATCTCCCAACTACTTGGACCCAAGAGCCTGTAACACACAGCACCCCTGTCTTGTCTGGATTCAGTTTCAATTTATTGGCCCTCATCCAGCCCATTACCGCCTCCAGGCACCTTTCAAGCACTTCAGCCACCTCTCCTGATTCAGATGGCACAGAGAGATAGAGCTGGGTATCATCTGATGAGCTCTCCCAGCGGCTTCATGTAGATGTTAAATAACATGGGAGATAAGATTGACCCCTGTCAGTTCCTAGGGTGTCGACTCAGTCTCTCCCACCACCACTATCTGAGATCGGCTCTGGAGATAGGAGCGGAACCAATGCCAAGCACTGCCTCCAACTCCTAAACTCTGTAGCCTCTCCAGAAGGATACCGTGGTCAATGGTATCAAAAACTGCTGAGAGGTCCAGGAGAACCAGCAGGGTAGCATTCCCCCTGTCTTTCTCTCGGAGGAGATCATCAACCAGGGCCACCAAGGTGGTTTCCATGCCATGACCGGGCCTGAAGCCAGATTGAAATGGGTCTAGATAATCAGCTTCTTCCAAGCATGCCTGCAGCTGAACAGTGACAACCCTCTCTAGCACCTTGCCTAGGAACATAAGAGAACATAAGAGATGCCCTGCTGGATCAGGCCGCAGCCCATCCAGTCCAGCATCCCGTCGCACACAGTGGCCCACCAAATGCTCATGGGCATCTCAAGCAGAGACAAGGACAAACATTCTCCTGCTCTTGAGTTCCAGCAGATGGCCTTAGAAGCGCCCCAGGAAAGGTATGTTGGCCACCCGGCGATAGTTGTTTAAATCTTCTGGATCCAGGGAGGCTTCTTCAGGAGGGGGGTTACCACAGCCTGTTTAAGGGCCAGTGGAACCACCCCCTCCCTCAGAGAGGCATTTACCATTTCCTGGATCCACCCAGTCATACCTTGCCAGCTAGCTTTAATCAGCCAGGAGGGGCAAGGGTCCAGAGAGCACGTTGTTGGCCGCACTCCTGCAAGCAGCTTGTCCACGTCCTCAGGCCGCTATAATTGAAACTGATCCAGAATAATTGGACCAGACAGTGCTCCGGACGCCTCCCCTGGACTAAGTCCAATTGTGACATCTAATCCCCTGCGAATCTGGGCAACTTTGTCCTCAAAGTGCTTTGCAAAACTGTGGCAGCAGATATTAGATGGCTGAGGCTCACGCTTCATCGAGCCAGGTTTTATAAGGCCATTTACTACTATAAAGAGCTCTGCTGGACGGCTACTCGACGCCATGGCAGTGGAGAAAAAACTACTTTTCGCCGCCGTCACCGCCACGTGGTAGGCACGATAGTGTGCTGTAACTCGTGTTCGGTCAGATTCACAGCCGGATTTACGCCACTTGCGCTCTAGCTGTCGACCTTCCTGTTTCATGGCCCGTAGCTCCATGGAGTACCAAGGAGCTTTCTGGGCTCTACAAGCAGGCCGAGGGCACTTGGGAGCAACTGTGTCGCTAGCCCTGGTCATCTCCTGATTCCAGAGAGAGGCCAGAGCTTCGACAGGAGCACCAGACATGCCAACTGGAAAATCCCCCAGGGCGTTCAGGAATTGTTGAGATTCCATAAGTCTCTGGGGGCGGACCATCTCAATAGGTCCTCTGTGCCTTTATCCTCAGTTTCATCTTCATCAAGCAACACAAGCGTTTCAAATTTGAAATAAATTCTAATGTTTTAATAGGTCCCAAGTCCATTCTGTCGCTTCCATCAAGAGTAGAAGGACAGTAGCAGAATGTTCTTTGCCTTCTGCCTTAATTTAGGTGAAAAAAATTACACTAATAACCTCTCTGCTTATTGGATGGACAAGGGAGGTCAGAGGAACACTTGACTCTTTTAAACACATGTACTTAATTTTTGTTGTTGTTGGTTAGATTGCCGCTACAGTTGATTAGCTTTGAACAGTTTCCCAACTCAGACTAAGGCTTTGCAGAATCTGGCCCAAAGCCGGTTTATTCATCACCTGAAACTCAAGCTGCAGCTGAAACACCAAACGAGCGGCTTGGCCCTTTCAGGCTATTCCCAGAGTACAAAGCAAAGAGAAACTGATTGTCCACAAAAGACATGAGTAATATAAACCTATTCAGAGAAGCCATTACAGTGCCTGGCCGAGCACTTCATGCTTCTCAGACTGGTCCCTGAAGACGTAGGCAGCTTTATTAGAGGGACTTTAAAGAGGTTTCTTTTCAGAAAGAGGCTTACTAGAAAAGGGACTTAACAATGCTCATTGGCAACGGTTTCAGTTTGGCCTTATCAATTATTTAACGGCCTCCACCTAGCAACCAATAGAGTCACACTACGCAGCTGGATTCCCCTGGATAATAATGACCAAAATCCTGCTATCAGAATGGAAGCCTGTGACTAATCCTCTTCAATAAATGACACTGGAAAATCACTGTTACAGGGACTGTGAGCCAGTTTGGTCTAGTGGTTAGGGAGCCAGACTCTTACCTGGGAATACCAGGTTTGATTCGCACTCCTCCATGAAGCCAGCTGGGTGACCTTGGGTTAGTCACAGCTCTTTTCTGAGCTCTCACAGCCCAGCCTATCTCACAGGGTGTTCTCTTGTGGGGAAAACAGGAAGCTTTGTCAGCCGCTTTGAGTCTCCTTAAAAGCTGAATAGATAAGCCTTCTTTTTTGCAGTTAAGAATTTTCGCCTTTACTGCATAAGACAGTGATGGTGAACCTTTTGAGCTTGGTGTGTCAAAATCGACCCAAAAAAAAACCCAGCTTAATTCGGGTGCCGTGTCACATCCAGAAACATTTAGAAGTTATATTTTTGATATATGTATTTATTGAAAGCAAAAACAAATAATTCTTTATAGTAGTGACTTTTTGGTTGCTGAATTTCATTTGCTAAATCTTCAATTGAAGGGTAATATTTCATACACTTCAAGCCCAAGCAAGCGGGTTTTTTTCTTGGTTTTAATATTTTTTAACGCTGAGAATAAGGTCTCACAAAAGTCCGTAGAGGGGGAAATTTAGAGCAAAGCCATTGCTGCCGCACACAAGTCTTCGGTCCTCTAGCTGTCGGGAGGACAGGCACACTGTCAGTGACCCCGCGGCGCCATGACGGGACTTCTATGCCGGGCGCAGACAGTGCCTCTGTGCTCCTGGTATCTTGGAGGCTGCAAGCCAGAAGTGGCCTATAAGATACCGAATGGCAACAACAGGCCCAGGGACTGGGGTGACACTGTGTGTCACCCAAAAGGGCTTAGCATGTCACAGGTTAGCCATCACTGGCATAAGATCTTGGTGGGTGAGAATTCTGAAGTGGCTTGTAGAGCTAGCAGATTTGCAGACCTCAGAAATAGGACCTATTCCATAGATAGGATTTTAAAGGAATGGAAATTCTCTCTGGGGTGCATCAACCCAGTGACAGAGGGCTTTGTTGTCCGTGAATCCTCTTGAGTGTAATATGTGGTCTGTATTATTGGTAAATGCCTAGATGGCAGGTGTAATTTCTGGTACTAGATCCCCTAACAATGTTGATTGTCGCCTCAGGGACCATGAAGATGGTGCATTGAGTCAAATGAAGTTTTAAAAAAATAAATTGTTAAGCACTTTGCTACTTGGCTGGCGCCTGACGTTCCAAGGCCATCTTAAAGCAAGTACGATAAATAAGAAAACTGAGTCATCAGTCCCAAAAGGCATCAAAATGTTAGCCGTGTACAACTAAGTGCAGGAGTGTTGGCTTATTAGGTTTCTGCAGGGAGCCCAGTGTGGTTAAAATAGTGGTTGAATAAGGTTAAAAGTGGAGGCGAAGGGAAAGCAGATCTTGCTTGCTGAAAAGCATCTCTGGCTGGCTACTTGCAAATCTGTTTTTGCCTTCCCTGATGCCTGTTCTTTTTCCCACTTTTTCAACAGGCATCAGGGAAGGCAACTCTGAAAGGTCCTTGCTGCTTTTAGGTCTTCAGCGTCCTCCACAGTGTAGTCGCTGCCTTCTCGCAAGAGGGCGTTCAGTGTGCAGAGAGGCCTTCCAGTAAGTGATCTCTGCGTTCTCTGTATTTCCTCCCTTTTTCTAAAGATGAGATTGTTTCCAAGGCAACTGGTCCTTACTACAGGTGTCCTCCTTTACCTCTCCCCCCCCCGAACGTTTCTGAATCCCCTCTTCATACAGTTGGCTTGTTCTAAGTTCTTCTAGCACCAACCACCGATATTGTGTGTCTTCACACAACATGCCATGCACCAGGAATCCAACACTCAAGTTATGCAAGTTGTTTGATTAACTTGACAGGAGAATATTGGGCCATCATGGTGTCTTAACTTAGGGGAACGTATAGATTGTACCGCAGATTGCCTTCTTTTCAGATGGTATCAGAAAAGATCACGGTAGGGCTATTCCCTAGTGCTGCTTCTTGCAGCCAGTAGATGGCAGTGTCCACCATAAAAGAGAAAATGCGCATTAGTTCTCTCTGGATATTGCTATTCATAGTATAGTTCTTGCTGAATGGGAAACACTTTGCATGAGCAAAGGACTTCCATGAATTCCTAGAAGATTGATCTGTTCTGCTGATTTTTCTCCTAACACATGGTTGGTTCCAACTGTGGCCTCGCCCATTATAGCTCTTCAATTGTTCATTTGAATCAGATTCTCTTCTAGCAAGGACTTCTGCCTATGTTTGACTCTTCTCCAGAGATGGCCTTCACTGCACTGATAATGTCTTTTCAGATCAAAGCCTGTCCAGAGGTTACCTTTGTTATTATTCATGTGTATAACAGGCATGCACATATGACAAGCTTCACAGGTTTCTGGAAAATAGAACACTCAGAAAGACACCCAAAGAGCCATTTTGGAAACCCACTTCCTCTTTGCTTTAGACCTAATTCAAAAAGCGAGACTGCAGTAAAGAGGAAGAGGCTTAGGGCAAGTGAGATTGCTTGAAAACAAGTCTTTGTTTACTTTGATAACTTTGTTCCATTACTGATTCAATCAGATGGCTGTTAGTAAGCACTGGAACCAGCCTGGTATCAGACCTCAGGGAATAGTTAAAATGTTTACATTGTCTTAATTTTGGTCTGTGCCATCTTTCAAGAACGTCCAGCTGATTAGTTTATTGGCACCTTCTTTTGCATGTTCTTTTTTTTGCACTAAACTCACATCCATTCCCTGAGTGCCAGCCCCCTGCATTTTTGAATTTTACTTACAACCAAATTTGTAGTTTTTTTATCCTTTTTGAACCAATTCCCCTTCTTGCTACTCTTCCATCTGAGCAAGAGTATAAAGTCCCCAGGTTTTGCCCCAGATAGTGATTTCCCCCTCACTACAGCAGCTGTACATCACTTTTCTTGGCTTCACTCTCCTAAAGAAGACACTGCAAAATCATCCATTCCGTTCTGCTTTTGTTGTTGAGATTGCAGAATGCCGGCCGGTAGTTGCCCTCTGTGTTCACTGGAACCCCAAGCGCCTTTGTCTCTCCTTTCTCCGTGGTGAAACCAAAGAGAGAAGCCTGTTTCTCAAGGAGGCTACTTTTGTGTTGTTTTGCAGCTGCTCTAATTGGATAAGTTGTGAAAAGAGGTTGCCCTCTCTCCTGGCTTTTTGCTGCAAAGTACCTGAGGTTGGAGGTTTTGCTGCCACAGACCCGAGGGTCCCTATACTCAATGCACGATATCTGTGTTTTGGCTTGTCCATCCTTAGCCACGCACTGTGAATAATTTCAACAATCTATAGTAAGGGTGTGGATGAAGCCAGTTTCCCACATCCGATTTGGTGCGAATTGAATGTGGGAACATTCAGCTTATGCTTCGTATTCGTGCACAAATTTTCAGCAAAGTAGCCCACCCGCTCCCTTGGTCTCACTTAGGTTCGATTGTGCCGCCGCCACGGCACCTTTTTTTCCTAAGCGCTTCTGGGTCTGCAGGTGCAGCTCCCACCATGTCATGTGAGCCCCAGAGGGGGAGCTGTGCATGCAGACCCACAAGTGCTTTTTCGGCCTCCAACGATTGCCAAAAGAGGAGGCCAGGGACGCCACTGTGGCCTCCCCAAAGGTAAGGGAGAACGCTGGAATGGGACAGGAGGCTGTGGTGGCTTCTCCGGGCCCGTTTTGGCACTCTTCAGAGACCAAAAAAGCCTGGGCTTGCGTGCACAGCTCCCCATCCAGGGGTCATGCAGTGCAGCGGGAGCTGTGCATGCAGACCCGGAAGTGCTTGGGGGAAGGGTGCATGCCGCCACAGTGAAAGGTAAGTGGAGTGATGGGAGGCCCCGGAGGCCCCTGGCCTTTGCCGAAGCTTTGATGAATACAGCTTACAAACGTAGGCCCTGTTCGATTCGCCTACGAATTCCAAATAGCACAATATTTGTGCACTTCCTTGTGGTACCCTCTCTGGCCTTGGCCTCCACTTCTGTTGCTTCCTAACTGAGCGCCTGCTATGCTGCGAACCTGTGTCAGAGTGAGTCCCCTTTTCTCCCACCACATTTTTCCTCCTATAGCCTGGCAGACCTTTTTAAAGGGAAGGCTTTGGGTAGCGAGAGGCTACAATAGTGCTTCCAGGAGGATTCATAGAACCAGGTGAGGTGGGGACATCAAATGGAATCTGCAGCCAAGACGGTCAGGGGAAGGGGCTGGATTAGTTATCAGTTAAGTTAGAAGGCCCTGTGGGCTTCGGATGAGACTTTGGAAACATCTGTAGCTACCTGTTGGGAAGCCCCTCTCAGTGCTCGTTCGCATTGCACCATGGGAGAATCTCCTTGCTCTGTTTAAAAAGTCACTACCTACTTTGCTGCGCTTTGCTAACCTCTCAGTCTCAAGACAACTAGAGTACCTGAAGTGTACTCAGTTACAAAATCCACTTTACACTTTTCTTTATTTTGTTTTGTTCAGTAGAGATTGTTGAATTGGTATTCTTGCCTCAGAGCTTCTTCCCTTTCCTCTATCTTTGAGACGCCATCCCAGCCAATTGCATTCTTTTCTTTGTCAGACTTACCTGTTAGCCTTGGATCCGTAGGGATAGCTGGAAGAATAATTCCCCTAAGGTTCTCATCCACAGCTGCCAGGTGTGCCTTCTGACTGCCCCATTGGAACTTTTAGTTCTGAGTTTCGGGTTATACGTGCCCCTGAAGAAGCAAGGACCTCTTTGGAGGGAACTCCTTAAGCACGTTATAGTGAAGGCTAAGAATAAAAAGAGGTTGAGGCCTCTACTTCCAGGCACCCTATTTTCAGAAACCAGCAGCCCTCCCGGAGCTCTCCCAGTCTTGTGGCAGGGCAGGGGATATTGGGGCCAACTGTTCTTAAGCCCCAGGCAACAATCTTGCAAGGAGTGCTTTTGTGTCTGGAAACCACCAACCCAAGGCTTCTAGACCTCAAGTGCTACCTGTGGCTGGCTGAGCACACTGGCAATTTGACATTGTTGATTCATGAGTTCGCCGAAGTTGTAGGGTAGGGCTCAGGCAGCATTAAGGACTACTCCACAGTGGGCCAGCAGAACTCATTATAAGGTTTTATTTTTTAATTAACTAAAATTGTACCAGTGGGACATAGCATCAAGAACTTTTGTAACTGAAAATAATTCTAACAATTCTGAAAAAGTAATATTGTTCTTGTTGTTAGGATATAGAGACAGTAGGTGATACACCTGTTCCCAAAGTTTCCAGAAGAGGGCGAAAAAGAAAGGTAATCTTTAATATTTCTATCTTAATTTTTAGTATTGTATATACAGGTTAGATTGCATTTCAGAACCAGAATGCTCTAAAAAAATCTCTCTGTATCTTTATTTCCTTAAATAGTTATTATAGAAATGGGTTCACTTCAGCTCAGATTCAGTGAATTTTACTTCAGTATTATGTTTTTTTAAATCAGTATATGAAACGTGAGAAATGTAAGGCTCAAAATAAGAGAGCTGAAATGAAGCACACCAATGTGATATTAATGAATGAGTGAAGCTGGATGAATGCAGGTGGCTAAACAATGCACATATGAGTTCATATGGAAGAGTAACGATAACTGAAGATATTTCATGTTCAGATGAGTCAGTATTACACAAACATGACCCTTAGGCAGGCATTTGAAAGTACTGGAGAGACAATGGGAGAAAACACAGTAAATTATCACGTGCAAGATCAACAGAATACGTTCTGCGCATTGGCTGGGACACAGAAGTTGGAGAAATAGAAAAATTTGGAACCATAAATTCACAGTGCAATAATGCAAGAAATTGCAAAACTCTGTTATACCTAATTACTACCATGTAGACAACATTGGATTTAAAAAAACATAACAGATGGAAACAATATTTTAATTGGCAGGACACCTCAAGGTGGAGAAAATTAAAGTAGGTATGCTAAGAAAATATGCAGTTAGCATACAGTTTACTGCACCTGCAGCTGTCTTTTGGGTGGGCTGATTTCTTTTAAAGAGTAGCAAGATCAAAGGCCTTCCCATTGGCTGCTGTGAAACTTCTGTAAAAAAAATAGGTGAAGTTGCTCAGTTTCAGTCTGATTTGGATTCCAGTTGTGCAGAGTCTATAAGATTGATGGAAACAGCTGCCTGTGGTGATTGTTTCTCAGGTGTCTCTGAGTTGGTGGAGACTGGTGATCTGGACAGGGGCTCTCTGTTACATGTACGATGCGTTGTATTTTAGAGCCTTGTCCCTCTTGTTTCAAGCTATCAGGCCCAGTAGTATGCTGGATCACTGAAATGGATGCTTCTCTTGGGCACGGGTTTGAAGAAAACCGTTGTCGATTCTCTCCTAAAAGATCATTTTTTGAGTGGTTATAGGCATGCTGTAATATTCAGCCTCCTTTTTCTGGGCTGTAATTTGGTCCCAAGTGTGTCTCTTGGTGGAATTGTGCTGTCCCTAAAAGGAGAAGGTCTGTGATCTGAGGGTCCTTCCCAATTCACAGTTCCTGTTGAAAAAGGCAGGCGGAAGCTGTGGCAAGACAAGCGCTTTACCTGATACGTCAGTTATGGCCCTACCTTGGCCAGCAGCCCTTGACTGGAATGGCCTGGGCTCATTCATTATTCTCGGTGGTAGAGCAAACTGCCTGAAAAGCAGAGGGTTGCTGGATCGATTCCCCAGGAGTAGATAATTGTAAACCACTTCTGCATCTCTGCCAAGAAAACTGCCTAGAGATGCCCATGGAGTTAACACAGAGCTCTGCCTCATGTGTAGAAGGTCCAGATTCAAATCTTGGTTTTGCCTTGAAAGAAGAGATGGCAAACCACTTGCATAGTGTTTCCAAGTGAGCTACATGGCTGTAGGCAAGGGTCTCTTTACCATTATTTTTACATAGCATTTTTCCGTCTTTCAGGTGGTTGTGACCTGATCTAACTGTTTCCACAGGGGTCCCCCGCGCATAACCCGGAGCAAATTCACACTTCCCATTCCGTACGGGGATGGGAAAGGTAAATTTGCCCCCACGTGGCGTAGTATTCACACTCGTGAGCGCTAGTACGTGCCATCCCTCTCCCCGTGCGTCCAGACACTTACCAGACCCATGTTTGGATGCCGCCATCTTCACTCCAGAGGCTGGCACCAGTGCATCATCTGCCCCTCCACGCACCATAGAGGTGCAAATGGGCCTTGCCGGAGCTGGGAAAGGATGGGACAGGTCAGGATAAGTGTATGTGTGGCACACTTTGTCGTCTGCACACGTCGTCAACCTACAGTTCCGTTTCAGGGCAGATGCTCCACCTGGGAGGGTGCTGCAGGATGACTACCGGGGCAGAAAGGCCCTCGGTTCTAAGCGCTATAGAGAAGGCTGATGGATGTGTAGCGCCCAACAGTGTCTCTTAGTAGTAATTACAAAGCAAGAGAGGGTTACCGGTAGTTCTAGTTTTCCATTTTCATTCTTGACCTCAGAGGACCTTGAGTTAGACGGAAACTCTAGGGAGTGCTCACGCTGAAGGCAGCCAGGGCCACCAGAATATTATTTCTGCTCTTGTTCCGCTTAAATAAGGCTTTTACTGGGCAAATCTTTTGTAACCTGTTAACAGCATCACGGGTGTAATGGAACACAATCAGATTTTAAACCTGGAAGTTATTTTAAATTGTTTGTTCAGAAAACAGCTGTGGAAAATAGAAAGATAGCCAGCAAACATATGATCTGGTCCTTTGACTAATCATTAGTAATAAACTAAGACGGCCAGCAGACCTGCAAGGAATGGCATAGAACTAGGCGGGGCCTGCTTCATTGCACTAAACTGGGGTTCGATCCATTAACAGATCAAAGCTGGTCTGGCATGATCTGAGCTGCCCGAGAATGCCGTTACCCTCAGCTCAATTTTGTCGGTCGTTCTTCGATTCCACAGATGGAGAGTGAGACCCTTGATTGTTACTCGTGAAGCAGGATCTTTCTTACAAAGTTTGACATGGGATAGGCATTTTTGCATTATCTTGGTAAAAGGAATAGGACTATTCTTGCTCCTGCTTGCAGTTCCTTTTTTCTTATTAAATTTTATTAAGTTTTATTATGTGAAATGATTAACAGACAACACAACACAAATCATCTTCATAAGTGGGCGTTATTCAACTCTATATGTATACTAACAACAAAATATTCTAGACGCGAATCTAAAATCTAGAGAGACCAAATGTATCTTTATCATCAATTCAGAATGTACTTACACCTACATTTTATTACCAAACTAGGAAGAGGAAGTTGCTTGTAGCCCAACCTGTCGCAGCGCTCGCCACTTACTTACCAGTAGGCCTGAAGTAGTCTTACTTTCAAAGAAGCAGTTTCAAACCAGTGTGTGATTGGTAGTGGCTTCAGCAGTACCAAAGGGGAGTTCTCTAGGCAAGGGTTGAAAGTTACTGTATTTACATTTGATTTGCCCCAGTTGTTTTTTGCATAAAGTATAAATAATTCCTATCATTTGAGATTACAACTACTCGAGCTTTCCCTGTCTTTAACATTCACAAACATTCTACAGAAAGGAACATAAGAGCTTGTTTTATTTTAAGCAATAGTTAATTTAATCAAGTTTAAATAACATGATTCTTTCGATACAGGCTGAAAAGCAGTCAGAAGTTGAAGAGGCAGTGGTAGTGGCCACTGCAGGGACGTTACCAGCAACAGCTGCAGTGCCTATTGCTCCAAAAACAAGTCCCAAAAGAGGAAGGCCAGCTGGTAGGTGTTACAGCTCACTTTTTAGAAGAATTAAGATAAACGGCAAGCCTAGTTATGCGCTTGGGTTCTGCACAGCAGGCCTGTAGCCCTGCAGTCCTTCTAGAGACACCGGGAAACTCCTGGTGTGTAGTTCAAGCTAGGCTGACTTTCTTCTGGGTGTGGAGAAGAAGATCGTAGCACGTTAAAAGGCAGCCTGCTGCACGTGGACAAAATCTGCAGTTGTTTTATAGTATTCTGGGTCGGGGGAAGGATCAGCAGGACGGGTGGTAGGTTTACCACTTGGTTCTAACGAAATCTTGAGGAAACTGGAAAACAATTCAAGGTTAACTATATTGTAAAATATTGCTTTAGTTATGAAGCAAAGTAGTAGGGGGATGTGCATGAATATTGGTAACATTTGAAATTGGAACAGATTCGTCCGAATTCAGACATTCGTGTTTGAGTTGAATGTTGGGGCATTAGAAGATCGACATTCAGTTCGAATCAAATGCCTCGTCGGAACATTAGTATGAAACTTCCTTACATTTGTGAACCTGGGAAAGAGGCTGCCCCAGTCACATCTGCAACAGATCCGGAGCGGAATCAAAATGGATTCAGGGTGGATTTGACACTTTCAAAGCGGATACATAGGAGGATTCATATAGAATACTCATATAAAATCAAATCCTACCACTTTCGAAAGGGAGCAACTCAAACGAACACAAATTTTCTTGTGTTTGATGTGGTATAAATTAAATGCAAAAAATCATTCATGCATATCCCTGGCAAGAATCCTTTGTCTATATTGTTAGACTTGTGCACTTCCTTTGGGAAATGGCTATGGCAGACGATAGCTTGCAGCTCAGTTTAATATTCTGTCAATAATGAAGCAGTAAGTTCTGCCGGTCTGCACTGTGTTAATTTAAAAAATCAAGTATCATTACAGAATAATCTAGAATATTGTGCAGTCTTGATATTGTTCTTTGTACTTGTGGTAAAGATTCAGCCTAAAGGTGATACGAAGTGCCTTTGTAAATTATAAGCCTTATAATTTATAACAGTAATTCATAAAATAGGCACATTTTTAAAAGAATTCTTTAAAAACATCACTTTTATTTGCCTTTCCTGAACATTTATGACTTAGTTTCCTTTTTATTTGTTAGGATAAGACGGCATGTGTATAAATAAACACCATTGTTATTATTTTTAAAAAAGTAAATATTACCATTTCCTGATTATTTGGGCCTGTGTTAATAAATGTGAAAAGGAAATTTTTAAGGGAAGTGCTGAAGGTAAATGGCATGTAATATATTGATTTGTTTATGGATAAGTTATTGACTGTATTAACAGACTTTCATGTTCTGATAGTCAAGTAAGCCATTTTTTTTAAATGAAATCAGTTACTGAAGGAAAGATTCCGAAACCTAGAGGAAGACCCAAATCAGTAAAACCACCTTGTTCTTCTGAAAGTGATCTGTAAGTGTGTTTTTCAGTGTTACCATTTGCCAAGAGTGTACAGTATATTGGGAATGTCAAGTTGAATCTGAATTACCTGACAGCTTTGAAAGCATATGACTGCATATAGTCCCATCTGTTGGGTCTTTTAAATCATCTTTTGCTCAAATGGCAAGATGCTTATTCTAAGGCATCGCGATCACGGGGGATGCTGGGACTGCAGCCTAACACTGGATTTCTCCAGTGACAGTATGGAGAGAACCTATGAGGTGGAACAGCAGTTTGCCATTGGTCTGGGCAGTTCTTAGGATGTTGAAACGTTACTCCTATAGTTTGAAAGTCCTATTTGTATTCCTACCATTATTGTTGGAAGTGAAGATCCCTCAAAGTTACGAGTGCCTATTGCAGGAAGATTTTCTTTGCCATTTTGCCATCTTTGTGTCTTACAAGATCATTTCTATTTGCTTAAGTATTAGCACATTACTGTAATTATTTGAGGACTATGAGCTGCCTTGATAGATGTTCTGCATAAAAAAAACTTTTCTGCTCTGAATTTCACAAATAATTTGATATTGTTGTCTTAGCATCTTCTTGATAATCAATCTCTTGTTGAAAGGTCGGAAATATAAGTAAAATTTAAAATGTTTTTTTTAAAAAATTTAAAAAATTAAGGAAGATTTCTTTTCACCCGTGTTTGCAAATCTTGGAGGCTATGTGGGTAATGAGGCACCATTTCATGCAGTCAGTTCTTCTGTTTAAACTTTAGCATCACTTGTTCTTGTAAATTAACCTGTATATGCACTGGAAATTTTAAGCATTTGAATTGTTCCAGATATCCCATATTTGCTTGTTAATTTTAAAAATACATAATATTTTTAGACTAACTAGAAAATAAAATATAAAAGATGCATTGTTTTGCTTTGGATGTTCTTAGAGTTCCTGACGAAGAGAAGGCCAAGAGAAAAATCGGTGAGGAAAGACCACCAAAGAAACAGAAAAGAGATGAAGACACTCAGAGAGAAGAAGACAGTATACGAAAAGACCCAGAGAAAAAAGAAGGCAAAAAGGAAACGGAGTCAAAAAGAAAAAATGCTCCTAAAGTGGGTTCAGCATCAGCTTCTGATTCTGAGGAAGACGGAGAAGAACAGGAAGGGAATAAAGTATGTGTGTCCTGTTTTTCTTCTAGCTAAGGAAGAATTTCTATACACCCTCTGTATCTCAAGCGGCCTTTGTAAAATGTTGTGGGTAGTAAAAAGGTTGCTCGGCAGCTGATTTCTCCAGTGCATCGTGTGGTATCAGTAAGTAACAGGCCACTAGTAAGCGATCGGCCTGATCGACGTTGAATGAACATTTTGATATTCTAATAGGTACATTTGTCTTCATCGTGTGGAAATAAACTATATATGAAAAATATTAAGTAATCCTTTTACTTGTTAGCCTTTTATCGAAGGAAAATAATGTCCTAGCCTTCTTTCCCTTCCACTCTACAGCCAGGATCCTGAGTTGTATTTTTGTAAATGCCTTGAGTTCTGGCTGCCCATCTCCCTTGAGAGTAATTTTGCTCTGCTGGGGTAAACTCAGAGTTGTACTTACATTTTTATTATTTATTTTGAGAACTACTACTTTTTTGTCCATAGACACTAATTTGAGGCAGATCACCAGTTTCGGTTACTAAAAATGCTGTTTGCTTCTTATTCCAAATTAAAATAAAACAGAAGAAAAAAGGAAGAAATGTCCAGGCCCCTCACAGAAGGAATATTTTAAAAACCCAACATGATCGTGAAGTTATAGAACGAAAGCGTAAGCAGGAAGACCAGATGGAAGCAGATCTGTGAGTATAATTTGAATGGCTGTATAAGTCGCGAGCAGGTATATCAGTGATAAGCAATCTAATTTTGCTGGCAGCAGCCTACTAATGAGTAAAACGTAAGAAAACCCTTCCTCCTCCCAGTGATTCATTTGCGCCAGACATTTAAGTGGCACGGCTTTTGCTGGTGTCAGTCTCCTACAAACATGATGCTTCGATTTGGCACTGAGGCTTGTCATGCTCAGCCAAGTGGGGTGAAGCAAAGGTTGCTCTTATAATACAGTAGATGAAACAGGAAATTCTTGAAATGCATCTGATTAAAATGCCTGTCATCGGAGATAGGTGGACCACCACCAACGTGATCCTTACATTGGTCCAAACTGCATGCCTGTGGTTCTGTCGGTGTAGCTGAAAATCTGCAAGACATTATCTGGAACATTCCAGAGAAGTCCTGAAACTACCCTGGATTCAGTTGATCTATTTGAATACGTTTCATTATATTCTGTGACAAGTGGGGTGGAATTGAAAAAGTTTTAAAAGGAAGCATTTTTCTTTTATCTCAAGCCAACGGGCTTACGACGTGGTGATTGCTACACCACAGTTTTTCTGCTGCCTTCATCATTGTAGACTTGGCGAGCGTATGTACACGTAGTTACGTTTGGTGTTGCATCTCAAACAGGTGCGAGCTGAAATTTAAATTATCCAATATGCTTCACAGGCAAGTCAAAGAAGAAGGCAAGAAACCAGAAGCTAAGAAGGTAGAGAAAAAGCGAGGTCTGTAGCAAACGTTTGACTGCAAACCATGAACAGTATTTCAGATATTTGTGCATTTTTCTTTGAATAAGTGTATTCTTGTTAAAGGGCACTATGAAATGTACAGTAACCCCTTTTCTGATACTTTATTTAGAGACGTCAATGGATTCTCGACTTCAGAGAATACATGCAGAAATCAAAAACTCACTCAAAATTGACCGTCTTGTGAGTACATTGTGTGCTGTCGGTTGTCGCCTTTTCATTAGAAGTGTAAAAGGGCTGCAGGCTTGGGGTGCCATGTTGAATTTTAATAGTTGGCTCATTGATGGTCAGAATCAGAACAATGCTCATAAAAGTTTAGTTGCTCTCAGCACTTTTTTCTGGAGGCGAGAAGCAGCCCTGTGCCGCTGCTGTTCTGTGTGCACAGTTGCCTGTTGCTTACCAAAGTTCACAGGATGTGGGATTTTGGGTACTCCCGGTCACCAGAAATGACCACAAGGCAATATGTCGATGGTCATTAAACTAAGCAGAAGCACAGCTACCCTGCATGTATTTCTTCCAAACACACCGGGTATCATTGCCACTGAGTTAGTTAAATATGCAGGTGCTAGTTAGTAAATGAAGCCTCCTTTTGTAAACCTTTCCAGTAAATATGTAGAGGTGTTGTTATTTGTAGGATGTAAACAGATGCATTGAGGCTTTAGATGAACTCGCTTCCCTTCAAGTAACAATGCAACAGGCTCAGAAGCACGCAGAGATGATTTCAACGCTCAAGAAGGTAAGACTGGCAGCATCTTTAATGAACTGTAGGGATTTATAAGTTTTGTATTGGATGGTTTCTACCACTAGTTTGGGAATAAGTACGCTTGAGAAAAATGTCAAGTTGGCCCTGCAATAATACACTGAAATGTAGAGCAGTTATTTATTGTCTCATTTTTCTCTTGCCGCCCCATTAATTTATAATATGTGCCCATTCAGCTTAATAATATGGGCTGCCGCCAGGTAAGTAGTTTGTGTAGACTGATGTCCAGCCCCAGTTACGGTAAAATCCAGGCTTTCTCTGTTGATTCTTTTAGAGAAGATGTCACTTGATTATTTTCTCACTTTCCAGCAACTGCGTTCCATTGCTCCATCCACCCCCGTAGTTTTCCTTCAGTCAGCGCTCCCTAAAACTGGGCATATTTGGTCCTCATTGGAATATTTCTTTAATGACTCCTCCCCTTAATTCCTTACTATTCCTTACTAAGATTACTCTTAGGTTGCTGGTCAGCCCTCCAATCCCCAGTACTATAAAATTCTCTCTGGCATTGACATCTTTTTAAAATTTTGTTTGTTGAATTTTCAGCATATAGAACTGTACAGAAAAAATAGCCAGCGTAGATGAACGCTTGCTATCATGCGTGAACACACAACATACACTTCCCTATCCCACCATCTGCGGGCAATGCAAATAATTTCAAATGTTTGTTAAATCTTATCTGCTGCTGTTTTGTTTTGCATGATATCAGTAGTATCCAAAACTTTACGAATGGATTTGTGTGGCAAGGGGCCTTCTGCAGTTATATACAGTTCTATCATACTGTGGTAACCATATCTCTGCAAATTTTTTCCTGTTTCCTATTCCCAACATGTGCTTTTCTTGACGTTTACTGCTCTCCAACAGTATGAGAAATCTGCAGTACTATTATATTATCTGAACATAGTCTACTGATTAATGTATTAACAATATTGTTGCAATTTTGGCTGTTTGAAGTGGAATTATATGAAGTGGGAATACTTCTGGCTTTAATGGAATAGTTTTATTATTTGCAGTGGGCAGTGATATACTGGTAACTATTTTCTAAAATATCAGATCTATTTGAGAATTTCAAATATTTTGATTCACTTTTCTTCCCGCCCTCCAAATACATTTCAGATACGAAAGTTCAAGGTGAGCCAGGTTATCATGGAAAAGTCATCTATGCTCTATAACAAGTTTAAGACCATGTTTCTTGTTGGAGAAGGTGATTCTGTACTTTCGCAAGTGTTGAATAAGTCGCTAGCAGAGCAGAAGCAGCACGAGGAGGCAAATAAAACCAAAGAACAGTGGAAAAAGGGGCCAAATAAGAAAGCTGAAAAAGACAGAGAGCAAACAGGTATGTGCAGCTCCCCAGAAATACTTGGGTGTCTTTCCTTCTAGGGATTAACTCTTGCATGTCACTTTTGTTTACAATAGCTTCCAATTTCAGATACATTCAGAGCTCTAGAACTTGATATGAAATGCTTTCTGGAATTGCTTGCTTGATACACCTGGAAGTTTATATGGCAGCCAGGGTTTAGTCTTTGTCTCCCATCCCTTTTTTGGGATCGTGTGTTGCCTGTTAAAGATCTGCAGGGCTAAGGGCTGGCTATTGGGGAAACTGAGTAATAAATGGGGGGGGGGGTTGCTGTCTTCCTGAGTCCACTTCTTTTTCTCTTCCCTTCCTGCAGGTAAACTGCCAGACAAAAGGGAAAAAGCCTGATTCTTATCATGAAAAAGTAAAGATTGTGCCAGTGAACAAGTTTATTTTTCCCCTGTATTTAAATGCTTATTGTATTTCTATGATACATTTTGTATATTTCAATCATATAGAAAATATGATATAAATATAAAAATCATTTTAAACCTGAGCATCACCTGCATTTGAAAGGTGGTATGCTAATAGACAAAGCCAGCTAACTAGCTGGGCCCCATTGGCACAGTTCCCATGTTAAAATAAATCAACACACTTCAGTGCAAGCTCAGAAAATGAGGAAGATAGCTCAGCCGCCCAATAGGGGCAGACATTCTGCCATAGAATAAGAAGGCTGCGCCCAGAAAGGTGAAGATCATAGAATCATCAAGTTGGAAGGGATCTCTAGGGTCATCAAGTCAAACTTCCTGCTCAATGCAGGATTTCCAAACCATCCCAGACAGATGTAGGTCCAGTCACTGCTTGAGGACCTCCAGTGAAGGGGAGAGCTCACTACCTCCCTTGGCAACCTATTCCACTGACTGATGGCCCTCACTGTCAGGAAGTTTTTCCTAATGTCCAATTCGTATTGGCTTCCTTGAAGTTTCATACTGTTGTTTCTAGTCCTTTCATCTTGTGCAAATGAGAATAGTGACAATCCCTCTTCACTGTGACGGCCCTTCAGAGACTTGAAGACTGTGATCATGTGTCAGTCTTCTCTTCCGTAGGCTAAACATTCCTAGACCCATTAACCGTTCCTAGTGGGACATGCTTTCCAGACCACTAACCATATTGGTAGCCCTCCTTTGGACTTGCTTTAGTTTTGTCAGTGTCTTTTTAAAATTGGGGTACCCAGAACTGGACACAGTATTCTAGATGAGATCTGACCATGGAAGAGTAAAGAGGCCTGGAAGGCAGCAGTCTGGCCCTCAAAATCTAGTGGTCTTGGGATAGGGCTGAAAGGCCAGACTGCTAAAATTGGTCCTGAATTGCTGGACTCCTAGACGTTTGCATCACTAAGAATCTGGGAGAAAAGGAGCACCATAGTCTCCCAGTGAGAGAAGGCCTACGTAAACATCCCCACAGTTGTGGCTTTGGTTCATTGTGTTACCTGCTTTTCATGAGAGGCAGAGACTGGTTTGTTCCTTTCGCACGAGGGTGCAGTGGTCACTTGCACCACTTAATTGTTTATTACCCTTTGCTGCTTTTAAAGCCAGCCAAAGGCAAGACGTTTTTTAGTTTTTCTTTTTTCTTTTTCTTCAAAGGCACAAAGGTAGTGAATGGCACTTCTGATGCTCAAGATACAAATCAGTCACAACAGAATGGGGACAGCACAGAGGAAAAACGAGAAAAAGTTGATGCTGGCAACAAGAAAAAGTAAGGAATTATTTCCAGATTTATTTGACAAGTTTTTTACTCGTAAGGCTGGGACAGGCATAAATTAGAACAAGTTCTCTTAATAAACCTCTGTGTGATTTCAAGTAGTTCAGAGATTTCTGGCTTTTCAGGTGCTCGAGAATTTCTCCCTCCAGATAGTGGGGGGCAGTTAGTTTAGAGAATGAAGAAGCTAAGACTTGAATTTGCAGCACTTCATCATGGAAACCCACAGTGCGACTCAGTAGTTGTATGGCCCCCATGTGCTCATAATCACTCCAGGGAATGTCTGGACACACTCCTGATGAGACGGCAGGTGGCATCCTGGGGAGCCTCCTCCCAGACCTGGATCAGGGCATAAATGAGCTTCTGGACAGTCTGTGGCACCAGTTAGCGGCATTGGACGCACCAGTAGATCATGTCCCATAGGTTTTCAGTTGGATTCAAGTCTAGGGAACAGGAGTTACAGGCAGTGGCATCAATGTCTTCTTCATTTAGGGACTGTCTACACCCACTTGCCACACAAGGTCGGGCACTGTCCTGCACCAGGAGGAGCCCAGGGCCCACTGCACTAGTGTAGGTCTGGCATTGTTTCAAACAAGTGCTGTTGGCTGTCAGGTGGAGGTTTGTGTGATCCTTCAAGAATCTGCCTCCCAAGACCGTCACTGACCCACCACCAAACCAGTCATGCTGGCTGGTGTTGCAGGCAGAAAAGGTGCTCCATTGTCTCTCTAGATTCTTTCACACCTGTCACATGTTCAGTGTGAACATGCTCTCATCCGTGAAGAAAATAGGGCACCAGTAGTGGACCTGCAAGTTCTAGTGTCCTCTAGCGAATGCTAATGAAGCTGCATGGTGCTGGGCTGTGAGCAGAGGTCCCACTGTAGGATGTCAGGCCCACAGGCCACCTTCATGGAGTCTGTTTTCGATAGTTTGGTCAGAAATGTGCAAACCATCAGCCCTCTGAAGGTCATTTTGTAGGACTCTGGTAGTGTTCCTCCTAACCGGTCCTAATGCTGGGTTGATGCCCTTCTGTGGTCCCATCCAGCTCTCATTGTGTAACAGTCCATGTCCTGGAATCTGCTCCATGCTCTTCAGACTGTTTTTGGGGACCCATCAAACCATGTTGCAGTTGTCAGGGGGTAACGGGGTGTCCCCCCTGTGGTGATAAATCTCCATTCG
>MTQE01001418.1:1417506-1429478 GCA_014337955.1 Aspidoscelis marmoratus | reverse complement strand
TTTTTTTTTTTTTATTCAATTTGTATAGAATCGAATGCAAGGAAATTCATAATGATTTGAATGTGGTAGGATTCTGTTCGATATGAACGTTCAATCTCATCCGAAGCTTCATCCAAATGTATCAGAACATTCAATTCAAATCCGAACGTCACTCTTTGAAAGTGCCAACAGTCAACTGGGATTCAAGCATCCAAATTCAGCCAAATTCGTACGACTCTTTGTGCCCGTCCCTACTCTGGGTTGTTCTGGGACAGAGAGCATCACAGGGCACATGCGCCGTGCTGCAAACAGGCCCACTGTAAGAGGTGACGGAAGTTACTGCTATTTCATGCTTCTATGCTATTTAAGGCTAAACGATAACTAACCAACAGTGTGTATAATTTCATACAGATCTGGATCACCTTGGTCTAAGCCTTTTTATTTTTTAAGGACTGAAGATGGCAAACAGTTGGCAGTTGCAGATAAAACTAAACCAATTGTTCTGGAAAGCCCAGGTCTGACTGGCAAGTCTTCTGTCATTTTATGGGCTTTGACTTTGCAACCACTAAGCCTTGGCACCATTAAACAAGGAGCCGCGACACAAATATCCAGCTGGCATGAGGGAGATTTAATTAGAACCTGACAGCTGGGTCCGACTCTGGGTTTAACTCAAAGGCCCGTTCAAAAGAACAGCTGAACTAAAAACAAGCCCAGCTGTCAAGATCAGCTCCTGGGACACACAAAATTAAGGATGCCACCATTTGCCAGTTACTTATTACTTCCTGGAGTAACTCAATCAGCACGAAAGGTCACAAGATGCAACAGAGCCAGCAGAAGAAAGGGTGAAACTTCCTTGAACGTGTCAAAGGATGGCCATTAGGCAGCAAGAACATCCTGTCATTCTAACACTGTTTTCCAAAATGGAGAGCAAGCTCCCTAAAGAATTCAATATCAGAGAAATAGCCGTGTTAGTCTAATTCAAAAATGTCCAGCAAGGTAGTTAGTAGCACTTGGAGACTAACAGGAAAGGGTTGGTGGCATGAGCTTTCGTAGACAAGTCTACTTCTTCATATGCTAGGGGTCCCAATGGGCCCATCTTCTTCAGATGCTAGGGGTCCCAATGGGCCCATCTTCTTCAGATGCTAGGGGTCCCAATGGGCACGTCTCCTTCTTTAGATGTTAGGGGGCCCAATGGGCACGTCTACTTCTTCAGATGCTAGGGGGCCCAGTGGGCACAAATGGGCACATCTACTTCTTCAGATGCTAGGGGGCCCAATGGGCATGTCTACTACTTCAGATGCTAAGGGGTCCGGTGGGCACGCCTACTTCTTTAGATGCTAGGGGGCCCATTGGGCACGCCTACTTCTTCATATGCTAGGGGGCCCAATGGGCACATCTACTTCTTCATATGCTAGGGGGCCCAATGGGCACATCTACTTCTTCATATGCTAGGGGGCCCAATGGGCACGTCTGCTTCTTCGGATGCTAGGGGGCCCAATGGGCACGTCTACTTCGGATGCTAGGGGGCCCCAATGGGCACGTCTACTTCTTCGGATGCTAGGGGGCCCAATGGGCACGTCTACTTCTTCGGATGCTAGGGGGCCCAATGGGCACGTCTACTTCTTCATATGCTAGGGGGCCCAATGGGCACGTCTACTTCTTCGGATGCTAGAGGGCCCAATGGGCACGTCTGCTTCTTCGGATGCTAGGGGACCCAATGGGCACGTCTGCTTCTTCGGATGCTAGAGGGCCCAATGGGCACATCTCCTTCTTCATATGCTAGAGGGCCCAATGGGCACCTCTGCTTCTTCAGATGCTAGGGGGCCCAATGGGCACGTCTACTTTTTTGGATGCTAGAGGGCCCAATGGGCACGTCTACTTCTTCGGATGCTAGAGGGCCCAATGGGCACGTCTACTTCTTCGGATGCTAGAGGGCCCAATGGGCACGTCTACTTCTCCATATGCTAGAGGACCCAATGGGCACGTCTACTTCTCCATATGCTAGGGGGCCCAATGGGCACGTCTCCTTCTTCATATGCTAGGGGGGCCAATGGGCACGTCTGCTTCTTCAGATGCTAGGAGACCGAATGGGCCCCCTAGTGTCTGAAGAAGTGGACTTGTCTATGAAAGCTCATGCCACGAACCCTTCTCATGTTAGTCTCCAAGTGCTACTAACTACCTTGCTGGACCTTCCTAAAGAAGCAATTTTAAAAATGTACTTTTGAAAAAAACTTTTTTTAAAAAAAACCCAACTTATTTTGGTTACAGCCTGACTAAACTAACAGGATTAAACCTCCTGCCCTCCCCCACCCCCAATTTCAGGCTCTACAACTCGAAGAAACACGAAATTGCTTTCCCCCCCAAAAAAAGAGCTTGCATAGGTTTCATGCCCTGCCATACATTAAAGCAGCGGTTCTCAACCTGGGGGTCCGGACCCCTTTGTGGTTGAATTACCCTTTCAGAGGGGTCACGACGAGTCTCCTGCCGGCCCTCCCTCTCCCCTCCCAGCTGCTCCGCCCCTGTGGTTGGGGGTCTCCACAGCATGAGGAACTCCATTAAGGGGTTGCGGCATTAGGAAGGTTGAGAACCGCTAATAAACTTATTTTCTTAATATGTTCATACTTAACGCCTTAAGTAATAGGCTTTAGGTGGCAGCTCTGAATGAGACAGTTCTAAAGCTCATTGCGCTACTTTTGATTTCTCTATGAGTTAAGATTGTAGTAACACCTAATAGGTAGTTTATTACAACAACAGAAGCGCAAAAGTATCTTCCCCCTTTTTCATCTGGCCACCCGAACTGTGTTGTAGCATAACAGTCTTGTGACCCCCAAGGCCACTTCAGCTAAGCTCATGGGGACTGCATTCCTTCTTGGAGAACCTTCCCATGGGCTTCCTGCTATTGGCGGTTGAGGCCCTGGGATGGTTACGTTAGACGGACAGAATAACCAGAGACCTATCACAGAGCCTGTCATTTATAAGATAAAAATGGTTAACCTACCTCTAACTACATTAAATGTGGTTATCAGGTCTAATGAGAGAATGCAAGGCAGAAATTTTGCCTTCTGTAAATTGCTCATGTCACTGGGTGCAACCAGATGGTCTAGTGGTTAGGGAGCCGGACTCTCATCTTGGAAGATTTCCCCACAAAGCCAGCTGGGTGAGTCACAGCTTCTTCTGAGCCCTCACAGCCCCACCCACCTCACAGGGTGGCTACTGTGGGAGAAGAATAGAAGGCTTGTCAGCCGCTTTGAGCCCCCTTAAATGGGTGAGAAGAGCGGGGTAGAAAAGCCAGCTCTTCCTTCTTCTTAGCTGCTCAGGTTGTTTACATTTTGTTGGTGAAGAAAGCATTGTTGGTGCCACAATGAATCTCATTAGCATTATAACTCCTTGGTAAAGCTGTTTATTTCAACTTCCTTAGATCCCAGAAAGTTTGTGGAAGAACTTCACTCTGTATCTAGGGGTTTGTTAACAGAATCAGTGGTTTAGCAAAGCAAGGGAAAAGCATTTATGAATGAGACCAAGCAATAAAGACTCTCTATTATAATAACTTGGGAAAGGATTATTTTAAGCCAAAGTATTATAAAAAGAATCCTAACATTGCACTGTGAATGTTTTTATATTTAAATCAGAGCAAATAAAAGTACATCTGAAATTCATAATTTATACATAAATATTTATTTTATACAAACAATGGAGGAAGCATGATGTAGAAATTACGGCTGGCAACAGAAATGAAAACATAAAACCAAAGCAGAGGTTCCAATGAAATAAGCTCCTGCCTCTCACAGAGAGAAATACGGCCATATTGCAACTCAGAAATGCTTCCACTCCTAAAAGGGTAAGGGGTCCACAAAAGGTCTTTCGTTCTCCGAAATCCTGCAGTGCTAAGTTAATGCAACAAACCCTGAAGCAACAGAGTATCAGCATCTTTAAAACCCAAACAAATGTGCCTGTTAAATCTTGTTCTGAAATCCATCAGCTCATCTCTTAAGAGAGAAAAACTGATACTGGAGGGATCCTGGCACTTACCCGGGGGGGGGGGAGGGGGGACTGTGGCAGGAGAGCAGCCTGTGAGTAACTGAAATCATGTACCTGGATTTCTCTTCTGGCACATCAATGGAGGGAAAATACTCCAGCAGTGCTGACTTCTTTGCCTTCCCTTCCATAACTGCATCCAGGAATTTGCTATTTCCGTAGTTTCTCTACCCGTTTCCACCTCTAGAGTCATCTGTGGCAGACAAGGAGCTGCAGGGTATCCTGGGGCGGTGTGGCTGCCAGTGATGGGGAGGGACAGTGGAAGCCCCCTCCCACACGGGTGTGCTGGCTTTTGGAAGTTTTTAGAAAGCCAACAACTCAGTGCCGTGCTGGGGAGCAGCTCCCACTGGCTCCTCCCCTTCCAACGGCCGCTGCTCTGGTGGGTTTCTGAGAATTTGTGCTTTTAATGCCCCTAGAGGGCTCCAAAGGGCTCTAGCTGCCGTCTCTCTCCTGTCCTGCACTTAGGCCTCCATTCTTAGGGAAGATGGGAAAGGAGAGAGCGGCCAGAAGCCCTGTGTAGCTACAGAGGCACTGCTTCCAGTTGGAACCAATATCCCAAATGTCATTGATTAGGCATCCACACACGTCCGGATGAACCACCCCCATGCAAACATGGAGGGATTACTGTACAGAACCAAGAAGTCACAGGGCACCATACTGGAAGCAGAGTAAAAGCAATCGGCTCCTGAGGCCTGGCCCCTTGGCAAGGCAAAGAAGCCAATGAGGACCATGCTCAAATGTGGCATTCTCCTTTCTTCTTATTATATTTGGGGGGGGGCGGTAATAGATGGTGGTACCCTGCTAAGACTCAACTTGCAGGGATTTTGTTTGTTCCAAGTCCCAAATGTCAGCCCTGGAAAATCTAATATGCTTGTTAAACACATTCATTCATTCATTCATTCCCATTTCTATCGCACCCCATACCCAATATCTGCAAGAGCTGATAAAACCAGATCATCATGAAGCTTTGTTTGTGACGGGTCTCAGTTGAAAATCCCCGGATCAACATAAGGATAAGCAAGGAACTCTCCTAACTTGTTGCCATCTGCATCATAATGGAGCGCTTGGAAACAGACGTCGCAGAAGAAAGAAGGATCCTGGGGGGCGAGGCTGTCATCGTTGGTCACCCATCTGTAGGATCCAAGGCAAAAAGTCACACTGTGGCAGGCAGTTTGGAGGAGAGGAAAGCCATTCTCCAAAGCTGAACCAACCTTGCTTGCTTACTGACTCCCTGGATGTCTATATCAGCAAAGCTCTTGTCATGTTTCCTCAACATCCAACAATACAACATACACCAATACAGAGAGTCTGTTAAGACAGCATGTGTAACCTTTTAAATTAGCACCTCATTTTAGAAGTCCTGCAGGGCCCTGTTTTCAGCAAATTCTGTTTGTGTCGTTCTATTGCACACAATTTACTAACAGATCTTGTTTTATTATTAAGTGGTAATAAGTTTTCCTGTTTCACTTTAACGGGTTCTTTCCAACATGAAAGGTCTTTTACTCATTCATCACGAGTTTTGTTTTAAGCAGTGGCTTGCTGGAATGGAACCCCCGCGTTGAATGGGGCCTCACTGTATATCGTATGCCGTGTGCAAAGGTCACTCCTTTCATTCTGCATTGGCCTTAAGCCCATGGGCATCCAGTTCAGTCAGGTTTGGCCAAATGCTCAAAGTGGATCTTCAAAGCAGACCCCCACCAGGTGTGCTCCTGCCTCTTCTCAGCCACTGAAGCCTGGCTGCCCTTTTTCTAACCAACCAAGCAGGAAAACATAGGTAACAGATCAAATCCTGCACTGAACTCTGTGCTGAGCTGCTCTGACTGACATGGGATGTGACTGTTGCCCCGTCAGTTTGGTTTCAGGGCAAAACAGTTGCACTTTGAGGGATTTAGCTCATCATCAGGCAATTCTATCCTGTCCTTCTTCGATATTAACTCGGGAGAGAGCAATGGCAGCTAACAGTGACACACAGGATTTTCCTGTAGGCTGGATTAGGTGGACTAGCCCAGCATTGTTATTACCGGGCTACATTACTTTCAGTAGATGACCTTGGAGGCTAAAAAATATACAGTGAGAGACAAAACAAACAGTTATCAGGAGGGCAGAACTCTAGAATTCTCTCATCCAAATAGCTACAACACCTGAGTTCAGTGTTAGTGACAGCATTAAGGCAGCTTATCTTCCTTCTGCAATGTCATCTCCCTTGATTATCACCGATTAATTTTCTAAACCAGATGAGCAGGTTGGCGATTAGCAGAGAAAGCAGGTAGCAGCCTTTCCACTCTTAGGATTAGAATGATCACAATAAACTTAAGGAACCAGCAGCACTCCAGCTTATTTTGCGCTTTCCCTTTCAGCAGGATGCAGGGCTCAAGAATTAGAGAGATGGAAAAGAATGTAAAGTTTTTAAAGCAAAGAAATTTCCAGTCTACTAATAAACCTGGAAGATGGCTGGCTTAAAAGCTAAGGAACGAGAGAACAAAAAGTTTGATTCTAAAATTAAAACTAGAGGATCAACAAATAACAGAGAGTGCAAAAATAAAAGAAATTACGCATGTTTCCTATCAAGAGTTATATAAAAAGAATGAAGTAAATGAAAATGAGATTCAGAGATACCTAAACGATCAAAATCTCACAACAGCAAAGGGAGCTTTTGAATGCGCCAATAACAGCAAGAGAACTAGAGGAAGTTATTAAAAAATTGAAGACAGGGAAGGCGCCTGGTCCAGACGGTTAATCTATGATGTACTATAAAACTTTTAAAGAGGAGATGGTACTGATATTGACAGAAATAATGATCAGCATCTTGGAAAAAGGAGAGATACCAGAAACCTGGGAGAAAGCAATTATAACCCTGCTACCGAAAGAAGGACAGACCTAACCCAACCAAAAAATTACAGACCTATATCATTATTAAACAATGACTATAAATTATTCATATGTATAATGGCTAAAAAGACTTAAGCAAGTCCTAATGACATATATACACGAGGAACAAGCAGATTTTTTACCAAACAGACAAATGAAAGACAATATAAGAATTGTGTTAGATATCACAGAATATCTGGAAAAACAATGAAGTACAAGCAGCTATAATTTTCTTAGATGCAGAAAAAGCATTTGATAACGTGAACTGGTCTTTTATGTTTCAAGTACTAGAAAAGATGAATTTTGGGGATAACTTTGAAAATAGAATCAAGGCGATATATACAAAACAACAGGCACAGATAGTAATTAAGGGTGAACTGACAGAGAAATTTGCCATCCAAAAAGGTACAAGACAGGGGTGTCCTTTGTCGTCATTATTGTTTATACTGACGGTGGAAGCACTGAACTGAGTAATTAGAAAAAACACGGAAATCAAAGTACTGAAACTTAAAAGAGAAGAATACAAATGAGAGCTTTTTCAGATGACTTGGCGGTCATGCTAACAGATCCTTATAATTCAATCCAAGAGTTCAAAAAGGTAATTCATGTGTACGGAAAAAGTGCAGGTCTGAAAATAAATGAAATAAAGACTAAGCTCTTAATAAAGAACATGCCAAAGGAATAACAAGAAACTTTCCAACTGCAATCCAGATATGTAGTAGAAAAGAAAATCAAATATCTAGGAGCGACTTTGACCAACCAAAATATCACACTGTACAAAAACAATTACGTATTTGAAAACGTGGTCAGGGATTAAACAAGATCTCTTGAGATAGTCCAATCTGCAGTTATCACTGACAGGAAGGATATCAGTGATAAAAATTAACTTACTCCCAAGGATGATGTTTCTATTCCAAGTTTTACATATTATAAATAACATAAAAGACTTCACAAACTGGCAAAAGGACATTTCAAAATTCTTATGGCAGGGAAAGAAGCCCAGGATAAGATTCAAGATGATGCAAGACTCTAAAGAAAAAGGAGGATTGGGATTACCAAACTTGAAGCTCAATCATGCCGCAGCCTGTTTGGGTTGGATTGCAACACGGTTTTGGTTGAAAGATCAAAGATTGCTGCAATTGGAAGAAGATCTCAGATATGGTTGGCACGGTTATTTGTGGCATGAAAAAGCAAAACTCAATGCAGACTTTAAGAATCACACTGTGAGAAACGCTTTGTATAAGATTTGGTTGAACTATAAAAATAATCTTTATAAGAAAATGCAGCTTTGGGTATCACCACATGAAGATTTGCTAAAAGAATTTGGGGAAGGAAGATCTTGGCTTAAACATGAAGATATGTTATACAAAAAATTATACTAACGAGTTTGATTTTAAATCAAACAGTTAAATCAAGAGGGTTAAAGAGAGGAATTTCTTTCTAAACACACAACTTAGGCATTGCACAAACGCTCCTAGAGTAATCTTCAGTTAACCACTGCAGTGAAAAAGATGGAGAACCAGCTATGATCTGCTGCTCTGCACAGAAACCCAACAATCTCACTGACACCGGGGACACCAGTCCAACTGTGGCTTCTGACCTGTCTATTCAGGAACCGACTAGAGTAGTTATTAATGGGAATAATGAAAGGATTGAACGCTCACCTGGCCGTATACATTTTGCACACAAAGCACTTCTTTGTCCAAAACCAATGTTTCCTGGTCAACAAGGGATAAAGGCTTCTATCCAAACAGTCATCCCGATGAATAAGTCTTGCAGAGAGAAAGAGAAGCGTTAAGGGGACAGTTACAACAAAACAGCCCGTTTTCCTTAACGCGTCATCATCTTGCAACGATTTTCCATTTGTAGGTTGGGTGAAAATCAGTGTCACAGGACACAACTCAGAGATAAAGCCTTGGTCTGAAATCCACAGCAAAATGTACGCAGACAGGAGGGAGGGAGGGAGGGAGGGAATGGGTCTTAGCGGAACGTGCCCTTCTGGGCCTTTCTAGCTCAGAAAGCTCCAGTAAGAGTTCAGCTCCTTCTTAAAAGGAGTTACCACTTTCTTTAAAGTACAGAGACGTCTACAACAGCAGGGCAGGAAATGATCCAGGCTTGGCAGAGGCCGGGGAGGTCACAGGACACGCGACTGCATCACCCCAGGCCCCGTACGGTCCCATCCTGACTCCTCCCAGCTGCAAGGAGGGAGAGCCTGGGAAGGGGCCTTTACACACTCCTTTCAGGGGAAATTCTTACAATTCCCCCAGCCCAGCCCAGCCCAGCCCCAGGCACCCTGAATGTTGCAGAGCACCGTTTGACATAGCTCTGTAAGGGGATGTCAAGGGAAGGAAGGTGGCTCCTTCCAGCAAGAGCATTTGGGTTAAAAGATGAGAAAATAACACAGCTGCCCCCTTCTTTTCTAAAGAACGGCTACATCAGTCAGGTATTCTCCAGCAGCATTTAACAGCCCTGTGGGTCGCAGCCCCTTTGGGGGTCGATCTCCTCTTTCCCAGGGGTCGTCTAAGACCATCGGAAAACACGTAGGAACATCATCGCGCCAACCCCATCACATGCACCCCGTGCAAATACAGTAGAGAGCAGCTACTGGGTAGAATTACGATTCATAACAGTAGCAAAATTAGTTATGAAGCAGCCACGAAAATAATTTTATGGTTGGGGGTTAGGGTTAGGCTGGGGGTCACCACAACACAAGGAACTGTATTAAAAGGTTGCGGCATTAGGAAGGCTGAGAACCACTGGCCTAGAACTACATGAGGGGTCTCTCCACTGCTACAGCTCCACACACGCCTCGAAAACAAACCAGGGCAAAATAAGCAGGAGGGTGGACTCCACAACCCTAGAGGTCCCTTCCAGCTCTATAATTCTAAGAAATCCTCGTAGTTGTACCAACCTGCCTCAAGAGCAGCTGAGTGCCAGGTCAGTTGCACCTACCTGCTCCTAAAGGAGGTAGGTGAGTTAAAATAAAAAGAGTCTTTGTCAAAAATTTTCAGGACACGAAGCACAAACTGCAAGGCATCCTTAAAAGCAGGCGTCTTTGTGATGAGAAGCCATTTACCTGATACCAGCAATGATGACAATGTGTTCACAGTCTCCTTGGTGACAGTAAAGGTAAGGAAAGCCTATTTTGATGTTCAGGTCGTTGAACGTGTAGTCTTCCATTTTAGCACCCTGGAGGTTCGTATAGCCCCTGTCGTGAGATTCTGCCCACTCGATAATTGTCCTGAAATTAAGGACTTTATTACCATTACAGGGTACTTCCCTGAGTCCATACTGTTCTAGAGACAGGAATAAGGAGCTGGAGGGTGTCAAGAAAGCAGGAGCTGAATAAATTAAGCAGACATCAGAGGAAGTTTACAGCAGACATTTTCTGACCACAGAAACCTAATAAATAATTGATGCCCTGTCAGATTAAAGATTTTATCACCTTCTCCATTTTTCAAAGCAGAATATCCTTGGCACGATTTCAGAAGTAGATACCTAGCTCAAAGCAGACGCAGAGACGTCCTCTGAGATTTATGAGGGGTCCACCTATAAGGTCAGCAATAGACGTTGCGGGCATGAGAAGAGGTGGGAAATATCAGCACTCAAGGGGAAGGGGACATTTTCAAGATCAGTGAAGACCTCTTCTTTCTCATCTCAAATAAACAAGCTCAGCAATGGAGCTCATGGTGCAGAGAATCCTCTGCCCTTTCCCCCTTTGTCAGAATCTGGCCTGATGGCAATTCAAACAGAATGAAGGATTCTGGGAAAAGCTGTGTTGCTCCTCCAGAACATACATCAGCAGGTTACCTGAAGCAGTTCTTACGCTGCCAAAGCTGGAATGCATCCTGCATGAGCCAAAGAAAGACTCAGAGCAGCTGACAAACCTTCTGTTCTTCTCCCCACCCTGTGAGAGCTCAGAAAGGGAGCTGTGACTAGCCCAAGGTCACCCACGTGGCTTTGTGGAGTACAGAATTGAACCGGGAGACGATAATATAAGAGTCAAACACTCTTAACCCCAAGAACAAACTGGCTCACTAGAGCAGAAACACCTACATGCATAAGCAACCTTGAAGCAAAATGAACATCACTGCAACTTTTGACTCGTCCCGGGATAAGTCGGATTAAGTATACAAGTTGATGCAACGCCTGAATTTACCTGCTTAAGTCTCTGCATTCTGGATGCCTTCTGTCATTGTAAAAAACCCCTTCAAAATAAAAGAAGGCAGACTTGTAAAGATCCTGGAACAGGATATAAAAGAGAGAGAGAAATCAACTGAGGCACGAACTGGGTAACCAGCATCCCCCAAATACCTGCTCCCTCACGTCCCACCTCTGTTCTAAACTGTGCTCCTTCGTTTTGCCTTTTTACCTACTAATCACCGGTAGTGACAAAGCCACGACAGACACAGACTGGAGGACGCTGCTTCTCCTCCTCTGCCAGGCAGGTACGTGAGGCCTGAACATCTGGCACATTCTGCCTCAGAAGCAGAGGCAACCTTGCCTAGCAAAGATCCCAAAAGTAGATAGCTGTGCGAGCATTATATATATGAATTAGACCCTGCGGGAGAAAACATACCGAACCCAGAAATATTTGGAAAACCATATGGGCTACAATGTAGGAAAAAGTTTAAATGGAAAAAAACCTGAAGCTCAAACCTTTCCACAAAAAACAGTCACGATTCAAATGAAATATCAGTGCTTGATGTTAACACGATGTTCCAAACCTAAGCCCATAGTCAAGGTATTAGCTTTTTCTACTGACATACTCTTCAGTCGGATTTAACAGGATTAGCAACATCTTTTTACAAATATCAGAGAAAAAGCCGTGTGAGTCTAATTCGAAAAGCCCAGCAAGGTAGTTAGTAGCACTTGGAGACTAACAAGAGAAGGGTTGGTGGCATGAGCTTTCGTAGACACGTCTGCTTCTTCAGATGCTAGGGGGCCCAGTGGGCACGTCTGCTTCTTCAGATGCTAGGGGGCCCAGTGGGCACGTCTGTTTCTTCAGATGGTAGGAGCCCCAATGGGCACATCTACTTTTTCAGATGCTGGGGGGCCCAATGGGCACATCTACTTCTTCAGATGCTGGG
>MTQE01001418.1:1389594-1401891 GCA_014337955.1 Aspidoscelis marmoratus | reverse complement strand
TGTGAGGCATGATTTACCTTTGCAGAAGCCATGTTGGCTTTTGTTCAGCTACACGGAAATAGGTCTAATTTGTCTTTTTCAACTGAGAATATCTATAGTTGGCAGTCAGTGGGCTCATCATAATTATGTTATTTATGTGGTAACTTCATAATTGCTGAAGAGTCATGTTAACACATTGCTTCTTTCAAGGTAGCTATCATTATACCCTTGCGTAATTAACCACACCTATATTTCACAGACCTCTTCCTTACTCTAAAGAACAATCTAGCTGCATAGTGGTGATTTTCAGCATAAAGTGTGATTATTTAAAAAATGTTCCTGTGTTTTTAAGGCCAATGTTTAGCAGATGTTTCTTTCCCTACCCATATATCTCCACACTGAGGAAAACTGCTTTCTTTGAATGTTGCCCTGTCAGACAATTCTTGTGACAATGAGGCACTATGTGACAAATAAATAATGTATTGCACAAGAGAAAGGTATCCATTTCAAACTCTAGAGCAAGTTAAATTATACCTATGAACATAAATACAGCAATGTTTAATTAGGCACATCTTTTATATAAGGTGATAAGGCTGACAGAATGGTGGCAGCCAAGAAGTGCTGACATTTTTCTAAATTCATTATTTAAATTACAGAAGGATTGAGGAGATTAAGCCCCCTGCCTTTATTCAAAGACCCCCCCCCCCAGTACATCTCCACACACCATGTCTCTGCTTAAGTACAGTAGAGCAGCAATTATTGAAAACTCTGTGCATGTATTAAAAAGTGATGCTGAGTATCTTGAACTTTGGAGAAAAAAAGGTTGGATCTTTTAACAACCACTGTGCACAATCAATGAACTGATGCTGGGGGAATTTCATGTGGAGAATAAACAGAGCAATACCGTGAGTGATGTTTTTACAATGAGAGCTTCATGCAGATATGGCTGAAGAACTTCAAGTGGAAATAAAAAGTGGCAGATGTCTGGCGACCCTTGGTAAAAGCAAGAATTTCACACGCATTCTTAAAAGTATGAAATATAAAGTATGAGGAAAGCCCTGGGGCATGTCTCCACTGTGCCAGACCCTCTGCCGAGTTGGGCTTCCTTGGCAGCTTCTGAGAGGAGTTTGATGGCTTCAGTGCCCTCTCCAAAGCTGTGATTCTCATGTCTCCATGCCTATACTCAGAGAGCCTTCTCACCTTCTGTACGCAGGTGCTACAGGCCATGCAGATGTGGCATATTTCAGCATAGTGAGGGCCTAGCTCAGTGTGCAAATTGTCAGAACTCCTCCTCACTCACGGTATGTGCCTTGGAGGGGTAGTGAAGTCCCTCCACACAACCTCATACCCCTTTGGAGTGCTACAGAGCCTGGCAGACTTCATTCCCCTCCACTGTAGTTTGAATGTGGCGCGGAGATACAGTCTCTGCAGCGACCTGAAAACCTTTCCAAGCAACAGTAGTAGCCAGCTACGTGCAGTCACTGATGCTGTCATTCTGAGTATTTGGCATTGCCAGAACATTCATTGGTTGTGCTCAGAATGCTTTTACCAGTCTCTCACCCAGTTAAGTAATATAAGGGACCTCCAAATTGTTAGCATGGCTACAGTGTAAAAGGAGATTACATATGTATGTACTGGGAGGCAAAGGGAGGTTCAAAAAATTTGGCAGCAATTGATGAAGGAAATGGAAGAGACAATACAGGAACCAAGTGAATGCATGCAGGAAATATGTCCCTTAAGGGAAATGAGGGGAAGAAATAAGGAAATAAAAGCAAAGATTTACTGTTGAAATTATTATTGGCAAGACAAACTATAAGGGATTTAAAAAATAAAAGTGAGAAGAAAACCTGGTGAAGAAGGATCTTGGGTCAATTTGGGGGACTTGACTATTGAATAATACTGAGACCAGAAATGATCAAGAGAAACGGGAAGGGATAATGAGACATTTCCCCTAAGAAATAGAATAATTGAAGAATGGAGAGGTTGGGAAAGGCAGGGAAAGGGAAGGGAAAAAATAAACTTTTGGTTTATGGGGAATTACAGTCTACATGAACTGTATTGCAGTGAATTAATTAACTTCTGTATATCTTAACAATAAAAAAAAATAGAAAAGAATGCTTTCCTATAGGAGTGTTTTGAGGACAAGTTTTTTTTCTGGATTTTCCTTCCCCTATTCTGGTTTTCCTTCATTTGGGCCAACTCAGCATTAACACCTTAATCTACTTCCAGGAGGTCACCGTTCTGGCTCCCTTCTGCCCAGAAAATGATACCTATGCCAGCCTCTGCTCCGAGTCCTCCCCCTCTGCTGTGATTCCTTTGCTCTGCCGTTTCTAAGTTCTGGATTAGAGTGGTGATTCTGACAGCCTTCCATAATCCACACTAGGATGCAGAAGAAAGGCCTCTGGATCACCTTCTATCACAGGTCAGTGTCCCATGTGAAAAGGGCTATGTTTCCTTAGGGGGTGGTCTTCTATTGTCAGTACAACCAACTCTGAAGATGGTCTCTAAATGCATGATTAGCCTTGCTCGACTCAGAAAAAAAACCATGAGTGTTTTAAAAATAAGCGGCCACCTCACTTCCTCTTGCTGTTGTTGCTTCTTCCCTAGTTTTCACCTTCTGTACTTGCCTCTCATTGACCGCTGCTACCTGACTTACTATAGCCCTAATGGGTTGGCTGTTCCTAGTAGCCATTTCCAGGCTACTATTGGCTACAGGAGCATCTGCAACGTCTTGCCCCGTTTGATCCAAATTCCGAGGTGTGCTTTTGTTTTTCTTTAATGTTTCATCTTTCTCTTAAGCCCCAAACTTGCCCTGGGGCTCCCTTTCACCTGTCTGATCACATCCTGACACTATAGTGCAAAGTGCCAAAGAATATTCCCCTCAGCGTCACATACAGGGACTGTGAAATGTCTTTTGAATAATTGTTTCAAATTAAGAAACAATTATGATTATTGTTCAAAATCAGACTAAAGTAGGATACGATTGTGACACTCTTTTTAGGTTGTGTTATTATTTCCCTCACGACGAAGCACCTTTTCCTCAATGCCAAATGCCAAGAACATCAATGCAGGAAACATGCATAGTATATCATTAAAGTTTCCTTCGTAATAATACACCCCGGTTGTGAGCAACCCTTGTACTTCCAATATCGTGAGAAACCTTGTGACTTTTCTTACACTTAAGGGCAGGATACAGGTATCTTAAATATATAGATTCAGAAGGATATAATTAGTAGTTAGTTCTTCATAGTTATGTGCTTATACTACTCAGGTTGCATAAAGACTGCAGCTTTTACAAGATTGTAGGGATACAGGTCCAAGGACCAAGTCTATTATATTTGTTGAGTGAAGCAACACCTTTTAAGTATCAAAAGTAAGTACCTGATGCACAGGAGGCAACAAACTGGTTGAACTAGGAAATAGTTTCCACGTTGTGGGCTGGAAAGCTGGGCACCTGCCATCTTATTACAGACAAAGCACCATGAGTTAACCTTAAGTTAAAAAGAACAACAGTGAGATCAGGCCATAAACTGAAAAGGATTCTAGCATATTTTGTTTGCCTTTTATCTGTGCAATGACTTTGGGGCCCTTTTTCAAGCAGCTCTATGAAGCAATGTAAGTGAAACCTGTGGTGCTTGTCTGATTACCTTTTCTAATTACATCCGTCCAATTACAATAATGTTATCATTTTGTTGTTATTTTGAAGTGTGACCTCACCGAAGTTGCAACAAGATTATATTTATGAAGTTCCTTGCCTGGTACATAAAGTAGATTTCTTATTGTTGAAGACTCTGGGTGGGTAGAATACACCTTTGTGTGACTGCTTAATTGCATAGAATGGAAACACCTAGGTAATAAGTCGGCATGGACAAAAGGTGTATATTGCTTTTGCTGCATCTTGTGCCTGAGCTCGCCATGGTAATTGCTCCCACTAAACAAAGCACTCCTTTTTGTGATAAATCTGGGGTGTGGAATCAGGAGGCACTACCACAGATTGTGACTGGATAATATTGCTGAGGCTGAAATTCCCTTCACCTGGAAAGTGTGAGGCTGTTGGAAATACAGGATGGAAGAACCTCTTCCATTGTAGTTCTGCTATCTATAGCTACTAAAGCTTGTTGTCTGACATCATAATACTTCCACTACTTAATTTTTTTAATCCCAGGGCAACTAAAAAGAAGATGTCTTTTCAGAGTTCCATATTGAATCCAGCTTTTACTTAAGCTGATATCAGACAACAAGAAAAGCTCTGCCACAAAGAGAGAGAAAGGGAGGCATTCCTAGCAAGAAAACGCCAAGGGAAGATGGAAATGCCCACTTTGGCCCTTCTGTGTCCTCTGATGATTTGTTTGCTTGGATATTTAAGTTGGACTTTGCCTTTATTTGTTTATGGGGTTTAAATGATTCCAAGGACCTTTAAAGGTGGAATGCAACTGTAACTGAATAGATAAACAATTAAATCTTGCCTCTGAACTGGGAGAGAGCTGTTGAGATGTGAGGTCTCCGAGGAGAGGGGGCTCCCAGCCACATCCCCCCACCCCCAGCCAGAGTGCCTTGATTTCCTTTCCTGAGACTATAACACTTCTTTTACCGCCTGCCTGTCCTGCCAAAGGCTCAGCTTTGCCTGCTTTCCAAACAGAAATGCCCTTGGCTGAGGGCATTTACTTTATGCCAGCAGAAGCAAAAGGAAAAGTGACTGTGCAAAAGCCTCACAACATACACGGATGCACATCAGCCAGCTTCTTATTCCCCTTGCCCATGAGAAAAAGACTAGAAAGGTGCATAGTCTCTGCCCCTGAAGCCCCCATGGGTGAAGAGGACAGGGAGAGAGCAGATGGGACTCAAGTTGCCACTACTGCCGCAATGGCTCCTTCCTTCCTTCCTTCCTTCCTTCCTTCCTTCCTTCCTTCCTTCCTTCCTTCCTTCCTTCCTTCCTTCCTCTGATGAGGGAGAGCCTGGGCTTTTTGCAGGTACAGTAGGGTAGGAAGGAGCCAGTGCAGCTGTAGCGATGAAGGGGAGGCAGCAGCGGTGGTGGTGGGAGGAACAGCAGCTGAAAGAAAACAGCTTGCCATGTTGCTGAAAATGGACTGAAACCAGATTAAAATTTAGACATGAAGGCAGGCTGTATTTGTGTTACTTTTATCTTTGCTGTAAAACATCTTCCATATTATAAGACATTAGACATGATGCCATAATACCAGTTGCATAAAGGGGCCTAGATGAGATAAGAACAATGAAGATCACTTAAAACATATCAGAGAATTCTACATAGTCTTGAAGGTGTATATATTTATTGAGTTTATCTCTCTGCTGGCTACCTTTGTGGGGGACCCCCCCCCTAATCTCTTTGCAAACTATATAAAAGTGAGGATAAAACAGTGGTTAAAACAGTACTAAAATTGGTGGGTGGTATAAGAAACAACACACTGTTTCAGCAGTTAGGCAGCCATGTAGTTTTCCCAGGAAAGGTATATTAGCCACTGGACGATAGCTGTTTAGCTCATCTGGATCCCAGTAGGACCTCTTGAAAAGAGGGTCCGCCACTGCCTCTTAAAGAAGAGTCAGTTTTTATACCCTGCTTTCCTCACCCCTAAGGGGACTCAAAGTGACTGATAAACCTCTATTCTTCTCCACACAACAGATACACTGTGAGGTGGGTGGGGCTGTGAGAGCTCAAAGACAACTGTAACTAGCCCAAGGTCACCCAGCTGACTTCATGGAGGAGAGTGGACTCAAACGGGGAAACTACCAGATACTTTAACCATAAGACCAAACGTGCTCACTTTAAGACCCATCCGCCAGCCCATCTCTCACATGGGTACACACCGCTTGCTGAACTTCAGCAGTCACCCAGTGCTGGATAACTTTTGTCAGTCAAGGAGGGAAAAGGTGCAGAGAGCGTGACGTAGACCGAAGCCCAGCAAGTGGCTTGTCCACATCTCCAGACCTCAGTAATTTATTTATTTATTTATTTGTATTTCTATCCCGCCCTATACCCGAAGGTGTCAGGGCGGGTTACAATATTATATTAATCTTAGACAGGTCCCTGCCCTCAGGCTTACAATCTAATTGAAACCGATCCCAGATAACTGAAGCAGACAACGATCTGGACACTTCCTTCGGACAAATTTAAGCTGTGGCATCCATTCTCCTGAAGTTCTGAGCAACTTTGCCCTCAAAGTGCCTGCCTATTTAATCACAGAATCGTAGAGTCAGAAGGGACCTCTAGGATCACTGAGTCTCACCCCCTGCTCAATGCAAGATTTCCTAAATACCCCGCATTGGGTGCCAGATGACAAGCGCTTTTTTCCTTGGGCGTAATCTGAAAAGGCCATTTAGCACTTGGGAAAGTTCTGTTGGGTGGCTGCCTGGGGACCCAACGGTGGTGGAGAATTTACGTATTTTTACTGCAGACATTGCCACAAGAAGACAAGCGCGATGATGGGCTCTAACCTGTATTTGGCCGGACTCAAAGTGGGATTTTTGCCGTGGACCCTCCTGCTTCATTGCCCGTAGTTCCGTGAAAAATCAAGGTGTTTTGCGGGCTGCCCAGCTGCGTCAAGGGTGCTTGTGTGTGATGGGCTTGATGGCCTCATATTCCACAGCAGGAATAGAGAAGGAATAGCGGCATCCACATCAACCCGAAAATCCCCATGGGTAATGGGTGAAAGGGGATCAATCCACAAAGCTAACGCCAAGGTGTTTTAGCAACCCATTTGTGTTTCATTCTATTTTTATTAAATTTTTATTAAACAAACAAGTGGGGATTACAATAAATCATTTAACAGAATAACCAAATAAAATAACAACCCATGTAAGCAAATTATAACAATAACTATGTGAACCAGGCCCTTTCTGCCCTTGCCCTTATTCTGGAATATACCTCAGGATAGCGGCCTGCTGGCCACAAGCTAATGCAGATTATGGCAGGGCTCACTTGGGATCTAGCAGGCAGGTAGCAGGTTCCTGTCCCACGATATATTCCAGAATAAGGCCAAGTGCAGAAAGGGGCTGGGTTTGCCACACTTTAGATAAATATCCAAACGAAGAAGCAAAGACAGTGACTTGATTTGTATAAAGCTGAGGGAGTGTCGCCTTGCGCTTTAACAGTGAAACGGGACCACTTCCCCTTAAAACGTTCCTGTTGCTCCATTGCCTGCATCTTCAGTTGTTAAGCACTTAAGAGTTCATTGAGCATTAAAGACCGTGACATCCAATTGGACATAGAAACTCGCTCATGGGTTTTCCAATAAAGAGCTCTTTCAGCTTTAGCTGTTGCAAGCAGGCGTTTAATCAGGCCATTATGAACGGCTGTGGAACAGGGTTTTGAGGAATGATTTCACATAGGGGGCTGCCTGTACTATATTCCAGGATTTCCTAGTCACAGGACAAGTCCACCACATGTGGATAAAGGAGCCCCTCTCCCTACACCCACTAGAGCAACAAGTGGAGCATAATATCAACAGAACAGGTTTTCCGAGAACCATTCATGGTCAGGCTGAGACTTAGAAGAAGAAGGAAGCTTTCCAGGCACTTTTATCCACTCCACGTTATCCACACTGATAGCACAATCACTCTCGCTCCCATAGTGATTTCAAACCCTCAATCCAAAATCAACCAGAAGTTTATAGTCAAGGATATCCCTTTCTCTTCAGATTTCCGGTCCAATATGAGGTACTCAAAAGGAGTGAGTCCACGCCACCCAATTCCTTCTTTTTGTAGACGTGTATTTTATTCTATTTTTCTTCTCGTAGGCTGTGTTCCCACTTGACTATTTTAATCTGGATTGTCCTATTTTAATCCGGATTCAGATCCGAGTGCACATTCTGGCTGTTCCCATTTGCTTGGCGATAACGTGGGGTCAATTTGAATACTGCAGTTCCCCCTCAAACCACCCAAATCCCCAGCACGGTGAAACAGGATCCTTTCCTCTCTGCTCCTTGTCCTTTGATCCTCCCATTCCTCTCCCTGATGGAGAGCAAGCCTGATGTGGCACTACCCTTGGATCACATCCACCACGCGTGTGCCGCCTGCAGTTGCGATGGCAGAAAAGCCATCAGAGAGGTTTTTTATGCTCCGAACTCCCCATCCTGGGAATGGCGAAGTGGCTGTGGCTGGAGAAGCCAAATTCTTACGTCCCCTGACCGTGGGTGGCTGTGGGCTTTAGGGGGACTTTTCTGGAGGACCGCCCTTCCCCATCAGCAAAGAGCCCGGAAAAAGGTGTGGTGTTCGTGCACAAAACAACCCCCAAAACAAGCCAAGATCATGCTTGGTGATCGGAGGTTTTATCTCATGTTTTATCATCCTTTATTTAAGGGTGTTTTTTCACTGTAAAAAAACACCCATTTTTGTATCCATTTAGGACCCATTTGGGTGTGACCCGGATGATCCCATTTCCACCATGGCACCCATCTGGGACCCGATTGTTTCCATTGCTGTGGGGGAAATCCAGATCTAATTGGTACATTTGGCCTTTAATCCGGATTTTCTGTAGACCCCATTTAATGGGGTCTACAATGAGGTCTTCTGCCAGAAAATCCGGGTCCAAAGGAGGCTGGGGGAGGGGATGCACCCATTGCCCCCCCCAAACCTAGGCTCCAAAGTCACTTCGAAGCTACTTCAAAGTCACATCAAAGCCACTTCGAAATCTGTGCAGAATAGCTCCGGAGTGCCTTTGAAGTCTGTGCTGATCTTCGGAGTGAACTTCGGAGTGACTCCAAAGTCATTTCGAAGTTCACTCCGAAGATCAGCACAGACTTCAAAGGCACTCCGGAGCTATTCCGCACAGACTTCGAAATGACTTTGAAGTCAATTCGAAGTGGCTTCGAAGACTGCACCCCCCCGTGCCCCCCGAAACACCTGGGGTAACGGACCGACCCCTTGGGGGTCGATCCAGATTCCCCAGATGGGTGCAAAGCTGTTTCCACAGCAGGGGTGTTAGCAGCCATTGCTAATGGGTGCTACACCTCCCGTGGAAACACATTGTGTGCTTCCCTTAATACGGATCTACTAGATCCGGATTAAGAAATGTACCTATTCCTTAGATCCGGATCTTTGGGCTGCAGTGGAAAAACACCCTAACATTCACAAAAATGCTCAGCACTTTTGATCCCCTTAAAATAGGGTCAGGGACAACAAAGGCAGGGGCAGACCTTCTCAGATGTGAAATCTCTGGGCTGTGGACAGGAAAGACCCACATAAAAGAAGGGGTTTTAAGATGAGGTCAACCCTTCACACACACCCCGAAACCGGGTCCTCCCTGGGATCCATAAAATACTAGAAAATATCCGAGAGCTTTTCCGGGAAGCGCCAATGCGCGGATCTCCTCCGAGGCTTTCCCCCTCAGGCTCTGTGGCGAGGACAAGTCGGAGCCGTCCACACCTCAGCTTCTCCTCACGAGAAACCAGCGGAGCGGCCACCGCTCGCTCCCCGGCACAACGGGCGATGCTGATGGGGGGGAGGGAGGGAGGGAGGGAGGTCCCGTCCCCGTCCCGGTCCCGCCAGAGCCCCTCCCGCCCGTCCAGCAGCCCAAGCGGGGATGCGGCGCGCCAGCCCTCCATAGGCCGGGTGGGCGGAGCTTGCGGGGAGGTTCGGAGCCCTCCGGCGCGCGCGGGGGGATTTCAAAGCCGACTGGCGGCTGGGCGGAGCTTAGCATGTAAAGCGGCTCTCGGTTGCGGGAAGAAGAGGGGGCGGGGCTTAGTATGCAGATGACGTGGGCGCGGGCGCCGGCCGGCCGGTGAGCGAGCGAAGGCGGGCGAGCGAGCGAGCGACTGTGGCGGCGGCGAGAACCGGCCAGGGCGGGCGCTTTGGCGGCTGCGCGAGGCGGACAGCCGAGGTGGTCGCGGGCGGGGCGCCCCTCGCTCGGCGGGCCCAGGAGTGGGAAGCCGCGGCGCTCGCTCCTCGCGCGGGAGCAGCCAGCCAGGCGGGCGGGCGGACGGACGGACGGACATGGCGAGCGCGGCCAGGAACGGGCACGGGGGGGCGAGCGGCGGCGCGGAAGAGGTAACCGTCTCCGGGGGGCTCCTCCTTCGTCTGCGGAAGGGGGAGGGCGACTCGGGTTGCCGCGCACGTGTGGACGGTCTCAAGGCCCCCTCGCGGGGCGCCCGCCGTCGGGGCTCTCGGCTCTCAGGCGCCCCATCTGCGGCGGGCGGGCGGGCGGGCGCCTGTTCTGTTACGGCGGGTGCGCCGGTCGCCCTGGGAGACGCAGCCCGGCGCCCAACAGGTGCTGCCGGCCCTGGCGCCGCGCGCATCTCGCGCCCCTGCCCCGCGTCGCCCGTCCGGAGGGGCCGTGAGGCGAGCGCCCGCCGCGGCCAGGCCCTTCGGCTGTCGCCGCTCCCCCGCCTCAGAGAGGGGCGCCTGCTCGCCGGACGCTCCGGCCACCCGCGGCGCTGCCCGCTCAGCCGCGTCGAGTGTCCTCCGGCCGGCCGGCCGGCCGGCAGGCAGGCAGGCGGGCGGGGAGCTCGGGCGGCCCGTTGCGCCGCTGGTCAGCGCCTGCCCGCCGCCCTTCGTGAAGCCGCCTCAGGTGGTCTCCAAGGGTCGTGGCCTCGGCAGGGCAGAGCCGTCGACTCCGAGGGCGCTCCGGGGTCGGGAAGGCCTCTTAAAAGCCACCGACTCATCCCCCGTGGTTCCCTTTCGGTCACGCATTAAAGTTTCCGAACGTTCCCTCCGACTCTCCTTCCCGGGAAGGCGCCCAGGGTGTCCCGCCGTCCGTACCGCCTCCTGCTCGGTCCAGGGCTCTCCAATACATATGCAGCATAAACATGAAGGCTTTTCTTTTTGGAAAAAAAACATTTAGGGTTTAAAGCTGCGTTGGATTTCCAAAGCTCAACCGTGGATTCTGAACTAGGTCTCGTATTAATTTTTAGGGCTTATTTTCAGGGGATGTTTTATATAACACTTATATAGGGCTTATGCTTTGAGCATCCTGAAAAGCAGGCTAGGGCTCATTTTCAGGGTAGGTCTTATTCTCGGGGCAACAGGGTAGTAAGTAACAGAGTTACATGGTATTGGTATAATCTTTTATTTATGTTACAGCTGTTTTTCAGACACATAGGCGCTTTGGGAGTAATACTGGAGTTTGTAGTAAGGGAGTCCCAGGGAGTTTCTTCAGGTAAAGAGCCCTGAGTCACACCCAAACACTCTTCCTGGTTCTGCAACTATTGTTACTTGATGATTTTATATTCCAGAATACAAATTGTTCTATGGCTATTCTGACTGCCTTGTAGGGAACTCTTATTTTTATTTATATTTCTATCCCACTTTGTACTCAAAGGTCATAGGTCATAATAAAACTAGTATAAAACCAAATAACATAAGTTAGCCAAAATAGTGATAGTGTTTGCCTTGAGAAAGGAAGGCCAGGTGAGCGAGTGCCCCTTGCCAGGTGTCTGAATGTGTACAGTGAGGGGACTGTTTCAGGGCCCAGAGGCCGTACTGATAATGTCCTCCTATGTGCCCTTTCAGCTGCTGAAGGGAGTGGCACTGCCAAGAGGGCCTCACTGGCAGGTTCGTGGGCGTGCACAGTTCTATATAGGAAGACGCGTTTCTTTAGATATTTGATGCTCAGGTTATTTAGGGCCTTAGAAGTTAGTGTTAATATCTTGAAATGGGCTCGGTAGCAAAACACTGCCAGTGCAGTTCTTTTAGGACTGGTGATTGTCCAGCCAGCTGTGCCACTCTCTGGCAACGGCCTTGGGAGCAGGAATGGAACCATTGCCACACGGTGCCTCTAACTCCCAAATCCCGCAGCCTTTCTGGAAGCACACTATGAACAATGGTATGGCTTATCTGGGTCCAGAGAGGATCTCTTGAGAGGGGTGTGTGTGTGCAGCACTGCCTCTTTAAGTGGGGGGAGGAAGGCCATCTGCTGGGACTTGAGAGCAGGAGAAGGTTTGCCCTTGTCTCTGCTTGAGATGCCCGTGAGCATTTGGCGGGCCACTGTGTGCGACAGGATGCTGGACTAGATGGGCTCTGGCCTGATCCAGCAAGGCTTCTCTTATGTTCTTATGTTCTTATCACTTAACGAGACATTCACTGTGCCCTGAACACATCTAGGCATAGGCTGCTGACTAGCTTTATCAGCCAAGAAGGGCACGGACCCAGGGGGCATGTGTTCAGCCAGATCCCAACAACTTGTCCTCATTAATTGAAAATGAACCAAGGTAACTGGATCAGATGGTTCTTTTCACAGAATTTTATTTTGTTTGCACAAATATTTTTATAATGGGGCAAATATTACTTCAGTTAGTAACTCAGGAAATGAAAAGGAGACCAATGCTTTTTAATTTATTCATCAATGATCTAGAAGAAGGGGTACGT
>MTQE01001418.1:1377178-1388366 GCA_014337955.1 Aspidoscelis marmoratus | reverse complement strand
AATGGCTACTAGAACGAATGCCTAGGTGCATCTTTGAGGCTGAGGGGGGGAGGAACTAAGGCCATCTGCTGGGACTCGAGAGCAGGAGAAGGTTTGTCCTTGTCTCTGCTTGAGATGCCCATGAGCATTTGGTGGGCCATTGTGTGCGACAGGATGCTGGACTAGATGGGCTGTGGCCTGATCCAGCAAGGCTTCTCTTATGTTCTTATGAGAATGATAGCAAAAATGCCAGCAATTTCTGCATTTGTCCTGGATATTGCTTAAACCTAAAACTTCTGCTTTGTTAATTTGTTCTTTCTTTGTCTTATACGACTTCTCTGCTTTGTTTACTTTTCTTTACATCGATTCATACTCCTTTGGTCATAGCTAACCTCTGCTTTAGACATAGACATAGACAGAGGATAATTGGTAGTGCAAGTTCTCTGTCTTCATAGTTGTTTATACAGAATTCACAGTGACCCAAATGCTTTACCTTTTATTACCTTTAGGGAGATTCATGGTGTGTTTCTGCATTTACAGTGATTGGTATGTAGCTTCTGAATTCCATCATGCCTCCACTTGCTTGCAGTTTACCACGATTTCAGTCCTCTTACATCTCTCTGAATTTAGGAAAAGGTGCTTCCCCAGAGTTGCATGAACAGAATTTAGGGGGGAAAGTGTTGGAAATGGAATGGACACTATCGACTGGAAATTCACCTCCATGAGAACTTTTGCCTCAAAAGTATTTCTCAAGTTGTCTTTTCTCCACTTGCTTATCCTCTAAGGCAGGAACAGGGGAAGAAGCAGCCATGGTGAACTGATTTTGAGAGGAAACATACTGAACTCCCCTTCTGCGGCTTTATTTAATACAGAAATCGATGCACACAGTTTTGCCTGTGTTCTTTGGCCTCACAGTCCTTCCCATCTCAGCGTGGCTTCAGTTAACCAGAATCTCATGTTTTAAGATTCTGACTCAAGAAGGATTCCTACTTTAGAGCGAACTACTAGAATTTCAGTCTACTTCTAATATCCTGGTTCATTTTGATGTTGTTGATGATGGTTTGCCAGTTTAAGGGTGATTCTGCACTTATTAATATACCGTATCACCAAGTGTATAGGAGCCTCCCTTCTGCAGTCTGGTGCGGTCTAAGAGGCCCAGTGTGAGGAAGAGGGGCGCCTAGTTTGCCTGCGGAATTGCCTTTATCTCATGGGAAGCGATGGTTAATTTATTATTTTATTCATTTTTACATTCCAATCAGTCAAGGTCACTCGATTGCAGGCTTTCATTTCGTACCGTAGCCCTAATTTTTATGGATTTTTATATTTATATACAACATTGAATACTTCTGAGTTAAAACCCATCCATATGGTGAAAAATAATTTATGGTAGTGCAGTTCTTTTGTAGCCCACTTGTTTTTAATCACAGCAACCGAGCTGTATTGGCTTGATTTCTGCAGGGATTTTCCCAGGGTGGGTTATCTTAACATTTTGACATTGTGTTACGTAATACTATATTTTGAATGGCATATATAAAATACATCAACACTTTTGCTTGTTTGGGCTACAAAGTTACCTCTGCCTTCTGATGAGAGAGTTCTGAATGTGGCCGTCTTGCCGCTAACAGTGTATAAGAACGTGAGAGGAACCCTGCTGAATTGGGCCACAACCCATCTAGTCCAGCATCCTATTTCATGCAGTGGCCCATCGACTGCTTCTGTGCCTTCTCAAGCAGGAGACGAAGGACCAGTTCGCACTGCATCCAGTGAGCTCCCGGACGAAGTATCTGTACTTGAAGGAGCCGTTTCTGAACTAGAAATGGCTCCTTCTGTGTGGGAGCCACCCATGGCCAGGTTGAATTGCACCACACACGCACCTACCTTTCTCTAGAGCCAGAGCCGGTAGCCCTGGCTGGCCCAACTGCGCCTCTTCCGGGGCTGGAGGGGCACATATTGTGCTGCGCAAGGGCACTGATGTGGCGCATCATCTAGTTGCCCTAGTGACGATTCCACCCAAGGATGCAGGTGCCAGCACTGAGATTTGGACTGTTGGCTGGGCAGGCATGTGCATTGCAAGTGAGCTTTGGAAGGGTTGGGGAGGGTTAAGTGCGCACTGAACATCTGTAAGGGCAGATGCTTAGGGCATTCTTCGTGCAAAGTTCTCTGAATTCCCTGCGCATGGCCTTTAGAGGTGTCCTGCCTGTCCTCCACGAATTTGTTTTACCCTTCCTTAAAGTTATTGAGGCTCGTTGCTGTCACTGCCTCTTTTGAAAGTCATGGACAAATGACTTTCTGGGTAGAAAAATACTTCACCGTGTCAGTCCTTATTCTTCTTCCTATCAGCTTCATAGAGGGACTTCTGGTTGTAGTGTTATGCAATAATGATGACGATGATGATGATAAATAAATTCTTCTCTATCCACCTATTTTATATCATGCATGATTTTATATACAATCAGGTCTCCTCTTAAACTGCATCTACCAAGGCTGAGGAGGCCTAGACATTGCAACATGATTTTGTCAGGAAAGTGTTTCTACTCCTATATTTTTTCATTTTTGCTTTAGTGCAAGACTGAGATTAAAGTGGTAGAGAATGGATTGACTGGGTTATGTTCTTGGAGTCTTCTAAGGGGAGCTTGACTTGGCAAATCTAGCCAAATAGATCCTGCCACATACTCTCATTGTAAAACTTGATTTATAAATTCTTTAATATGCAGTACAGTAGTGTATCACTGTAAGGTCATTTTGGATTGATTTTTTTTTTTTGGTAGTCTTTCCTACTCTGGACTCTGAACCTGTGGTCACAATCTCAGTTTCACAAAATATTTACTTTACTTGTATGTGACAGAGATAACGGATAGTGGCACTGGATCCACTGGAAGTTATTCTAGGACTTATACAAGAGCAGCATGTAAATATTTACTTTTGCAATCCAGATGGGGCACATTACATGGGGCACAAAATGTTTGGAAGATGGAGAAGCGGCAGCCACAGCATTTAAATGACATCTTCCTTGTTCATGAGTAGGAGTGTTCACAATATGCTAGCTGTGGTTTTTTTAAATTCGAAATTAAAGCAGAGTAAAGAGAATGAGAATATTTGATATGGCAATTTTCCTGCTAGTTCTTTTTTTTAAATCAGTGTTTCTCCCCTTATTAATCTCTTCTTCTGTTTTAGAGTAGAGTATTAACTCTTGTTAGGATATTAACTCTTAAGTTGTATTTTGAACCCGCTAGAGGTATGCTTAGAGCAAGGGACTCTTTTAAGAGGAGGACTGTTGGGAAGTGCTGAGCGTCTCCTTACAATTCTGTTTTTCCCTCATTCTGCAGGGCAGGTTCAAGGCGATCATTTTTTTAAAATTAAACTTTTAAACTTGCAACAGCATAACATAACAGGCCATCAGATGCCAAATCAACAATGAACTGAGATAAACAACATGTAAAACTTAACAAAAATCATTAACGCTGATCATTGTTTACATACATTAATTCCAGTTTAGTGTAACAGAAAACTGTCGTATGAGCTGCTATCGACACCCCTTTATCAGTGGATGGGTGGCTGCTATAAAAGGACACCAGAAATCATAGTGAGGTTAGGGATTTGTACCTGTTAGAATATGATTTTGAAAAGTTATTAATTCTGAAATTGCCTACTTTGCCATGTTCAGGTGTAAACTGGGGCATTATTGAATGCTTGCTTGGCTTTGTTCCAAAAGAATAAAAATTCATAGAGCTTTCTCGATTCTACTATGATTTTTTCCACAGTATAGTGACAGTCGTCGTAAGCTTCATGAGGGAACAACTGAGACACCTACTTGCTGGCAATCCAGAATAATATATCTGCAAGTTTGGTTTGGGAAGACAAGGTTTTTTTGGCTTTTGGGGACAAAGGAGGGTTGGGAAAATGCGATTTTCCATCTTTTTGCACGTTGTGATATCCATGTCATTTTGGTGAATAGCGAGAGATAAATACCGGATGTTTTTGAAATACTTGCTAGTAACAGCAGTATTAACTAAGCGCGGTTTACTAAGATGTCTTGAAGCATGAAATGACCACGTCTAACTTTAGCTTTTTGCTTCAGTAGTGATTTATTTTATGTTTATTTTCCAGATCTCATTGTAGTCTGTCTGAAGTATTTTTTTTTCCTTCTTAGAATTCTAGAGATGGCTCACTAAATTACCATCTTAACTTCACATTTGTCGGACTAGGAAGGCCTTGGATGATGTGGATCTTGCATCCAGGTGGCAGAAGCCGTGGTGCTTACCATAGCTATAAATCTCCCACAGATTTTATACTGCTAATTACCGTGGTAAAGAGGTTTACTAGACCTGAAAGGGGAAGGACAGAAATCAACCTCTCCTTAAAATCTGCTACAGTGAAATAAGGGGGTTTGGATTTGACGCCAGCCTTACACATGCACTCTGTATGCATGTGTAAGGCATGCACTGCTCTAACACTGAAAAGAATAATGTTCTCGGTCTGGCATCTTTTAGTTTGTTAACTGATGAGGGCCTACTGGTTTCAGATCTGAGTAAAGTTAACTGGAGCAGTAGGTGTCATGGAAAAAGTCTAAATCTAGAGCTAGATTTTTGGTTAGAAACAAATTAAAAATTAATTAGTTTCTTCCATTTAGAGATACTATAGCTCTCTTCAGTATTTATACTGCAGAAGCATTGGAATTTATCAGCACTGGTGTTATTGCTAACTCTTATAACTTGATGTTTTTGACTGTTGCCACTAGAAGACTTGCATACCTGAAAATTCAATTTGATTCGAATATTTAAAATTCAAATTGAACCAAATTTGATTCGAATTAAGCAAATTCAAATCTATTTGTTTGAATTTGATTTGAATTTGTACTTACGAACGTTGACAACATTTGTACATGCCCATACCATCGTTACACATCCTGTACACATTTGTACACGTCCGTATGCATCCCATAGTGATCCCGTATGCAGTGCGTTTTTGTCCCACATGGATCTGTACAAAAGTGTATGGATGCGGGAAAGATGCAGATTTGCGAGTGTGCATCATCTGGCTGCGTGGATAATTCAAATGAAAAGATAGGAAATTTGCAATTTGCTTGAATTTTTAAATTTGAATTCATGGACATTCGATTAGAATTCAATCATCGAAATTTGGACGAATTGGACGGGGCCCAGGGGTGGGTGCAGCAGGCACCATTTACAGTGGGTCGGCTCTGGCTACATCCGGCCACTCACACCTATGGGCGCCTGCACAGCCTCCCTAGCTGTCTACGAAGTTGAGCACAGGCTTTGGAGTTGTTGCATAAGCAGCTACGTAACTGTGCCTCTCTGCCCCTCCCTCTGTCGGTGGGTGTACGCCGTGAGTGACGGCGGTGCTGGCCAATCGCACCGTGGCACCGGTGTCCTTTCCGGCTCCAGCGAAGTGGAGTGTTGGAATGGGTGCTACAGTGCCCGCATGGTGCCCCATTTAGCACCCATTGCAATTGAGCTCTAGGGGAGTCGTGCAGATTTATGGGGTCCTTGCCAAGATCCTGATCTTTGAAGGCCGGATTCAAGTGAGGACCCCATCTCCTAAATCTGGATTTCCACAGGTAAACGCAAAAACGGGGATGGTGTTGCAATCATGGCTAATATGGAACAAAGCAGATATCGCTTATAGAAGACTGTCTGTGAACCTCCGTTTTTTAAAAAATACTATTGTAATGAGGTTTTTAAAGTTTTAAATGTTCAAAGTGGTATAATTTACTTATCGGGTGTTTTTTCACTGTCACTACAAGTACCCATTAAGTACCCATTAGGGCTTGGCATGTCACCTGTGACACGCGTGTCATAGGTTGGCCATCACCGTCATAGTATGTTATCACGCACATAAATTGCATTCGATCAGATTTGGGCCTCTGAAACTTTCTTATACAGGGATATGTTCCAGCTCCTCCCGTGGACAATTAAAACCAAGGATAATATGAACAGATTTACTGTACTGAATTTCCGCTGAGGTCAAACGTGGTTGAGTGGATCAGTGGATAGTGAATCAGTGGATATGGGAGCATGCCTGTAGTTCCTTGCTGTTAGCAATGCTGGTTGAGGCTGATAGGAAGTGTAAATCAGAAACCTCTGGAGGATCAGATTTGGTTCATGCTGATCTAAGTCTCTCTACACATTCACCAGAGCGCAGCACATTATGTTATTTACCAGGGACTTGAAAGACATTTGTGTAAAGAGGCCCATAACTAATTTGAATTTAGGCGCTATGAGGAAAAGTGGTATTTTAATGATGACTGTCTTGAAAATAAAATTTTACTTCCTCCACCAGTCTTATCTTTCCTTGGAGGTTAAGTTGGTTGGTAAGCTTGGTTGGTAAGCGGATGGGAAGTTCCTGTGAATATCTGGTGCTGCAAATTAGTCTGGGAAGTCAAGATTATGGAAGAAGGCAGCAGAAAGCATTGCTGTGTTGTAGCCAAAGTAACTGGTTGGTTCTTCCATCCAGTCATCAGGAACTGAGCCTGACTCACAGGGGTTACTGTATTACATTGCCTCACAAAAATACATTTTATCACCTTGTTTTAAAAGCATATTCCCTAAGTATGTTGTTAAAACATAATATACAGTTGTTCTTCATATAATGTTGTGGTTTGATTCCAGCAAATTGCCTATAGTACTGTAATTGTCACCTATGAAAACTGGATATTAGAGGGAACTGCCGAGGTTTAGTCTCTAAATGTAAAAAAATAAAAATCTTTCCTTCACAGACTGACGCTCAGGTCCTTTCTCAGCCACAACGTTTATTCCAGTCCCTCTAAATCTCAAGCTAGACTCTAAATCCAATCCTATGGGAGTGAGACTAGCCTTTTTAAGGATATCCTGGGAACTTTTGATATTGAATCATTTAGTGTAGTTGCCAAGGTGTTACAAATGGGTTCAAGACTCTTTCTTCCCTCCATCTTCTGTTGTCACCAGTTTCCAGAAGATATACTGTGGTGGTGTTTGAGGTTCCATAGTCCCTGCTTTCCTCTGCGTTGGCTGAACCTTTTCCACAAGTGGGAAAGGGGATGGGAGTGTATAAAATTCTGTTTGTGGTTCTGAAGGTGGTGCCTGGTGTTGGATCATATTTACCTGATTCAATTTTAGGTCCCTTTCCTTGTTCTGGCCTTGGCATCTTTCCGCAGGTTGTAGTAGCTGTCTTGCCAAGATGACTGGCAACTACAGTCTGTGTTTACTTAAATAAACTGTTCTGGGAAATGTTGGATAAAGATATCTTGAGACTTTCATCACTTGACCACGTTTATACTTGTGGCAGGGACTGTAAGGCTCTGGACGCTTTATCTGCATTTCTTCTGGTTGGAAGATGTGCAGCAGGAGTGTGTGACCGGCGGCACAGGCCTTTCCTTCAGGTGCAACTGAAGGGCGGAGATTGGATAAAGCTGGCTTTTGCTCTGCAGGGGCTGATCTTTTGCTGCCTCTTCCTTTATTTTAGATGCAGTCGGTGACTGTGGTCTCTGAGGTGATTCTGTGCCCAGCCTGACAAAACGCTTCATATCTATATTCACCTTTAGTGCCTAACTTTAACTGGTTGCCAAGAGGCAGATAAAACATTTGTGTTCATATGCCCTAGATTAATACCTAATGCTCACGGGTGCTATGTATACACGTGTATGTAAATCTAGTTATGTTTTCTCATAATGTGTTTCCAGGGCAGTTCCTAATGCCTGGCCATGTTATCTCTGAAATTGACTGAGTTAGGTGGACGTGATGGTCACAGAGATAACAGTTAGGTTAGATGAGGGGTAGATGCACAATCTGTCTGTTGGATGAATTAGTTTTGGTGTTCTGTATATGAATAAGAACTCCAGAGGAAACTAAAAATGTTTTGCAGTCCAAATTAAAAGTCAAATGAGCACACAGATCTTTTCAGGAAGAAACTCGAGTTCTAAAGTGGATGAAACTGGATAAATAGGCAGAAGTGAGTTTTTATTAGAGGAGGGGTAACTTATGTCAGAGTTGAATGACAGGTCAAGGAGGCTGAGAATAGGCTATTAAGACCAAGCTTTTGGAAGGAAGATAGATCATTAATGATTACTATTTAGTGATTTGTATTTCCCTTCTAGTGTAAACATTTACTTGTAGAAGGACAACTGGATTAATTTCAGATTAAACATTTTCTGTCCAATATCTGATTAACAGAATTATATCTAAAATCCTAGGTGCAGAGAGGACTAATGCAATATAAATTGTTCTGGATTAAGAGTGCAGTATATTCTGGAGTATAAGACTACTTTTTAACCCAGGAAAATCTTCTCAAAAGTCGGGGGTCTGTCAGATCTGCCTAATTTATTTGCAAAGACTATAGTTGACCTAGGATGTGCAAAGATGTAGAACCTGAAAGCTCCTTAGAGGACAAGCAGCAAGAAGTGAAAGCTCTAGAGCAGAGGTGTCCAACTTTTTGGTGTCTCTGGGCCACACATTAAATATACAAAAACTAATGAAGACTGAGGAGTAAAAATCGTCTACGCATAATTTCATAGTGTTTAAGTAAATTCACGATTTTCTGTTAGGCCACAAATACTTAGATACTTGTGGTAAAATATGTGTGGAATACAGGATTGTCTTCTACAGACACATCGTTTGTCTCATTCATTCAGATGGAGATTGTTCCACAGCAAACTGACTTACAAAATAATTCTTCAGTATCCCAGTTACTTGTATAAGTTGCATTAAAGGAAATGATAGTTTTTTTTGCAGGATCAACACATGAACTTCTAAAACTTGATCAACAAGCCAAGTAAGAGATGCATATAAATCTGGTTGAATCAAATTTGAACAAGATAGTTGGATTAAATTCATTTGGATAGGTTAGAAAGAGTGAACAGGAGCAGAAAGTGAACAGAAATGTTTATTGTCACTTCTCTTGGATAGACCGACTTCATCATTGCAAAGCACAACCAACAGTGTAGCTGGACAGAAGAGTTTCAGATTTACCCGACTTAATGGAGATCCCAGGGTAGTGGAGCAATAGGACAGGAAGATGTAGATAAGCTGATATAAGGTCCACCGCAGAAGGCAGCAAAGTGCACTGGAGGAAGCAACCGCCTAAATTCAGCACCTCAGTAATCCACTTTAGCCTAGTTTGGAAATAATGTGTTTCCAGAGGTAGAATGTTTCCTGGTGCAGTGTACAATTTACAAAATTGTTTCAGTAAGTATTTCTCTAGTCCTCTGTCTGGCCCTCTGAGACACTTGCGCACTCTCTTCAGCTTCCCTTTTCTTTATTTGTTCATTTTTTAATATGGAAAGAGTGAGTCATGTTTTCTGTGTAGTTCCCAGCAATGCTCTCATATAATTCAGATGCAGAGCATGTGTGTCGTATGTATTTAAGCATAAATCTCCCAAGACTTCAGTATTGTTCATGGATTTGTAGCCCACATACTGAAGGATTGAAAGTGAACTTAGTGACATTTTAGGGAAAATGTACTTAGGTTTTGAAGCAGAAGTTTATTGCTTCATACATTCAAAGGCAATTGTACCTCATGCAGAAACACCTTTTTACAATCTCAGTCTTGTTAGACTAACCAGATTGAATCACTTCTAAAATCAGTTGGCTATTCTTTGTTGGCCCTTGACAAAATCAAAGCTGTGTCCAGATATAGAGCTTTAATCCAAATTACATTAAAAGACCCAGCCATTGAGCTGTGCCATTCTTTCTTCAGAACAGCTTAAAAGTGCAGCTACTTTAGTGCTAAGTGTCAATTAGTGACACACAGGCAGGTTTATTTAACAGGATTTATACATTTGCATATGGTGTTCATACAGATTGTCTTCCACTGGCAATATCTGTGCAACTTAAACAAAATTATATTTTAGTAGCTATTCTGAATTTAATTGTATTGATGTTTTCAAGTAATCTTTTTCAGCATAAACTATTTATCATTTTATTTAGGGAACTTCTACTCTAGCACTGCTTTCATTGTGAAATTTTTTTTTTAATTCCCAATTTATTTAAGATGATCCAGATTCAAGGAAAGTACCCAGTGCATTTCCACGGGTGGTTTAGCACCCAGTAGCAGTGGGTGCTAGCTTGCTCACAGTGGAAATGCCAGAGCACCCATGTGGCGAATCCAGATCTACTCACATGAGGCCCCCCTGTCACCCCACGTGTTTTGGGGACAGGGGGTGCAATCTCCGTAGACGCTCCAGAGATTCTTTGAAGATCCTCCAGAGCAGCTCCGGAGAATCTCCGAAGCAATCTGCCGCACACTTTGAAGATTCTCTGGAGCCTTTGACAAAGGCATTGCTCTCGCATGGGGTCCTCTTCGAAGGCAATTTCGGAGGGACTTTAGAGCCTGCTTCAGAGGGACTTTGGAGAATGTGCATCCCCCCATGGGTGCCCCCCCTAGACCCAATTTCCATTCCATTCCATTCTTATTTGTATTCCATTTTTATTTGTCTACCACCTTGCCAAAAAACAAAATTTTGCTCAAGGTGGTTTACAACAAACAGAAAAAAGAAATACAGGGAATACAACAAATCAATACAACAAGTAAAGACAATCAATCTCAATAAATAATAATCGCATCAAAGAATACAACAAATCAATACAAGTTAAAAAAAAGTCTCCGTAAATAAGAGATCAAAACCATATCATAAACAATGTCCCCCCTCCCCTCTCCAGCTCCCAAGAGGAAGACATGGCCCAGTTGGACGGAAAGGTGGATTAAGTGTCCATTTTTCTTCATATCCACCTCTAGGATGAGAGCGCGGGGCAGATGGAAGGCCAAGTTGGGAGTGGGTGTCTCTTCCTTCTTTTTTCTCCCCAGAGGATGTAGAGCACAACTTGGTATCATCCTGCCAGCAATGGGCCTTCTGAAAGCATTCTAGCTGAGGGAGGGAGTGGGGCAAGCATAGCTAGTGTCTCAGGTAGAACATCCTCTTCCTCTTGACATTTGTCCTTATGTCTTGGTGAAGGGGAAGGCGTGGCAGGGATGCCCAGAACAGCCCAAACACAGTACCGGCTGATGTTCTTTCTTTTTCTTCCTCCTCCATTATCCAATAGTGGTGGAAACAGGCTCTGTATAATCTGGATTTGATGGCTGAAGACCCCATTGTAGACACCTTTAATGGGGTCTACACGAAATCAGGATTATAGGTTCTGAAGGACCCATATGAGCCAGATTTCCCCAGAACTGGTGGAAACAAATGTGGCTCTAATGAGGTCTGTAGTGGAAATGG
>MTQE01001418.1:1341039-1377126 GCA_014337955.1 Aspidoscelis marmoratus | reverse complement strand
CAAATGTGGCTCTAATGAGGTCTGTAGTGGAAATGGGATCATCCTGCTCTCAGCCAAATGGTTCCTTATTGGGTCCTTCAATGGGTCCTTAGTGCTAGTGGAAAAACACCAAAAGTTATGTCCTCTTAAGATTCCTTGGTCCAGTTGCTAGCCATTTCTTTGAAGAAGAGACAGAAATATGTTTTAAGTGGCTGTAGAAGATTAGATTAAAGGACTACTTTGTTCACTGTTTTGCTGTTATGATGAGCAACCAAATACCTCTGGGATGCACATAAATTCAGAACTCAAGCTCAGTTTCTTGTGCTCTTGAGCATTTGGCATCTGGAGACATGTTGCCTTTCAACACTAAACAAATGTGTAAGTATTAGAACAATCAGCCATAGTTCACATTATCATTCATTGTTTGTCTGATGGACAGCCGCTACTGCATTTTATTTTATTTATTTATTTCACAGTATATATATCCCTGATGATAAATAATAACATAAGGTAATTATGTGCTGGAACATATACTTCCTTTCCCCAGTTTTGAATCTCCTGCCGGTGAACCTAATGGGATTTGCTTATGGCAGTATGGGCATTTTTCTTCTTCTTCCGTAGTTTCCTCTTCTGTACTCTGCAATTCCTTTATTAGTTTGGCTTTTCTTTGGGCACCTTTTAAAATTCTACAAAGAGTAGCCACAACTGTAGCAGTATTTGGGATGTTGTTATTTGTAAAGTCATAGAATTGTGCTGATTTGTATCCAGTGGCAAGTCATACCACTGGAAAAAATTTTTTGTGAAGTAAGTCACTGTATGACTAAAAGACTGGGTTGTGGCTTTACAGATTTGGTCTCCATATGCAAGGGAGGTATTATTTAGTTAAAATGTTTATGTATTATTTCCCATTCAAATATAATCTCAAAGTGATTTACACAACATAAAGAATTTTAAAAAGCCAAAATCATAATAGGTATCTAAAAACTTGATTAAAATAAAGGATGAATAAAGAATCATTGATTTAGAGAGATTATTCCACGTGATACGTGTTACCACACGGAGGGTTAAATGGTTTCAAAAATGCTTTGGATCCATTCAAGGAAATCAGGAGTATCAATGGCTATTAGTCCTGATGGTAGGAGGAAGAGGTTTGCCTCCAAAGGGCCAGCTGCTGAGAGACTGTCAATGTGGCAAGCTGTCATTTATTCATTATTGTGAGTAGACTATTTTGATTGGCTCTCACACCAATCAAAGCCTTTGTTGCCAGTGATGGTCCAAGAACTCTATAATTCTTTTGGGAAGTGCAATTAAGCTGAATAGATAGGTGTAGAGTGATTCACTCTCTTATCTACCATGTAGGCAGAATTAGATATGCCTTCATTAAAGAGTGTCATTACTAAGCAGAGAATATAACTACTGGTCCAAGATTAACACAATAAGTTATGATAGACTGCATTTTCTTTGTTTAGAAGAGTCAGCAAAAACTCTGAATAGGAGTCTAATCTGTCTGACCATACTTTACATCTGGATTGAGACCTAATTCTATGGCAGTTCTTTAAAAATGAGCCGTACGATTTCTATTTCCCATAGCCAGGTTTCCATCCCTTATCTTGCCTCCTCCAAAAAGCAGGCACATTTAGGGAAGTTTACAAAGCCTTTACAAAAGCTAGATTTGACTGACCCCAGTATAATGATGGAATTTGGTCTTTTATCAGAACACTTCACACCATGCAAAACTCTGTGGCTGTGGCGATTCTGTTCTTCTGGAAGGTGAAGTAAAAATGCACACGTTACTCCAGGGTTCAGACAAATATGCTACAAAAAAGAATTGCGGTGATAGAATTGTCACTTGGCAGCTATAATCATCTGCCTCCCCAGGGGTTAAATTCCTCTGATATCCTAGCCTCAGGACCTTTTGACACAAGAGGTCACTGTGCCATGTTTCCTGGATTACTAGTCTTGTCCTGGATATTACCTTTTGTCTCTTTGTCCTGAAACTTCCTAGACCTTTGGGCCAGTTTCAGTTCCTGTGGTAGTTAATTGTTTCTGACATTGATTTTCTGGTTCTGACCCTGGTTGTAAGCCCACAATTAAGAGTATGTGTGTATGCATGCTCCCTCCTGTCTCCCTCAGGTTCTTGAGAAGATAGATGGACATAAGTTTTCTTCCCATTTTTTTCTTCAAAAAACCCTGTAAATAGTTTAGACTGAAGAGGTGAAGTCTGATTTGAAATCTCATAGTGAGTTTCATGGCCAAGTGGGGATTTGAAGTGGTTCTAGTCCAAAACTTGGATTTGTACAACGCGGTGTCCTCATTCCCAACTCAACACACATATCAAGAGACCCAACTGGGCAAAGACGACTGACTGATTCCTATCGTGCATGGGTGAACCAGAGAAAGCTGAGAATACTGCTGCTAAGAAGTTGACAACATTTGTCTCCTTTTATAACCCAGCTATAGTTATTAAAACCTATGACTTACAATGATCATATACGTGGTAAGTGTCTCATAAATGAGAATTATAACTTGGCGTGAAAAGAAAAGCAAGCCAGACAAGTGTCTTGAGTGACAGTTGGATGTTGCCCTTGTGTGACTTAGTCATCCAATTGCTGGAACTCCAGGGGACGGTATCTCTAACAGAATATCTCATTGGTCAAGTTCTTAGAATCCCCACTCTTTTTTTAGAGCATTTAACCTAAGTTCATTGGAGGTGAAATAGAGTCTAGGTAACACAGCAGTGCATGATCCTGTTCTGCCTTCAAATACAAAAGCAAATTGAATCCCCAGATTAGACATGTGTCTGGTAGCTTAGTATTCTTTCACGGAGGAGTATTGGTGTTAATCTAAGCATCTCTTATTTAAAGCAATTAATACATTTACAAGTATTTACTCTTGCAGCTGACCCCCATGTATATCACCTCTGATATGCTGTACATGACAACCAAGGTAGTCTAATAAAATACTTGTAACTTAGACTCATAATAAATTATTTGGGTAATTTTTAAAAATGCTTTTCAAATTAACCGACAAATGACACGTCTTCTTGTATTCTTTCTGTGGGAGCACAGTTACTTTCTAGCAGTATCTTGATACGCTAATTTTTGAATATGGATTGTAACTTGTTATATAAAGACGAATTTAGATGCAGCTGGACCAATATATTGGGCTTCACTTATTTGCTGAGCTTTTTAGTATCTGTGTGGGGTCACTGACTGACGCCATCTGGAGTTTTCAAATTAGGTGCCATCAGTATGCTGATGACGTTCAGCTCCATTTCTCCTCACCAACCTGGTGGTCTGTCTTTCACACTCGGGTTGGTTGTAGCCCACCAGTTGTTGAGTTGTCCCAGTGTTCCCAGCTTCTGTGAGATTTTATGTTCTGGTGTCCAGGGAAGGAGTTTTTCAGAAATATTAAAATATTTGACAGTAAATATAATGAAAAACGTGCATAAAATAGGTATTGGAAACAGTAATCAAACTTGGATTAGAATAAGTAAGCAAATAACAGAATGAAAACAAAAAAGAGCATTCTAGCTGAAATGTGAGTACTGAACATATTAGTGATATGTGGGAGGGAAAGATGGTTCTTAACTCACATCAAAAGGAAGGAGAGTGGGGGTTACTGGGTCTTGAAAATTATTATAATGTATTCCAGGTTCAAAGAGTATTAGAATAAGAGATAAAAGTTAAAAAAAATGGATCAGAATAGAAAAATCATGAAATCATTTGAGGGGAAGAGTCATTACTATTAGAGGAACAGATAAGAAAAAGAAGGAAAAATGCTATGAGTCTATAGCAACAGTAGTTAGGATTTGGGTAAATTTTAGGAAATTGCTGCTTTCAGAATTTTCTAAATTGACCCTGATGGAAAACATAAATTGGAAAAATCAAATTGTAGGCATAGACTTATTTAATTAGATGAGGTTGAAAGGGTTTAAGAAATTAGGGGTATAACACTGTAAAATAGGGGGAAATAAACATTGCCACACAAAGCTTTGTACATTGAAGACCAAACTTTTCAGATCTAAAAATCTAAAATATGACTCTAAAATTATAACATTGATATATACTGCTGAAGAAACTCTGTCACTGCAGAAGTTATTGTGCTATTGCAGATTATTTGCATGCAACACATCAGATACTGATGGAAATTCCCTTGATTTTTTATTGTGAATTATAAAGGTAGATTATGAAAAGCCTCATCAAAAGAAACTGTATATCAGCACAGGGTGATAGAGAAACATCTGCAGATAATCAAGATTCTAAATCAAAATTCTAAAGAATGGCAGTGGATTCCTCTGGAACTAAAGTGATTTATATCCATGATTCCATAATATTGGAAAGTTTTGGGATGGGGGAATTCAGTAACCCCACATCCACAGAAAGCGGCAATAAATTCCGCTCAGATAATTCCGCTCAGATAAATTGTTTCAGATCTATAAAAAGAAAAATCTAACAATAATAATGCAATACGGTAATTCAGTGTTTATTAAGTGGTAATAATTTTGCTGCTACTTCATTAAGAATTATTATAAAAATACATTAACTGCTCAAAGTAGCTTTTTAGGATTCTATCAAGAGGAATATTCTATGCTTTAGATATATTTTCATTATGAACAATCAAAATTCCTGTAATGGGAGAGGCGTGTGTGTGCACATGCACACATATACACAAAACAGGAAAAGAATGTAAAAGGGAAGGAAAAATAGATTATAGTCTGATTTATATTTTAATTAAAAACTAGCATGAGATGCCACATTATGCTGGACAGATGACCCCATTCAATATAAAAACACGGGTACCTGTGACATTTGAGCACTCAAGCCAGAAAAAGGGCAAAATTAATATTTATAAGAACCGTAAAACTCAGACTTGGGCCAAAGCAACTCAGTAAAAGGATTATTGATAGTACTGCCTATCGGAGATGCATAATTGTATCATCACAGATGTTAAGTGTTCACAGTTGAATGTGTATGGGAATTATAGTATACCCCTACTTTAGGTCAGTCTTTTAGATATTATTTGGCTATGAGTAAGTTGAAGCATTCGACTTCATGTTCCGATTTACGTGATCTTATTTGTAGTTTGACTTCTGGTCACCGAGAAAATCCTGGCAGTCTTCCAGACGGTATGGGGAAAGACAGGCTTTTTAAGCCCTAGCCTTTCCCCACCACATGGGTCACCAAACAATCACGTATTGCTTTGATGCTGTGCTGGACTGAACTTCTGGGCACTTGCTGTGATCACTCCCTTTCCCCTGAAAGTTAAATTGAGACTTGTGTGTGCCAGATGCCTAGCCTTGTAGGAACATGCCAGCAAATTTAAGATAGTATAGGATTGCCCAAACTATCTTTAATTCACATTTTGGTGGTTCATTAGTAGTCCCCTGGCATGGCATTGTGACGGTTGGTGTTGCACTGCTGGTAAATTGCCAGTGATTTTAACATATCTGGAAGACTAACTTAGTACATTTTCTGTATGATGTTAATATTTTCTTTTTTCTCATTTCATAGGAAAACTTTGAAGATGCCTTTGAAAACATCCCAGTGTAAGTCTGAATTTTTAATACGTTCTTCTAACAGAGGTGTTAGAGTTGTGAATGGAAAGTATAAAAGTGAGAAATACAGTGTAATGCTGTCCTTTCTGTTCCTAATTGTTGACTCCTTGCACTGTTTTCTTTTGTCTTTGGATATTTTCACAACACGGGTTTTACTTCTCTCTTTGCTTGCATTATAGCTAATGTATCCCTGTTCTCCTGATTTAATTTGCAAATATAGGTCATATCATATTGGATTTCATCAAGCACCAAGAAACAAATATATTTTCTATGGGTGCTTTCCCACTACCACTAAGTACCCATTAAGTACCCATTTGGGACACACTAAGGACCCATTAGGCTCAGAGCAGGAAGACCCCATTTCCACTGCAGACCCCGTTAGAGCCACACTTGTTTCCACCTGTTCTAGGGAAATCTGGATCATATGGGTCCTTCAGGACCTATAATCAGGATTTCCTGTAGACCCCATTAAAAGGATCTACAATGCATCAAATCCAGATTATACAGAGCCTGTTTCCACCACAATCGGGCAATGGGGTCTAGGGGGGGCTTGGAGGGCGCACCTATGGGGGCGTGCCCCCAAACCCAACACTTTGAAGCCTGTGCATAATCTCCGAAGCTGGCTCTGAAGAATAGCACAGGCTCTGAAGAGAACACCACGCGAGATCAATGCCAATCCTACAGACCTTTGTCAAAGCCTCCGAAGAATCTTCAAAGTTTGCGGCAGATCGCTTCAGAGATTCTCCGGAGCCGCTTTGGAGAATCTTTGAAGACTCTCTGGAGCATCTCCAGTGATTGCACCCCCTGTCCCCCCAAAAAACCTAGAGTGACAGGCGGGCCCCATGTGGGTCAATCGGGATTAGACACATGGCTGCTCTGGGGTGTCCACTGCAAGCAAGCTAGGAACCATTGCTATTGGGTGGTAGACCACCTGTGGAAATGCATTGGGTACTTCCCTTAATCTGGATCTACTAGGGGTGTTTTTCCACTGTGCTCCTTTAATCCAGATCTAAGAAGATTGGGATCTCAGGAATGGGTATTTCCCTTAATCCAAATCTAGTAGATCCGGATTCAGGGAAGTACCCAATGTGTTTCCATGGGTTGTCTAGCACCCTATAGCAGTGGGTGCTAGCCTGCCTGCTGTGGAAACTCCGGAGCACCCATGTGGCAAATCCAGATTGACCCACAAGGTATTTTGGGGGACAGGGGGTGCAGTCTCTGAAGTTGCCTTTCTTTGCAGGCTCAGAAGAAAAACCCTTTGCGAGAGCAGTGCAACTGTCAAAGGCTGCAAAAGCTCCAAAGGGTCTTTGGTTGCAGAGCAGCTGTCAGGCGAGTATAGAGGCTGTAAAGAGCAGGGAAGATTTCTAAAAACAGACGGGAGAGCCTGTCTGTTTCAAAGGGCTTTCATGTCTTATTTTTTAAAATCTTCCCTGCTCTTTACAGCCCCTATAGCCACCTGACAGTTGCCCAGCTGGGTGCCCTATACCCACCTGAACACTGGACTCTCATGTGCGTATAGAGCACCCAGCTGGGCAACTGTTAGGTGGCTATAGGGGCTGTAAAGAGCAGGGAAGATTTTTTAAAACAGATGCAGATTACTTGGCAAGAGCAGGCAACACGAGCAAGGAGGTAATTAATGATGCACCTCTTTCCTCTTGGGTGAGTCAAAGGGTTGGAGGGGCATGAAATTTCTCTCTTCCAGGGGGACAATAAGGTTACCTCCCCGAGAAAGAGAGAAAACTCAAGCCTCTGCACCCCTTTACTCCCTTACCTTTATTCCCCTTTCGAGGCAAGCAGGTGCCTTGCCTGGGAAAGGGAGCAAAATCACAATCCCCGCAGGATGGTGGTAGAGAAAACGGTGGCATCCCGATGCAGGGATTTGCCGTGGTTTTCATGGGGCACCAGCACCAGTGCTGTCTCCTCCTCCGCCTCCTTGCTTTCCCCTTTGCTGCACTGTCAGCCGGGGACTCTTCACCCAGCTCTGTCCTGGGCGCTTTTGGTGCCGCTAACTTCAAGGACCCTTTGGAGCCTTTGCAGCCTTTGACAGCTGCATTGCTCTCACAAGGAGCTTTTCTTTGGAACCTGCGCTGATTTCCGAAGTTGCCTTCGGAGGGACTTTGGAGCTGCCTTTGGAGGGAATCCAAAGTCTTGACTTTGGAGCACCCCTCCCCCATGGGTGCCTCCCCCTCTGAGCCTCCTCCATGCCCTATTGCCGGATTGTAGTGGAAACAGGCTCCCTACAATCCAGATTTTAAGGCTGAAGACCCCATTGATGGCCCCTTTAATGGAGTCTACACAAAATCCAGATTATAGGTCCTGAAGGACCCATATGATCTGGATTTCCCTAGCTGTGGTGGAAACAGATGTGTCCCTAATGGGGTCTGTGGTGGAAATGGGGTCATCCAGCTCTCAGCCAAATGGGTCCTTTATGGGTGCTTCAGTGGGTACTTAGTGCCAGTGGAAGAACACCCTAGATCCAGATTAGTTGAAGGACCCATTCCTTAGATGCGGATCATCTTAGATTGGGATTAAGAGAGGTCAGTGGAAACACACACACACACCATAAGTACATGTGCATTTCAATCATACATTAATAATGTTTGCTTTCTTGAACTGCATTAAATCCACATTTGGTTTATCAGATACATATTTATCCGGTAGAGTGATGAAAATTGCCACTAGGGCTATCATCTCAGTCAGAATATCAGATTTCCTGACATACCGGTACTTCTCTCAGCCTGATGCTCTTGTCGTCAGGTCAGTTCATAATAAAGCTTCCCTTGCCCAGTTCTTGGTTGTTGACAAGGTAGCTGGCCTGGTATTTATCACCGTGTGGTTTGGGTGGTTGGGTGGAGTGGAGTTGACTCAGCTTTGGATGTCTGGCTCTTAGTGCATCAGCAGCCTAGGCTGTAGGGGTTGTGCTTCATCTGGAAGTCCTGGGGAGAGTCCGATTATGCATTAAAATATCAGTACAATATAATCAAGGGCCAATGTTTTCTGTAGTTTAAAAGAATATAATCTTGTCTGCCTGGAAACCTCTTCAGGTGTGGCTGCTGATGGTGTTACCTTATGGCCAGGCTACAGAAACAGACTGGTGTTCACTCTGATGCTCAGTAGTGTCCGTGGCTGTGGGTCTCTGATGTGGCAGTGGCCTAGTGTGACTTCAGCAAACATGATAAGACTGTTCTGGTATGACTAGGTCAGGATTTTACATTGTCAGGTAACTACTCGGCAGAACAACTGAAGGTGGTGGAGAGACGCATGTTATTAGTTCCACAAAATTCATGTGGAGCCCTCTGAAGCCTGCTATAATTGATTTGTTAGATACTTTGAGGGGAAATTGCTCATCATGTGGAGTCAAAAATGCTGGATTTGCTATAGTCCAGTGTGTTATCTGGTTTGATTTTATATGATAACTTGTTACAGGAAATGCTTTGGCTCTAGAAATGTATCACCATACGTGTTGAAGCACCCTTCCGTTTGATCTCAGGATTGCATCACTGGAATCATGTGACCAGAGAAAGTTGGGGAATGGAAGCGTGTCTTAATTAGAGAGTGAAGTTTATTAAGGGGCTTAGAACTGTGCATTGTTAGAAGGTGTTATGATAATCATCAACTGTCACTACTGTTTTCAGTCCAGTGCTGGATGAAAGGGTTTCTTTCACAACTCTTTATCCTAGAAAGTTCTTTTTCATCCAGTGATCCTTGGCAACCTCTAGTCGTATGATACACTAACCACTGTCTTGGCCAGGAAAAATCCAATCTCTGGACAGTGAAGCCATGATTTGAGTTTTGCTTTCGTTTTGGCCAAGTGGATTGATGAGTGAGAATGAGTAGCTCTCTCTGTTCATTTCTGCATCTACAGTATCGTTTCGCTTCATGTTGCTGATCCAGACCACATAGCGGTGGAATAGAGAGCTGGTTAAATTGTTTATTCTGTCAACTCTGTTTAATGTGCAAGCTAGATGCCAGAATCTTTGTAGCAAGGCTCCCACCCCCACCCCCGGCTGTGTACCCAGCCAAAATAAAAAAGCAAGGAAAGTGTTACGCTGATAGAGAGTTAAACAAACTAAAAACCCAAGAAAAACCTTTCTGTGGCTAATACTGTCTTCAAATGTATTTAAAATACCAGGAAGGTAATTTTGTGACAAACTCTAGCTAAGAGAGAGCTAACTATATTGTTAGGGAAGAAACAATGCAGATGCAGCTTCAGAGAAGTTTGGCACAGTGTTGCACAGGGATTCCAGTGGGAGGGAAGGAATTCCCACCAGAGGAGCCCTGTACATGGAGATGGTTTAGGTTGCTAGGGAGAGGTTCCTTGGCTGCGAATATGAGAGGAGAGACTGAGTAAAGTGAGGCTCACTCGTAGCTGGGGGTCACGGCAAGAGCTTGGCCTACAGAATGCTGGGAAGATCTGCCTAATAACTCATCTCTATGGATTCATATTTGACAAGTCCTGCCTCCCTTCCTTTTAAATATTCATTTTCTTGGAACACCTGTACATTGTAATTTTAGCAGTAAAAGCGAACCTTAACACAGAACCTTCCTGGAAGTGGAATTTAAGTCCTGTAGGAGTCCATACCTCAGACTTGTATTTTCCTTCCTCTTTTACCACATACTAATATTTGTGTTTTGTCTGCTTTGGACTGTTGTTTTCTGCCTGTATTTATTATGGGCCATTGAGTAACGTTCTGCTTGTCTGAGATTGTGAATTACCACAGACTGTTGTCATGGACTTATGAAACTTTCACTGTTTGGGTACCACTCTGTATGGAACACCATTGGCATTCAGTAACAATGTGTTAATAGGCAACTGAACATCACAGTTTTGTATACTAATATTCAATAGTGAGAATTTTTAAGTTTTCCAATTCTGTTCTGTCATCAGTTGTGCTACAGTTACCATAAAGAGAATAAGCCTTTTATGTGCTGGTTGTTGATTGCTTTTTCTGAGTAATAACAGCAAACTCTTCTGAGGTGTCATATTTTTTGAATATTTAAGAGTCTTGTTATCTGATGCGTTCCCACTTAATTAAAAAGGTACCTTTCTTATTAGAACAATGTCGGTCAAGTGGTGAGAATGTTTTCACATATGGGTCATTGAGATTGGTGTTCCGTGCCATCCAGGAGGGGTAAGGTTATGAATAAAGCACTGATTGGATCCTAGGCATCTGTAGGAATAAGAACAAAGGAGCCCAGATGGACCATGCTCTTATTTGTTCTATTTCTACAACTTGTTGTTCAGAGATACTCAAAACCAAATACTGTTGTCATAATTTCAGTTTTGCCGCTGACTGGATTCTACCACCTTTACTTACAGTTTGGAAGAATGCCAGTCGCAACAAACTTCCTTCTGCCACAATATTCGTTCAACAACGAGGGGACTGACATGTGGCTGAAATTAAACGGCAGGGCAGGGAAGGAGCCTGAAATTGCGATACTGGGCTTTTTTGTTCTCTGCCTGTTGGCACAGCTGTATTCAGAACCCAGTGTTCTGCCCCTTCTGACCTGGCTGCGTTCCTCAGTTGCCCCAGAGCTTGTAGAAGGCAGCTGGCTCTGCAGCATTTCTGGCAAGCACCACAAGGGAAAAAATGTTTGCATTGGCAACTCAGTTATTACAGCTTCCAGACTTTGAGAAAGCGCCCAGGTTGCTGATTCAAGTTCGCTTTGAGATTGTGGGGCGCAGACAGAAGCTTGGTCCTATTTGATCTCCCAGCGGTTGAGCTCACTTTCTGGCTCACCTTTGTGACTGGCAGTGAAAAATACAATGTATTTTTCTGTTCCCATCTGTAGGGATCAACCCAGTGAATAATGCTGGATAACTGAGCCTCTGCACTCTGGCAACTATACCGTGGGGTACCACAAATTGAAATACTAACCCCAGCGGTAGTCATCCTCTATATGAGGCCACTGGGTGTAGTCATTTGGACTTGTGGAATAAGGGGTCATTGACATACCCATAATACCTATTTTTATTTTGTAGCATGTGATTTGGGGGGGTCTACCCCTTCTAGATGTACAATAGGTTGACTCTCTCAGAAGGAACATGAGCATAGCTTAGGGTGCTCCTTGAATCAGCATTGTCTGTGGAAAGCCAGGTGTCCTCTAGCCAGGATTGCGTGTGTTTTTCTTCAACAGAGAAAGGTTGGCTACTGTTTTTCTTTTAATTAATTCAGTGGTGGGCTATTTTTGCACCTATTCCGAAAGTGTAAATGTTGCAGAATGTTACAAGGTTATTAAACAGGATATGTGGTAATACACATACACTTTTACTTCAACAGTTGTTCTGGTTGCCATTTATTCAGTTGTCCACAGTCAAGATTTTGTTAACGTGAGGACCTAAACAACTTGTTTGTGGGGAATTGCCATTGCACTGAACCATGGTAGCGCCAGGCTACTTCTTGCTGGTGGCACTCCTTATTTATTTATTTATTATTATTATTATTATTATTATTATTATTATTATTATTATTATTATTATTATTATTATTATTATTATTATTATTATTATTATTATTATTATTATTATTGATTGATTTGATTGATAAAATCTGTGCTATGTGGGTTACAGACAAAATATAGACCCACAACAAACACAGATAAAACAGTTACAACTGATAATGATCAAATCTGAATGTAAAGTAAAGAAGGTATACAATCTTCTTTCTCCTTTTCAGGAACAAAAGCAACAGCCCAGTGCCCTTTGCTACCAGAGGAGAATCCTCCTCAGGCGGGGCAGGTAGGCAGTGCTATGCACCATTCCAGCACCAGATCTCGCTGCCACTTGCTGAGAGGTGCCAAAGCCTACAAAGGTATTTTGGCAGACTCTACACACCTTACTTTTCTGCCTTCCTGCCTGCATGATGTTAGTACAATAAAGTAATAAAGTAGTACAGAAAAGTAATAAAGAGGCATTTTCTGTAGTAATGAAATTGTGCACTAATTGCTAAATATTATTAACGGTGACATCAGGTATTGAACAGAACTATATATATTTTTTAAAAAGACTGTAATAGAAACTCCTGTGAACCTTAAATAGCAGGAATTGGTCTGATGAGACATGGTAATTGCCTCTCCTGTCTGCCTCCTTTTCTCCTACCAAAGCTGGATATTCTTAATCCCTGATTCTACCAAAGCTGCTCTGTGTGGTATTATTATCGAGATGGATGCCAACAGTGTTTAAGGAAGGTTAGCCTTTTAATCTTAAAACTGTGGTTAAAGATTCTACTATTATCCCTTGGTAGAGGAATCTACATTCAAGAAGTCATGAGAAGCATCCTGTCATGTCCAGGTGGTTTTGCAGAAATACAAGGTCCTGCGATGAAGCCAGTTCTACTTAAATACAAGTCATTCAAAATTATATTTGCGCTTGTGCCTGTAATCTATTCCAGACTATATGTTGGCTATTTTATTTATAAGGTCAGATCAAAGACAACAGTGATATTGGAAGCAACGTAGAATTGCTGTTTCACTTGTAACCAATAGCAGAAGCTTTTATTTAATTCCTGCTGCTTATTTAGATGTTTTATGCGCATGTTTCCACTGCCCCATCTCGGATTCGTCCCTTTTCTCTTGCCCCCCCCATCTCTGGAACCGCCTTCCCCCTCGATTACGCACTATTACCTCGCTCTCTCCTTTCAGATCTGAGCTGAAGACAACCTTGTTCAGGGAAGCATTCCCAGGCCTTATGTGACTTTACTCTCCCTACCCAGGAGAGTCTGCCCGTTGATGCTCTGCTGTCTATTTTAATCATTGTCTCTGTTATTGTATGTTATTACTGTTTTTAGATTGTACGCCAATGGCAGGTTTTACTCTTTTTTACTTTTTACTCTTTGGTTATTTTATTTTGTACAGCGCTGAGTACATGTACAGCACTTTAGAAATAAACTAATAATAATAATAATGTTGGGTGTGATTAAAAGTCTTCTATCATTTTTTTTTAAAAAAAATCCAGAGCAGTAGACAAAAAAAAAGCTGCTGGCCTATTAATTTTCATTGAAAAAATGTGATAGGCTGATGATAGACAGAAATTAAAAAAAAAGTTATTAATTGGGGGTGGTGGTGGTAGATTTTTATATTATCACCTGGTTGTGGATATTTTAGAATGGATATACTTTGATTTAGCTGTACGTAACTTCCCTGCTCCACCAAAGCCCAAGAATCCCTAGAATTGACCCAGATTTTGGGGAGACTCTGAGAGAGACAGAATTTGGGGAACCTCCTCTCCACTGTGCTGTTGATAAACCATGTTAAGACATTTTTGTATTCCTCCGTTGCATGACAAGGTAAAGAGAAATCGCGTGCTTTAAGTCTCCTGTAGATTTGGCCTAGCTAAAATCTAAGAATTCATGCGCAGGAGATAATGCCTGATGAGACATGGTCCCCAAGAGCTCTTAGTTTTCTTGCCATTTCTCATGGCTTTACTAATTGACAGTTCAGTGTATTTGAGTTGGGCACTTGGTAATGACGGCCAGCATATTTGCAAATTGCTGAAATCATGAACATTTTAAAAACCGTTCCTGTACAGCGTTTGCAGTTCACTCTGTGCTTCCAAGGTTCTTTGCAGCCTGTGTAACCATTCAGTTATGCAAATAAAGCCTTTCAGGGCTTTCCTCGTGGTCCTGCTCCTTTTTTTGTCCCAGTCTTTATTCCTGGCATCCAGACGTGGCTTTTCGAACCTTCTTCCTTTATAGCTCTTGCTCCTCTCCCACATTTCCAGAGTTCTCAACTGTTGTCGGTGTTTTCTTTGGGGTCCTCCGGAAGAGCCAGCTTGTTGGCCCAAACCCCACTTCCTTATAAGTCAATTTTTAATATAATGCAAATGTGATACTCATCAAGGTTCAGAAGTAGTTTATGCTTGAGGATTGTCAAGGGACAATATATTTGTCCAGCGTACAGAGAGGAAACTAAGTTACGGCCAGAGATGTTCAGCTGGCTATTTCAAAGCATTCAGAGCAGATGTTTTTGCTTGCTTAGTTACAGCGCTTCTGATGGTGAAGAAAAATCCTAGATGTGATAAGAAACATTCTGAATTTCTAGTGCATATCTTATGTTCTCCATTACATCTATATTTAGCATGGGAGGCAATTAATTATTAAATAGCCTTCCTCCTTCTAGCTGTTAAAGTAGGTGCCCTGTTTCCTTCTACTAGTCTGGAACATTTTTTGCTGTAAACAAAATCTTTCGGCCAGCTCCCCATTTTGTTGTTCAAATGCATAAATGATCAGACAGCCTTTAATCTCTGTTCCTGCCTCCACCCTCCCCTTACAGTTGGGCACGGATGGATTAGAATTAGGCTGCAGCATAGATTGGGGAAATCTCCCGGCATGCTTTTCCTGCAGAGGCACATCCACCAGCATTGCTGCTAACTGCAGCTGTTTCAAGTGACATTTCTTTTTAAACTGCGATGCAGAGGTTTCTGTGATGACAGATGTTTCTGATTCAACTTTCCCCCCCTGCTTGATAATTACTTAATGAAATCCCCATGGGTCTCAAGCGATAAAACTGAGGAATAGATGGTTTCTAAGTGTGATTTGCTGAATTTTTCCTGCTGACGGGAACAAAACCCATCGGAGAGGCTTGTTTTATAGCGACGGCTCTTATTTTCTAAAGTTATCTAATCATTTATATCAGTGAGTATATTTTGCTTCTTATAAGTACTTAAAGTGAATGTGTGTTTACAATAATTTTCAAGAGATTGATTCACAGAAGTGCCTTATAAATGCAGATATGCCCTGTAATGAGAATAAAAGAAGTTCAGTATGTCTCTGAACATCAAGAGGAACAAATATCCTTTGCAGATATTTCAGAAGTTTGTTTTTCTTTTATCTTTTGTTGTTTGCTTATGTCAGTGGGATTTTGCTCAGATAAGTGACTGAATCATTTGAGTGCTGTAGGTTGCAATTTACTGCAAGATATATGTATTCTGAATGATTCCTTGAAACTGGCACTGCATAAAAGGAAATATTGGAGCTGCCTATGAAATATGGTACCGAACTTAGATTTTTAATTAACTGTTAAGTTCTGTTGTCTAAAGGCATTGTTTGATTTTAGTGCAGCATTGATTTCTAAAGGATTTTTGTTTTTTAAAAAGGTATAAACAGTGTAATATTACAGCATACCACTAAATTCAGCTTCTGTTCTGTTAAAATAACATAAGATTCAGCCACACCAAACTTATAAATTACAGGGAAGTTGGAGGAAGTTATTAAAAAGGATATTAAACCTTAATCACATGTCTGGATCTGGGCCAGCTTTTGTGTGACGCATTCCTAGTACCACAAACATCTGGCCTTATTTTGTTGCCTTTTAGGCTGGGTAACAGGATTTTCATATCAGCTAGGGATGCCCCTTCCTCCTTCTTTAGAAGAAGTGTAACTTGATTTTTCCCACCTTGATTGTTGCCTATCGAGGTCCAGAAATGGCACAGACTGAAAACAGACTGATCCATCTGTCCCTAATTTTATGTTGGTTAACAACATGTCCTCTACTGAAAGGATTCGCAACCAGCGTGGTTCCTCCTTCCCTCTGCGTGTGAATTGTAGGGTCACAAAAGGAATCCTGCCCCTTGTGTGCATCCATATTAGTTGCGCGGGGAGGGGAGGATTATTTTTTCTTCATTTTTAATTTGTTTTCCTTATTAGTTTTTTAAAATAGATTTCTAGAAAGAGACTTCTTCTCTGGATGAGGGATGGGATTCTGGTTGACCATATGGGGTTCACCTTAGATCATTCATCCCCTTCCTCCGGATACAGCTCAAGAAAATGCAGCAAGTTAAGAAAATGAGCTGCTTCACAAGTGTGGTGTAGAAGCATGAATGATGAAGGTTCACTCTGTTTCCCACCAGGACGTCTCACTCTAGACATTGGGCGGGGCAAGATAGACACTGCTGGATAACTGCCTCCAAATCTGGCTAGATTTGGCGTAAAACTCATCTGGCTCCATGTCCTTGCTTTCCACTGGCTCTTGTAGATGCTGCAGAAAAGACTGCTCAGTACTGTGAGACCCGTTGTCCTCTCCTGTCTCAATGGCAGCTCATAAGTTCAATTAAAACCACTCTCAGGTGTTGCCCCTGAAACCACACTGCCGGTTCTTGCCAAATGAGGAGGCATCCTATAGCTGGAGGTGGTGTGCATACTGAAAGCAAGTACTTCTGCCTCCATTGCCCGTTCCCAATCTAGCAATCACAGCTTTCCTAACTTTTTGGATGAGGCGTCCCCCCGCTGAGGCAGATGATCAGGCTCAATAGCTATCTCCTTCACCCTTGAGTCATAGATACTGGCCAAAATGCATGCAGCACTTGCTGTCAAACTCCAGTTGGCCTCTTTGTAACTCCAGGCCATAGTTCTTACCAAGGCCTTGCCAACCGCAGTGGTCAACTTGGACTGAAGCCTGCTCATGTGGTTGTCTAAGACAACTGCTCTAGGATTGCTTTGCTCAGGAAAGCTGTACACACAACTTGTTCAACGAAGTTTTGAACAGCTGAACTGTCTTGAAAGCATCAAAGGTGACAGCTCATTTCTCAGGGGAAAGATTGGAGTCTTCCAAATGCTGCCTCATTGTGTGGGTGTGAAGGGCTCCTGGGTGCGGAGTTCCGTTGGGCAGGAACATCCTGCGTGATGAGGTGTTCTGTCAAATAGTGCTCAGATTGTGTATGTATTAGCAGCCTCTTGCCACTTAGACTCCAGTGAAAAAAATCTGCCATTATGCAGCACTGCTCCACAAGCGCAACCAGTTGGAACATCAGGATGGACCTTTGGACCCCAGTACAGAGGCTAATGGTAACCATTGTGACCTGGTGAAAAGTGTGTGCCATGCAAAGGTTGACTGTAAAGGTAAATTTCACCAGGTTGGCTGTCTTAATTTCACCCCTGTTGCCTGTGATTATTGATCTAGAGATAAAGTCTATCAGTCTGGAGGTCCGTTCCTTCACCTAAAGGTCCATGGCTTCAGATAGTAAACGTGCGGTATGGAGGGCCTCAAATACCCCCACGAGCAGCGGGGCCCAAAGAAGCCTCCCTGCCCAATAGGAAGGTGGTGCGGCATTACGTCCATCCTCTTTCTGTCCCCACCAGTGTGCCGTGAGAGATAAGGAAGAACCATGCAGTGCATTGTTGCGCTTCCCTGTAGCCATTTTGGCTGCTGTTTGATGTAACAAAAACATTTCATAGCAGTTTTACCACTACCAGAATCCAGGAAGAATCCCTGATAAGAGCAGATAGTTGAAAACCGTTGCCATGAGGGGTGGGTCTTCACACAGCTGAATGCGGTGTGTGTGTGATTGATGTCAGGTGATTCATGGACAGAGGCAGCAAGTTTTTGTTATTCTAAACCTTAATAATTCTCCCCAGAGGCACGCTGTCTCTCTGGAAGGAAGACTCCCTTTCCCTCAGCGTTGGCTGCAATCCTTTCATTTGCACCGAACCTCTCTTTGCTTCTGTTCCACAGTGCATGGCTGCCAAGGAATGCCTGTCTTGAGAACTGCTCCCAGGCTGCCTCCCTACATATGCTTTACAGGGATGACACCCTCTTGCTGTTTTTGGCAAACCTTCAAGCTGTGTCATTTGCTCTTTCAGCTCTGTCTGTCTGAACTTGGGACCTCAGTACTTGAAGGAACGCCACCTCTCATACAGATCTACCTGTAGTTTAAGATCTGCCGGAGGGGGCTCCTCCGGGTCCCACCAGTTAGAGAAATCCACTGTGTTAGGACATAGGGAAGGGCCTTCTCAGCTGTGCCCCCCCCCCTTACGGAATGGCCTTCCCTTGGAGGCCCAGTTAGCACCAACTCTTCTAACTTTTAGGTGCCAAGTAAAGACCTGGCTCTTTATTAAAGTCTTTGGACATTAATTAACTCAAGCACTATTTTAATTGTAGCTTTAGCTTTTAACTAACTATGCTGTTTAATATTGTTTTAACAGGGTAGGTATTTAATGTCTTGTTTGTATATGGGTCTTTTATTGTAAGCTGCCCAGAGATCTTGGGATATGGGGCAGGATACAAACATTTTAAATAAACAAATAACCTTGCCCATAGATTTTTTAGTGGTCAGCTGAGGTCATGGCTCAGTCCCTGTACCCCAGCAGATCTCCCTTAGACTTCATCAGCAAGTAGAAGGGAAGCGCCTGCTCCATTTGCTGGCTTGGTACACTGACCAGTGCAGAGTCACCTAAAGCATGGTTCTCAGCCTGTGGGTTGTGACCCCTTTGGGGGTCTATCTACTCTTTCACAGGGGTCGTTGTGAAGTAGCAACAAAAATAATTTTAGGGTTAGGTTGGGGGTCACCGCAACATGAGGAACTGTATTAAAGGGTCCCAGCATTAGGAAAGTTGAGAACCACTGACCTAAAGTTATTTGTTTCCCTTCTTTAGTCCCAGAACTTTTCACAAACTGAGAGTCTCCTGGTAGTCCCTGAACATTCCACAGGTACTGGGATTTTATATCTTGTGTACAGGAGACATTAGAAGGATGAACAGGCTTTTTGTCATTTTTATTCGTTGGGCTGCCATCCTCTTCTAGCCAACAGTCTTACCTTGATGCCCAGAGTAAAGCATGTAGGCCAAACCCTTTTTTAATTGCTTACTTTAGTTTAAAAAACCACTATATAATTTTGGGTCTGTGAGTATGTTGTTTACTGAGTTTTTCACTTTTAAGCAGTGGGTTTTTCTTTGTGGTTCTGCAATATATAAGGGTTGTAATGGAAGAAGATTGTATGGGGTTTGTGTACATGAGAAGATGGCGCATTACATCATATGTATGTTCCAGGATGCTCTTGATATATTTATGGGACTTTTATGAGCAGAGGAGAAGAATAAGAGGGATTGCAGTGATGCGTAACTCTTATGGGTGCTGTATAGTTTGTGTCAGAGGTGATTCTGATTATCATTTCTGTATCGTAGTGCCAGAAGGAAGACTTTTGTCAAGCAGGTCCTGTTCTAGACGTGTTTTCAGACAAGAATGCCTGTTGCATATAGTTGCTATAGTTCAGTTCCGGCAGTAACTTGAATTTGAAACCTTGTACAGCGTATCCTCCTATAATGCTAGGGTCTGTTCTTGGAAAAGGTTGCTCAATAAGAATCAGCTTTATGAGGGCAACGACTTCATTGTAAATTACGAGTTTAGGGTAACCATAGCCGAGGGCTACGCTATTTTACATGGTGGTTGGCCGATCCTGCTCAAAAGTGCCTTGATTTGAATGGGGAAGGGCTAGTTCCATTGCACCCCGGTGGAGGAAAGGAGCCTGCGTTGAAAGGGCACGTAGCACCCTCAGGGGCCATGCCAGGACACACAAAGGCCATGCCTGGAAACTCTGCCACACAGATGCAGCCGGGATTCCTGCATCAGGGCTCGTCCATGCCCAAGAGAATGCTTTTTCACTGACTGAACTACTGATCTCAGGTATCAGACTGCCCACATCAGGACACAGACTTTCTAGAAGCATCTCGAGGCAACCTAATGCTACCTCCCCACACCATCAAATCAGCTGGCAGAACACACCCCAATGACCTGTTCCACTTCTCAGTCTAACATTTCACACTCAGAAGGATTCAGAGGCACCCAAGAGCTGTCATAATCACTCCAAACACCCCCAAGCCCAGTTAAAACTTGCCAGAAGGCCCCAATTGGCACACAAGTCATTTTTTCAAGAACGGTCATGTGAGGTCTCTTCCTCAGTTCACAAGGACAAGTGAGGAAATGGTTGCTGTAGCAAGAATAATCCCTAGAATGCTGCAGGGGTTTTGGCAGCAAAACATGCAGCATCTTAATTGCTGAATAAGAGGTACAATCACAGTTTGTTAGGTGTTAAATTTGTGTCGCAATAATCAACTTTATAGGAAGATCTACCATATTTGGGTGTGAGCTGCTAAACTATAGAAAAATCTGCCTAAGCAATTTACTGTCAGTATAAGCCGATCAATACGCTACGAGTTGAATATTAGATTCTCTCATACAAAATCCTTTATGGAAAACTATCATTTTCAGCTCCTGCTTTGTTTCTTGGTCCTGCTTCCTGGATTGTGCTTCATTCCTGGCTTTGCCTTCATCTACAGTTTAGACTCTGAGCTCACTAGTCACTGTTGAAGAAGAGGAGGAGTTGTTTTTTCTACTCCGCTTTTCTCACGCATTTAAGGGACTCAGAGCGGCTGACAAAGCTTTTCTATTCTTCTCCGCACAACAGAACACCCTGTGAGGTGGGTGGGGCTATGAGAGCCCAGAAGAAGCTGTGACTAGCCCAAGGTCACTCAGCTGGCTTCATGGGGGAGGGTGTAATAAAACCCAATATTCCCAGATAAGGCTCCAGCTCCCTAAATGTTGCTTATCTGATAGTTGCTTTTAGTGGTGCTGATTGGTAGTACTTGCTTTAAAAAATTCAGCTGCTGTAGGGACAAGGTATGGATCTCATCCATCTTAAGGCTAAATAAATGCTGTGGTTTTCTGTCTAATGTACCCAACTCTCTGGTCTGAAATGCCTGTTCTTTTTTGGCCATTAATTTCCAGGTACCCTCCACCCCATAGTTTTGACTTTATTCTGATTATTTTCTGATCACTGTTCAAACTAGCTCTGCTGCTCAATTCTGCAAACTTCTTTCAGCCAAACAACGAGTACCTGATTAGCTTCACAGACACTTACCAGAATGTGAAATGTGTGGAAAGGTGACCTTTTTCCAGACAACCTTCCTATGAAGCTGGAAGAAACAGCCAAACAACTCTTTGAAGTCTTCAGTGATTTATTTTTATTTTAAGCTTCATAGCTTGTTAACCCTCTGATGACGATGTAACTCTTCCCTGTCACTTTTACTTGTTACAGAGGATTGAGATTTTTCTTTCTGCATTAGACTTTAGGAAATTATCTAATGGAATACAAAAGAGAAAGGCTAAATAAGATTGAGAATCAAATGCCCCCCAAGACTGTTCTTGTTAAATTTCATCAATACAATATTTTGGGGTATATTCACCATTATGAAATTTAAATTATCGAATTCTGCTCTATGTAAAGGGCTTGGGGATTAGCAGTAACCCTCATTTTTCACTGATGGAAAATTGCACGCTAGACTTCAAGCCATTACTTGATAAATGGATTAAGAATATAAAAATGTAAGAGGAACCCTACATCCTGTCTCGTACAGTTGTTCACGATACAGTTCCTGGGCCAAACCTTCAGTTGCTCTCAAATCCCTAGGCATCCATTCTAGTAGGCATTGATGAACCTGTCCTCCATGAATGTAGGCAGTCCTTTTTTAAATCTATCCAGGTTCGTTGCTGTCACCACCTCTTCTGGTAGTACATTCCACAGACAGATGACTATCTGGATGAAAAAAATACTTTCCCTTGTTGGTCCTAACTCTCCTGCCCATCCCCTTCATAGAGCGCCCCCTGATTCTAGTGTATGATAGAGAAAAGAAGGTCTGTCTTTCAAGGCTGAAGAGGCCCAGACATTGCAGCCTGATTTTGTAAGGAAGGTGTTCCAGCCCCTTGACCATTCTGGTTGCCCTTGTATATATGCATTAGGAATACACAAACAGTTGCATTTAAAAAAACAAGGAAACACTTTTCTCATCACTTTTATTCATTCACATTTAATACCCTAACTTCCATCTCATGATATAAAAAGTAAAGCAATACATTGCACAGGGGTACAATAAAGCAAAACTGCATACATTTTTAATAGAAAATAGGGAATGAGGAGAACTTACCAGGGAATTTGGTAAGGAAAAGTGCACAAGGGGAACTGAACATTGGAAAAGCATGGGAGGCAGAGATAATCAAGGGGGGAGTCACCCGGTGCCTGTTTGACTGGACTGCTTCATTTTTGATGCTGGTTAAGACTGGGAATGGATGAATAGGTATTTTACTCTTAGTCAGATGGGAACGATGCAGGCTGTTATTTAACTGTAACTCATTTTTCACTCTCTGTTAGGGCTACCAAGATGGATCTTAAGTGTTCTCTGGAAGAGTGTTCAATGGCATTGAACTTATTTCTGAACAACAAATTTTCAGAAGCTCTGGAATTACTTCGTCCCTGGTGAGTATATTTAATTTGCTGGAACAGTAAAAGGAGACCTTGTAAGACATACCATCTGGTTTTCCAAAATTAATTTAAAGCTCTTGCATAAAGCCTTTTCATTACTTCGTCTTTTCCATGACTGAAAGTAAGTGTTGTGTAGTCCAAACCTTAGACCATGGCCAAGATCTTTGGTAATTAAAAACTTGTGATTTTTATGTTCGGTTTTTGAGATACAACAGATTATTTTGTGCTATCTGAAGAGAGAAAAGTGCATATGGTTGTTTTTGCTTTATTACTGTGCCATTTCTGATTTTGTGGAAACTGATTTAAGGAAGATTTAATCTTCTGAAAGTAATGGCAACAGCATGCCTTTGCAAGATACTACAGTGTAGGTAAAGGATTTATATGTAAATATCACTGTATTTGTCTTTGAAAACACTAGGCTTTTGGAAATTTGCCTTTAGAATGAAATGCTAACTTTTATATTTTAAAAAATCAGGTCTAAAGATAGTATGTACCATGCCCTGGGATATAGTAGTATTTTAGTTATGCAAGCTGCTATGACCTTTGAGCAACAGGATATCCAAATGGGAATTGCTACATTGAAAGAAGCACTACAGACTTGCCAAAAGTAAGTGTGAATAAGTATCCATTTGTTGAACATACACTAAGATTTTTATCATAATTTATGCTTTAACTCTGAGAAAATTTAATTTTGGGTCATACGAGACACACAGGTGCATAAGATGCACTTATAATTTACGAAGGAACAGTTAAGCAAACTTCCTAACTATTTAGGAGCAACTATGTGTACCTTGAATTATATGACTGTTCAGAATAGGCCAGTTCTGGGGTTAGATGCACCGTTGATGCTGTGAAAAGTACCCCAAGGTACCATTGCAGTTCAATAAGCTCCATTGGTAACAGAGAATCTCCCTCAGTCTTCGTAGGAATCAGACTGGGAGGGGTAGAGAGCTTTGCAGAGCAAAGATTGATCAGTTGTTTTTTGCTTTAATATATACATCTATATCCTGCTGTCAGTGTGGAACAGAATACACCTCAGGAAAACAAGAAACTGCTTTAATTATACTGAATTAGCCGCAGAGGCTTACTAGTTTTTCAGGCAGGAATGTTTCCGGTTCTTACCTGCGAATCATAAAGCTGGAGGAACAGTGTAGACAGGTGAAAACAAGATTTCTGATTGTCCCCATCGGCAAGAATCCAGACCAAAGTGTCACAACACATGTCAGGCCGCTCTATGCAGCTTTCTTCTAAGCACCTCATCTCCACCTCTCCCTCCCCAACTGCCTAGGAGACCGCCAGAGATTCAAAACTCTCTTGCCAAAACCTCTTCAAGGTAAAAGGCACAGACAGATGTTAGAAAAACGTCTTTTGAAAAAATGTGGGTGTGAACATGTTAAACAGTATGGTTTCATATATGTTGTCACTAAGCTGAAATTAAATGCTGTAGCCTTTCCTCGTTTGCAGAAATTTGGAACCACTGACAGTGTGGAAGTTAGGAGGAATTCAAACAGGGAGGTCTGCTTCAGGATCACCCTGGCAGACTTTCTTGGAAAGAGCGGGAATACAGAACAGCCCAACGTCTGCCTGGGCAGTTTTAACATTTATCCCTCCTTCCCCAAGAGTATAATTGGGACTGACTTTTCTATTACCTTCCCGAAGGCCTTGTTTTCCTAGTTAGAGCCTAACTGCTTAACCTGTAGTTGGACAGGTGGACTCAAGATGCTTCATATTCCCCAATTGTTGGTTGTCACACTGCAGCTTGAGGCTCTTGAAGCTGAAAGAGTCCCAGGTGCTTCGCCTCTCTTCCCCGACTGATGCCGTGCGGAGCACTCAGGAGGTTCTCTGCCAACCAGCAGAGCTGGGGTAAAGAGAGGGTCCTTCTGGGTCAGTTTGGATATGTATAACAACAGACATTCTTTTCTCTGCATTTGCCTTTCTGAGGCTTTGAAGTCTCAGAAAATTGTCTTTTCAGCATTTAGGATTGCACAGCTCTGAAAGTGCCTTTCTTTGAGTGTAGCAGAGAGCTACACAAATAAAGAGGCCGGGCATTCTCATCAAGTGGCCAATCAGTGGTCACATGTATAGTCAGGGTTGGTGTTTCCTGATGTACAGTAGATGTGAAATAGGCTGCAATGTGGCAAAATAAAGATACATTTTCAGCTGTATGTTTGGGTAACTGTTCAGAAGGTATTTTTGTGTGTGTCTGAGAATGGGAATTTTTCCTTTAAGAAAAAGAACGACTGGAAAAAAAAACACTTTCTGATAGCACCACTGTATTAATTTACGTTCCTGGGATACTACCTTTCTACCCACCTGAATCAGTTTGTGAGCATGTGGAGAGTGGGCACCCGGACACAAGTTGCTCAACATTAATCCACAGATAATACAGCACGGTTACTGAGCACCATATTGTGCAGAATGTAAAAGTGCCAATATTACGTGAGATCTTTCAGTGTTACGGTTTGTTGAACACTTTTATGTGGTTATGTTATGCAAATACATTCACACAGCTTCTAGTATACTTCAGAGCCTTGTACCTATTAGGTTTCCTCTTGAAACAAGGGGGAGTCTTTGACTTCTGGTGTTTGGACATATGTTTGCCAGTTTGAAAACAAAGTCATATGCTTTGCTTTGAGTTTTTGATGAGATTAATTGACTGGCCTTGCGGTCTACGCTGAAAATACGCAAAATTTCATAGTTCCCATGTGAAATAAAGTTTGTATAGAAAACATCTTATAATAGATGAACAGTTTGAAAGTGAAAATATTATCAAAATTTCTAGCTAGTTGTATGGTAGGATTTACTTTTGTTTTTCCCTAAAAAAAAGAAATCTACAATACTTAACTTTAAAAACAGAAATGTGCACATTGTTATATTGAACTGTTGATCTGAATTAGTCATTTTTTCATTTTGTAGGAAAGATGTAACAGAATCTGAATGATATTCACCATTATTGAACTCGTTAGAGAGGTGATAGGCTTGTATATATAGGCTTGCCATATATAGGCTTGTGCAGAGAATAGCACAGATGCTAGGAAGGGGTTTTCTTCTTATCTCGAGCTATAGGCGTCATCTTCTTCAAGTGTGTGGCTGTTTGTGCCTGGTAGTGCTGCTGCGTAACGTAACGTATCCCCAAATTATATATTTTGTAAGTTTTTAAGAGTTAAGTCTTGGCCAGAGACTTCTCATTGGTGTTAAATACCTTGTGTTTAGAAATTGGCTTATGGCTAGATACTATGTGCATTTTAACTGTATTTTCAGACCCTTAAACAGGGATATATTTACAATTAGGTCACCAATCTAGTTTCTGATGTGACTTAACTAGACCCAGGAATACAATAGGAGGTATAACCCAATTTTGCCCTCTGCCTTGCTCCGTTTCCTTTCCCTGTTCTTGAGGAATGGACTAGGTACATTCATCCCTTTTCTTTAATATCAAATTGTTAGATGTGGGTCAGGCAATTCTAGTGCAGTGTATTTTGTTGAGATTTTGCAGGTTATTTCCTGTTCTCTTCCAGTTTCAGCTGATGTATTCAGATAATTGAATTCTGTACTTCTGTACAGTGTCTTTAATTAAAACAAGAGTTTTATATTTGTTTTTCTTCTTTGTGTTGATGTAGATTTAGGAAAAGAAACACAGTAGTTGAGTCATTATCCAGTTTAGTATCAAAACAATCTGTAGATCAACTAAGTGAAGGTAAGAAAAATAACGCATTTAGATTTTCTTTTTAATAAAGTATGTTCATATTGCACATTTGATGAATATATAAATAAACCTGTTTAAATGTTCATAAAAGCATATTGCAGGGAAAAATAAAAATGTTGGTTTCAAACTGAAACTCAAAATAAACTTTGAATGTTCCAGGTGTTTTTGATGGAGATTTTTTCAAACCTTAAACTATATTCAATAGTTCTTAAAATATCGGGTGTTTGTCAGGGCCTCCAAACTGGGACAGATAAGAAAGCAACATTCTTGCTGTGTTTCCTTCAAACCATGAAACCATAAGCTCAGAAGCTTTGCCAAGGCTTTTAGAAAGATCAATAGGGTTTGGAAAAGAAAAGAAAACAATTCTTTATAAGCCGGTTGGTGGATAGCACTTATGATGTCCTACAATTCATACCATGATTGGCCATTTAAAAAAATAATTTTAAAGTTTTTTTTTATAAAATCCCATTGGTTTTAGTGGTAACTTGTTAAAAAAATACTTGAAATCAATAAACTGATTATCTTTTTTGTGAGCTTTGATGATTCTAGGCTTCTTCAAAGAGATCAGAGTCTTAAGGGGTCCACTTGAAACAAATTGTTTTAAGTACACTTTATAATGTAGATAAATTTTACCTGAAATTGGCAAATCAGAAATATGGAAACACACGATACTGGGGGAAAGAATTAAAATAATAATTGTGAGCTTTCTAACTGAAGCACCGGACCTGCCTCTCTGCTGTCCTCACTTCCATAAGATCGTTCACTGTCGTTCCTTAGTTCAATCAATAACAGTAATTGTGTGTTAGTCTGAAAAAAGAAAATATACCAATATGTAGTATGAATGAAGAAATAATTCAGTCTCCTACCTGTGATATGGAAATGATTGACCTACCGTATTTTCCGGCGTATAAGACGACTGGGCGTATAAGATGACCCCCAACTTTCCAGTTAAAATATAGAGTTTGGGATATACTCGCCATATAAGAAGACAACACCCAGCGTATAAGACGACCCCCGACTTTTGAGAAGATTTTCCTGGGTTAAAAAGTAGTCTTATACGCCAGAAAATACAGTATGTTTTTTAAAGATAATATCTATTTTTAATAAAACAATGTATAAAATATTTAAAGAAATAATTCTGTCATCCTTTGGTATTTATGAATGTTCCCTTCTACAAAACTCTGTGGACTGTGAATTTGTGAGTACCTAATTATTTTTACCTGAAGGCTGAAAGAAAGGAAGAAATGTGATAGGTCAAAGAACTGAAAAGGCTATTTACAAGCAATGAGAAGAAGAAAGGAAGGAAGTAAAGGGGAGAGAAAAAACATGAGGAAAATAAGTGCAGCAACTTTGGAGAGGAGAGCTGATGGAACAAAAGGAAAAAGGGTAGAAAAGGCTGTAAGGATATATTCCAATGACTTACTAATTGTCAGGCTGGCAAAGAATGACCATGAGACTCTTTCAGCTCAGCTCATGAGATTTATTTCAGCTCAGCATTAGGACATTTCTTGTTGGGAGCCACTTGGAACAGAAAACCCACCATATTTATATGTTTCATAGCTGGGCAGGGTTTGGCCCTTAACCAATGAGCAATAACCATTTTCAAAACCAGTTTAAACTTGGAGCCAAAACCTTCAAACACAAATGTATCACTTGACCTCAGCAGGGAGAGGGGAGCCAACTGGCAGTTCCAAAACAACAGGCAGCCTTTATATACATATATACAGAATCCCATAGGTGGCAGAGATCTTATATACAAATATTATGGCAGGCAGCTAGCCCTGCCTGACACTAATTCCTGAAAACATATACACATTTTAGGGGGAAGGAAAAAGATAGCCAACTAACAAGACGTGGCTTTGTAAACTCTTTTTTCTATAATTATTACTTGTTTGTCAGGTCTTTTCCCACATACACATATACATATATATATATACATACCGTGTTTCCCCCCAAAAGACAGGGTCTTATATTAATTTTTGCTCCTAAAGATGCACAAGGGCTTATTTTCAGGGGATGTTTTATATAACATTTATATAGGGCTTATATTTCGAGCATCCTGAAAAATCGTGCTAGGGCTTATTTTCAGGGAAACGTTATATATTTGTTTTACTTTTATCTCTTTTTTTAACAGCGTAATGTTGGGCTGTTCAGGCTACAGTTTTGAAAGATAAGAGGCTGGTTCCTGGCTGCTAGCTGTGGCTTTGGGCCTATTTTAATTGCTGTTTTCTTCTCAACACTCAGCATTTTTGCTCTGCTTTAACACTCACTTCTCTTTATTTTCATTAATTGTTCAGCCAGATGTTGTTAATTTTTGTAGCCAGCTTCCACTTGGTCTTTCTGCATTCTGAGTTCTGTCCCTGGATACTAGTGATGTTTTTTTGTTGACAATGCAGCAGTGCATTCTCTCCTGGCAAGCGTAGTTCTTTGATCTTTTTTCATTGTCCGTAACAGCTTGTTGCCATCATGGTCCTCACTAGAGCTGCCTCTAGAAAACTATGATCTGTTATGAAAGACTTCACATCCCTGTTACCACCTACAAGCAGCCTGAAACAAAACTTTCTGTATCAGACATCCCCAGAGATTGATAAACCACCTGAAGAACAGTTAATAGATGAGCAAGCATATAAAAGTTTACAATTCCCTGACAGAGTTAAAAGAAAATGAGGCTGAAAATTAGCCTGCATACAAAACTGGTTATGGCAGATTCTTCTGCTCCCATAGATTTTCAATTAAATCCTGTGCTTTGTAGCTCTTCAAGTAGAAAGAGAGAAATCTAGTGTTGGCCCTTATTTTCCACTGACAACTAATTTAAATAATGGCCATAACTTCTCATTAAATGTCTCATAGAAGCCTTCCCTCATGAGGACTTAATTAAAGATGTTCTAGCTGAAACTAAATCCACTTTTACAAATGATGGTAAAAGGAACAGATTGTACTAATAAAGGCATAAGAATCCACTGCCACTATAGACAGATTTCTTACTACCTGGCTTGAATATCAGGTTGGACCTATCTTATCCTTTTGCTGTGAACCAAGATGGCCTCAGACTGAAAAGGTTAGAACCTGAAGAGTACAAATGTCTAACTGCTTGGCACAGAAAGTGAACTCCTTAAAATCTGTGATCCTTACAAAGTTGTCATCTGAAAATATTATTGGGACATTTGAGGAGCTAATTAAAATTTTTCCAGATCTGTTGCTTGTACGTAGGCATAACTCTGGCAACAAACACAAGATCTGGGTGCTGAATCTTCCTTTGTAAAAAGGAGGCTGAGGGGATGCTTATATTTCAAACAGGAAATCAAATCAACTTGTGTTATCTGTAGGCTACAGCTAACTTAAATGTAATTATAAAAAATTCTCCATCAGAAAAGAATTATGTATAAAAGATTCTTGGATGCTGCTACTATTTGCTTTACCTAACTACTCTAGAGGTTTCTGACAACTGATGTCAGAAATGTTTTTATTTATTATTTGTATTTTTTCCTTCACTTGAAGGTCTCAGGGCAAGTCACAGCTCATGATAAAAATACAAAATATAACCTACCTACCTCCCAGCATAACAAGCTATGCTCCAAATTCTTCCATAGGCTGCATCCCTGCCAGTGTTTGGGAGGATTATTTTAGAGTTTTCCTTAGAGACTCAAATCTTATTGAAATATCTCCTTGATTCTTTCACACACCCCAGATTTCTTATCTGTCACGGAGCCAAGTTACTCCACCAAAGCTGCTCATGATAATAAGATGGATCAAATCTGGGAAAGCACCAGTCATCCTTATCTATTTAAACTGAACCCACATGGAGTGGGACGCAACTCTTGAAGCTCTGTTTACTACCACCAGTCAATTCTGATTCCAAATGTTTGAAATAAAGCATTTCCCATTCCTATTATAAGAAGGAACAGCTCAATGCCCCAAATAATTACAGACCTCTACTCTCAGTAGTAAGGAAATTCTGTGCAAGATACCTCACTAATAGACTGGGTAAATATCTGAAATCTGAAGACATTATTCCAGATGTCAGGCCAAGTTCCTAAACAACAAACTATTGTTTAAATTTATTGTTTTCAGCTGAAAAATACTGTCATCTGATGAGGAAGCTGTTGCTTTCATTGATCTTAAAGTTGCATTTGTTTTCATTTCAAAAGAGCTACTTTGTTAAAAGTTAGATAAACTGCTGATAGAAGGCTAGTATGTATTATTAAAGTTGACTCTTAGCCTTTTTTCAACAGTCGTGGCACAAATGCCCCAGAGGACTACCTACTAAAACTGCATGATAAGAAACTCAATATTCTGCTTTATGCTGGTGACATGGTGCTCTTCCCTAATACTCGCCCAGGCCTCAAAAATAGGGATGAGGAATGGGCAGACGTTTGTTTTTTTAATATTCAAATGAATACGAATATTCTGAATAATTTGTATAAGTAATTTGGACATTAGTATGTGTACGTATGTATCTGTATGCATTACGGAATGAAAATGGGAGGCATACGGATGAGTGCAGATACATATGAATGTTGTCAACATTTGTATCAGATGCGTATCAAATATTTGTACAAATGGATACGAATGTGTTTGAATTGGTTCAGATTTTAATACATTAGTTTTTTTCTCTATTCATATGAATTCGGACGTTTGAATATTCAATTCGAATTGAATGTCAAATTGCATTTGTGCACACTCCTACTCAAAAATCCATCTAGATTTGCTCTTTATTGTCAGATAAAGATCAAAGACACCAAATCTAAAATCTTGGTTCTTGAAAAGCAGTTCAGCTTTTGAGAGTGACTCATGGTTAATCACAAAGCGGAACAGGTCAGGAACTTCCTTTACTCAGGAATATTGTTTCCTCACTCCCTCCCCTCATCGGTCCCATTGATTGTATATCCTGGACAAAGTACAGTCCTATTAAGATTTTTTTATATTAATGGGGGCCAACAACTTTCAGCTGCAATGATAGTTTTTATTATCAAAATCTTAACACAACTTTTGCATGAAGTCTGAATTTGGATCATGGGCGTGTTTTTCTAAACTGAGTTCTCTACAAGTGAGCTTTCTACATGTCCTTCTATCTTCTCCAATCTCCATCTTAAATTCTGTTGTTCTGTTCAAAGTGGGTAAATTAATTTTAGAGACAAAAGCCTGGCTAGCAACCTTCAAACGATGGCTCTCCCTCTGAATAGTTATAAATTCTCATGGGTAATGGTTATGTCACAAAAAGCTTCACAAAAAGCTTTCACTTGCCTTTCTCCTTCAGTAAATAATGCTATTATTTAAGTTAAATAAAGGTTGGAAGGTATTTCCTTTCAGGAACTTTCAACCTTGACGTACACTCTTGCTCTCCAACTTGGCTTTGAGATTACAAATTGTTTGAATAATTTGTTCATCCCCAAATACTGATGAGCTTTTTCTTGGGCAAGCCTGTACATCTTCCCTTCCCAAGTCCTGTTAGGTTTATTCCATAATATTCCGCTATCTAATATTCCTTCCCTAGATCAAGAGGTAGAAGCAGTGGAACATGTTTTATTAAATTACTGTTTTTACATTGCAAACCACCATCAATTAATCTTACTTGTACTTTCCATCATGCCCATAAGATCTAAGGGATTTTATGTAAAATATTTACTGTTGGATAACTTCCCTAAGGTAACATTGTTCCTTTAGGGTATTGTTAAATTTTTATCTAATGCCGTTATATTTAAGAAAAAGATATTGGCAAGTTTTGTAATATTACTTGATTTTAATACGGATATACTTGGACACTTTGTATTACTTTCCCTTGTACCTAATCAACCTTTTTGGAAGTTTTTGTTATCACCCAAGGGTCAGTGGACTTTAATAAACTAAGTTATGCATATTAATGAGACCCTATGAAATTTCTACATTTATGAATATTTTAAACTTGAAATAAGCATCAAGTAGAGCATCAAGATGGTCAAGTAGTGAGAGATTACTGTACTTTAAATCAATAAAGGACATAAAATTAGTAATAAAACAGAAACATCTTTCCAGATATAATCTGATATTTTGCCATGGGGTACCTCCAGATCCCCATAACTAACTAGCAGCATATCGTGATTAATGGAATCAAAAGCCGTGGAGAAGTCGAAGATAATAAAGTCTTAGGAAATCTGTTAATTACACGGCTATGTTTATACTCTGTTATGGATTTAATATTGTATAATTTCTTGTTATTAAGTTCTAGTTAAATTTTTAAGAACATAAGTGGAGCCCTGCCGGATCAGGCCACACCCTTTCTAGTCCAGCATCCTGTCTGACATAGTGGTCCACCAATTGCTTATGGGTATCTCAAGCAGAAGACGTAGGCAAAACCTTCATGGGCTCTCAAATCCTTGCAGATGGCCTTTAGAGGCATCCAGCCTGGAGGAAGTACCTAGGCATCCATTCCAGTAGCCATCGATAAAGTTGATGTCTATGAATTTGTTTAACCCTTTCTTAAAGCTATCTAGGCTAGTTGCTGTTACCACCTCTTTTCCAATGTAGGAGTCACAGATGGGTTTTCCTTCCTGGTTTCCATGAATTCCCAAGCACTTAAGCAGCCCCTTTCTCCTCAGAACTGTTCTTTGTCACCTGCCTGCCTGGCTGTTTCTCAAACTCTGTGTGTGCGCATGTGTGCTCTCTCTCTCTCTCTCTCTCTCTCGCTCACTCACTCACTCACTCTAATCCATAGGAACGAGCCTTTTTTTTCCTGAGACCAAAGCACTGTATTTATTTATTTGTTTGTTTACATTTCTATCCTGCCCCATACCCTAAGGTCTCTGGCGGGTAACAGCAAATTAATCACAAGATACACATTAAAAAATGAAAAGTAAATTAAAAACAATATAGGCATTAGATACAGATTAAAAACTTTTAACTACTTAAAAGTTAAGCAAATTTAGAACAGTACACTCCATATTGTGTTTATTGTGTCTGTGATTGGGGGGGGGAGAATATAATCCTCTCATCTCAGCCAAAGGCCAGGGTAAAGAGGTATTCCAGTGCCTGAAGGGGTATCAGTTCATTCTACTGAAGCTGCTAGTTCCAGTGCAGCCTTGGCAGTCGGGAGAACTGGGAGATTTACTGGGCAGCTGTGTGGAAGATGTCTTGTTAAGTTCAGGTCATTGACAAAGGGTTTTTTTCCACTGACATCCCTTAATCCAGATCGAAGATGATCCGGATCTGGTAGATCCTGATTAAGGAAAGTACCCAGTGCGTTTCACAGGTGGTCTAGCACCCCATAGCAATGGGAACACCGGAGCACCCATGTGGTGAATCCGGATCTAACGACGTGGGGCCCGCCCGTCACCCCGGGTTTTGAGGGGACAGATCTTCGAAGAGAATTCTTCGAAGCTTCTCTGGAGAGATCTGTGGCAAACTTTGAAAATTCTCCAGAGCCTTTGACAAAGGTCCATAGGATTGGCATTGCTCTTGTGTGGGGTCCTCTTTGGAGCCGGCTTCGGAGATTATGCTCAGGCTTCAGAGCTTTAGGTTTTAGGGCACCCCCATGGGTGCCCCCCCCGGAGCCCCTCCTAGACTCCATTGCCTGATTGTGATGAAAGTAGACTCTGTATAATCTCTATTTGATGCCTGAAGATCCCATTGTAGACCCCTTTAATGGGTCTACAGGAAATCCGGATTATACGTCTTGAAGGACCCATATGATCTGGATTTCCCTAGAACTGGTGGAAACAAATGTGGCTCTAATGGGGTCTGTAGTAGAAATGGGGTCTTCCTGCTCTGAGCCTAATGGGTCCTTAATGTGTCCCTAATGTGTGCTTAATGGATACTTAGTGCTAGTGGGAAAGCACCCATAGAAAAGGGGCTAATACAGTGCTTAGGAATTCTGTGCATGGGACCCCTGTCAGCTGGTCATGAAAACCAGGAAGAAAGACCCATCCATGCCTCTCACCATGCAACTTCTAAGAGAACACTTCACAGTAAGTGACCAGCATTCTCTTCTGGCAGCAAATTCCATAGACCGATGACCCTCTGGATTAAAAAATGCTTCGCCTTGTCTGATCTGATTGTCCTACCCATCAGCTTCATAGAGTGCCCCCTGGTTCTAATTTTTTGTGACAGAGAAAAGATTTTTTCTATCCATGCATGATTTTATGTACCTCAGGTCCCCTCTTGAACGCTGTCTTTCAAGGCTGAAGAGGCCTAGACGTTGCAGTCTGGTTTCACAAAGGAGGTGTTCCAGCCCTTTAAACATTTTGGTTGCCTTTTTCGGTACCTTTCCCAGTTCCACGATATCCTTTTTTGAGGTGCGATGACCAGTACACAATATTCCAAATGTGGCCTCACCATAGATTTTTAAAGAGCTAAAATGACACTTCCTGATTTGTTTTCTGTTCCCTTGAATTAGATGTTGTTGTTGTTTTGCACTGGTGCACACTGCTGTCCACTAGAAACCTGCTGAGATGTCCACCAGAACCTTAGTATCCCTTTAACAGAATCCATTTCCATTACAGCATGCTCAGAAATATATAGTGTTTTCAACCTTGTCATGGGTGTTTGTTCTATTGTATGTATCACTTTGCTAAAGTTGAATAGCAGCAGAACACAGTATGATAAAAGCTTTCTCTCAGTCTTGTGGGAGGTAGTTTCAATTGTGGAACTATGTCTTATTAAATCACACTTTATCTTTCAGGTGTTGATCTACACCTTATTAATTGACACTTTTCCTTTTATAGAGGAAATGCATGCAGAAATCTGTTATGCTGAATGTTTACTTCAGAAAGCAGCTCTCACATTTGTTCAGGTACTGTCAGCTTCACACATTGACAATACTGCTATGTGTGGATTTTAGGCTTTTGAATAATGATGCAAAATATATTATGTCCAGTAGGTACTGCTCGGTAAAATCAGTGTAGTTATAAATTCTTCAGGATGCAACTCCTCTTATAGAAAGTGAAACATTACATTGTATGCATCTTTTTTATAGGTTGTTATTATATGTGTCCATTGACGTGTTTCTCTAAGACTCTTTCTGCACTGGCATGAAACTGCATTATGGGGCCAAAGACAGTCCATACAATGCTATCATAAAGCTCAGCTGTTACCATATCTTCCCCGAAATAAGGTCTCGTACAGTGGGATTTAAAATGCCACAATTGAGGATGAATAGTACACAAATGCAAAGGCTAACTTGGACTCATCTCTGTATGGTGAATTAGCTGCTGGAAAAATCATAAAGTTGGAAGGAACCTCTAGGGTCATCAAGTCCAACCCCCTGCTCAATGCAGGATTTCCTAAAGCATCTCATACAGATGTAGCTCCAGCCTCTGCTTGAAGATCTTCAATTTAACTAAAGCAACTCTAGTGGAGGACTACCAAAATGGCTAGTGGTCTGGAAAGTATGTCATACGAGGAAAGGTTGAAGGATCTCCTGTGGCAGCCTATTCCAATGACTGATCGCCCTCACTATCAGGAAGTTTTTCCTAATATCTAATCTGTATTGACTCCCTTGAAGTTTAATATTATTGTTTCTAGTCCTCCCGTCTTATGCAAGTGAGAATAGGGGTAATCCCTGTCCATTGTGGCAGCCCTTCAGAAACTTGAAAACCGTCTCCTCTCAGTCTCCTCTTCTGTAGGCTAATCATTCCTAGATCCTTCAAGCTTTCCTTGTATGACATACTTTCCAGACTGCTAGCCATTTTGGGAGCCCTCCATTGGAGTTGCTTTAGTTAAATTGGGGTGCCCAGAACTGGACACAGGACTCTAGTTGAGGTCTGACCAAGGTAGAGTAACGAGGAATAATTACGATCTAGACCAGTGATGGGCAACCTTTTGAGCTTGGTGTGTCAAAATTTGCCA
>MTQE01001418.1:1320532-1338283 GCA_014337955.1 Aspidoscelis marmoratus | reverse complement strand
CCTAAAGAGAGTGGATTTCTGAAAGCACGTTTTACTTAAAGCAATCCTGACACCTCCCAGGGTCCCAGTCACCCTTACTTCCTCCATCATTCCTTCCCTTTTTGTAAGAATTAGATCCAAGATAGTAGATCCCCTTGTATTTTCCTCATTCTTTTGGCAGATGAAGCTATCTGTGAGAGAGACCTGTGACTTTAGCCTGAGAGGGATTTCCAACAAATGCCTGCATAGTTAAAATCCCCCGTACGGCATGGTTTCCTGTGAGCTTGGCCATCTGATGTAGAAAGAGTTCATCCATATCTTCTGTTTGTCCAGGGGGCCTATAATGAACACCCACAGTAGTGTCCTTTGTATTGCTTCCTCTTTGTATTCTTACCCAAACAGTTTCTACAAGTTTCTATTATCTGAAAGATTCATTTCTGTGAAGGTAAATGTTTTCCTTACATACAGTGCAACACCTCCTCCCCTTTTGTTAAGCCTATTCCTTTTAAATAAGTTGTAGCCATCGAGCTTTGTTCTAATCATCTGTATCATCCCACCTTGTTTCAGTGATGCAGATATATCTTATTTCTTTTCCTGTGCTAGTATTTCAAGTTGCCCTTGCTTGTTTCCCATGCTCTGTGCATTGGTATAGAAGCATTTTAGTTGGCGGCAGATATCTCTTGCAGGCTTGACTCCTCTAGGTTTTTTTCCTTCTTTTTGTCTTTGTTCTTTCCCTCTACTTTTGATAGCCAGATCCTCATCTGTACTCATTAGCTGTATATTTTTGTCTGGACGTTTACATCCCTCCCTCTTTTGCTCTGTTTGGTGAGTTCAGCAAGGTTGCTCCCAAGCGTGTGCAAGACGTCCATCGTGCAAGGACTTCGACCACCGGCGCGGCCCGTTGTTCATGGCTACAGTTCTGTTCCATCTTCTCGTTCTGTGACCATTCACCATTTCGTGTCACTGTGATCGTGAAAAAGGTTGCCTGTGCAGCCATCTGATTTAAGTTTCCCCTCTTTTGATGTTAATTTACATTGTACTTTTCTATACAATCACCTAGGCTTCAAGGTCAACGTGAAGAAAATACTCTTGAGGAGAGTAGATGTGACATAGATAAGGGCCTGATACAACTTCAGAATAACAATGTAACAAGCCCATCTGTTGACTTTTATATATTCAGTCTGGCTAAATACATTTTCCTGCAGAAACGAGACCTGGAATAAACATGTACCAGAAAAAGCAACTTGAATTTTAGGAAACATCACCAAAGTGCCTTTACTATGGCAGGGATGAGGCCTTCTCAGATACACGTGATCACATATGTAAGGGAGTGCTTTCAGTGAAAACATTTGGATTGTAGTTCTTTGAAACTGCTACTTTGTCTTATATTTCAAGGCAACACTGTGATAGCAATTAATTATTAAATCCTTAATTACATAGCGTGAATTATTGTGCTGTTTATTTTACACATATGTCCTCCTTGCTTCTAAATGTACTCCATGATGGTTTGCCCATCCAGGCAGATACACCCCTATTAATTCTGTGCAGTGCTAATCTCCTCTCAATTTAAAGTAGATTTAGAATGTTCAAAAAGCCATTCATACTTTCCTGGAATGATATGAAGAAGCAGTCAGGATAATCATACAATTTGACAAATATAATGCGATATAATAAAAATTACTATAGCATAGTATACTATTGCATAGACTATTTCGTCATTATCAGGGCAAATTGAAATTATTTTCAATTAGATTCTTATAGCACCATCTAGTGGTGTCCTTGTATTTTAATGTAGCTTGATACAGATATGCTTTTCTATTGGTTTTATATAGTATTCTGAACTTTGTATGGATAGCATTTAAAGAGTGTTTTCTTATGTGATAGCATGCATGCTTTAAGGAATATATTCAGCGATTTCCAGTGTTTACAGTATAGGAATAGATTTTCATATTGAAAATGCATATAATTATGATAATTTTTCCAGGATGAAAATATGATTAACTTCATCAAAGGGGGCCTCAAAATCAGAACAAGCTACCAAATATACAAGTATGTTGCTTTAACTATTTTATTATTCATTTACAACTGTTGTATCCAGCCCTTCACCCTAATGTCTCAGGGCAGGTCACAGCATACGATGAAGCACAAAACATATTCAAAATTCAACCCACTCACCACCCTCCCTCCCTCCCTCCCTGGCAGGACAATATTCAGAAGAAACAATGAATCAAGGGCCCAGATGGAGAGGTATGTTTTAACCAGGTGCTGAAAACCATATAAAGTTGGCGCTCAGTGTAGCTCCACTTGGAGGCTATTCCAAAGCCAGGAGGCGGCAACCTCTGAGGGTGGTGGAAATATGAGAAGGTCCTTGTATTGTGATCTGCAAAGCACAGGCAGGACTGGCTGGAAAAAGGTGCCCAACCAGATATTTGGGCCCAATCATTTAGGGCTTTATATGTGAATATCAATACCAGCACACTTTTTTCAAGGCTGGCTTAATGTGCGTCTGACTAGAAATTTCCACCAGCAATTGTGCTACTTCATGCTGCACTAGTTCCAGCTGTGCCTCATCTTTAAGAGCAGCCCCGTGTAGAATGTGTTACGGTTGGCTAATCTGGAGGTTGCCAGACTGTGGATCGCTATAGCCAGGTTGTCCCAGTCTAGGGAAGGCCAAAGCTGGAGAGCCAGTTTGAGATGGAGGTAAGTGAATCCAGATGTGCCCTCAGATTGCTTAGCCTTTTTTTCTAGGGCAAAACAAACCTATTGGAAATCAGGTGGCGTCTCACTTCCTGAGCTTGAGACCCTGTTTTGGTTTACTATAGCATTTAATTCCCTGTTCCTGCTAAGATAACAACTTCTGAACTTCTCTGGGATCTTGGCAATGAATTTCACCCTCCATGAGATGACACATTTCTTATTTGTGTATCTGCAGGTCCAGGAAAATAAATGCGGAATATTTGGCCATGCTTATGTTTCTTAGGTCACAGTTTTATACTTAAGTGATAGCCAGCCTAATTAAATTTGGAAGTATTTTCTTTGGCATAAAAATGTTGTTCTAATTATGCCAAATGTTAGTGCAAATGTAGGAAAGTTGTAAATTCAGAAGGGCATTTTAGCAGAAAATGGAAGCAAGCATGTTTGGAAGAGATTAAAGGAGCATCTTACTGAAAGTAAATAATTTTCATACCATCATCTCATGCCTTTTTAATAACTTTGTTGGGGTTTGGTACAAAGAAATAATAGTGCATTCCTTAATTCATTTGGAATGGGAGTGTAGGCACTTAGAAAACAGAGGTATGAAAATGGCGACACCAGCAGTTTAGCTGGACCCAGTTCATTGATGAGGATAGTTTCTTTCTTCAGATGGGAAAGGATAGATGCTCTTCTACTGCCATTCACCATTATCAAGCCTGCAATTTAGCCCACCTGAAGCTGTGAACCAGGTGCAAACGCAGCCTAACAACCCTTTCATAATTCTTGTATGTTAAGAAACTTCTAACAAGATCTTATTTTAGAATTCTGTACATCCTAACTACTTCCTCATACTATCGTAGAAGAGTTAAGATTACATCCTAATTTACTTTAGGACTGAATTTCACTTTTGTGTGTCTCTTGTGAAAGTATTGTGAGACACACATATTCTTGAGCAGAGCAGCAAAGATTCAAATAAACTATAAAAAATAGAGGAAGGTGGAACTGATAGTAAAGGGAAACCGCTGCACTTTTAAGGGTGAAATAATGTTTATTTTCTCTTATAACACTCTTGTAAAAACATAAAATTGATGCCTTTTGGTAGCATGTGACAAAACCCACACCATTTTAGCCAAATTTATTTAAAAGTTAGAATCAATTTTTGTGTTCTTAGTTCTATTTGTTTTAACTTGTTTATTCTGTTGATTGCAGTACCTGTCATCCCCTTTAACCTGAACACTTTTTTTCATCAAAAGAGAATGCCATCAAATTCTCCTGATGACACAGGACGGCAGAAGCAAAAATGAAACCTTTTACCAGTTTGAAGGAGGAGTCCAACTAGGAATAGGCGCATTTAATTTGGTATGAATCTTTGCATTTCAGTAAATGTTGAGATTACATTTTCAGTGATACTGAAGGGAGATCAGACTCTTCTGCTAGGCGTGTGCACAAACGCATTTTTGACATTTGATTTGTAATGAATTGAATGTTTGAAAATCCATATTGGTACCAATAGATCACATCTGAATGTGGTAAAATTCTGTCAATACGAATCTATTTGTACGTATTCATACTAGTATCCGATACGTATCCAATATGAACAACTACATATCTGTTACGAACGAATATGCATCTGATACAAATGAATCCGTATCCGTATCCGTAACATATCCGTGCTCTGAAAACATCAAATCCGACCTGAACCCATTTTGCATTCGATCCATGTCGAATGCAATCTGGATCTGTTGAAGATGTGACTGGTGCTCTGTTTTTCCACACCCCAAGTTAAATGAATGTCCAGAAACATTCATATTCCTGCGAATGTTAGTATACGAATATTGTAACATTTGATTCATGTAGGGATGTCCAAATTTTATGAATTTGTATAAATAAGTCCTGTATACTTTTGACACAAAGGTTTAAGGCATTTTGGAACTTTAAGAGGTTTCACTTTCCAGAAATGTTTTAGTGCTTAAAGTCAGTGGTTTAAGTTCTCTGATTTAAAAAGCTGAAACATTTTCAGTAACATTTTTACTTTTGCTACATCAGTTCCTTGATTAAATATGATTTGTAATGCTGAAACCGTTTTTGTAATTGAAGATTTTAAATGTAGTGTTACAGTATAGATCTTTTGAGATTTGTATGTTTACATTTGTTGCGTGTTTACTTTTGTGTTCTGTTTATCTGAATGTTACTTTTTTCCTTTTAAATAGTATAGTGTTGAGTTTTATGCTGTTTACAAAAACTGATAGCATTCTTGTTCCTCCTTTGTTGCAGATGTTATCTCTTTTACCAGGAAGAATTCTTCGGCTTTTAGAATTCATTGGATTTTCAGGCAATAGGGTATCTTTATTTTTTACGTTTTATATCTAAGTGAATCAAGGAAAATAGTGTAGACATTATTTTGCTCACTTGAGTACAGTGATAGTAACATAACTGGTATTAGATTTCTCTTTGAATGCACTATTTGTACATGTGTTACAATACTAAGAATATTATGTAAACTTAGAATAATTTTCGTGATTGCTGCTCTGCTGTAGAAACTTTTTCTCCTAGATAGTTTTTTCTTTGTGTTTTTTTTTTTTTAAATAGAACTGAGATGATATTCTGTTTTATTTTGTGCAATTTTGTGGTTGCTCCTAGGATCTGGGGCTCCAGCAGTTACGAGAAGGGGCTTCTGGTGCTAGTCTGCGGGCCATACTGTGTACTTTCACCTTGCTGCTATACCATACTTACGTTTCATTAATCCTTGGTAAGATTCAGAAACAGTTCTAGTTATGACACATGGGAATTTGTATTAATCTGATTTAAGATAGTTTACTTAAATTATTGTACTGTCTATTCATTAATGTTATCGACCATGTTTGAAGTGGGTTTAAGAATCTGTTATTGTCAGACATTTCCATGGACTTCCCAATGCAGTCATGTTAGCTTTGCAACACAATGTGTGTGTAGGTGTATTGCCATCATGGGTAATCTGGCAGCGACAGTTGGTTTCCCATGATAGTCTCACTTACCTTCATGTCTGATGAGTTGGATAAAAGGATGTCTTGCTGGGAACTTCTGAGAGTCGGAACGCTCATGAAAGGCAGAGGATGAAAGGGGCAAACATTTAGTTGGCTCCTGAAAGATCCCAGTGAAGTGACTTTATGCATGTTTCCAAACATTAAGACAAGCAAATCTATGTAGGGGTGGCTGCCTATGTCTTGGGGACCGCAGGAAGAGGCAGCTTGAAGCGAACTTGCATGGAATATTTATTATGCTAAAAGAGATCTCCTCCTTGTACATGTTTTTACTAAATCCATGGAATAATTAATTTGTATTGATGAATCTAAAAGTGTTGACTTTGAAGCTTTGTCAAAACTGAAAGAAGAATCATATTACTTTTACAGGAACAGGGGAAGCCAACCTTTTAGAAGCAGAAACCCTTCTGCAGCCTTACCTCCAGAAGTTTCCAAAGGTTGGCTCCCATTTTTATTCTTTTCATTTTGTTAAGCAGTGTAATTTATAAGAGTTTAAAAAGTTGTGATTTGGGTTTTTTTCCCATTTGGGAAGAAAAAAAATGTTCCTAATACTCTTTAGTTGAAATGTTAACAACTAGACTTCAAATAGACAGATCCAACAATAATTTAAGATTATAAAATTTTAGATAAATAAAACTAAATATGTGCATGGATGACACTATTATAGGTAATTTCAAAAGAGGGGGAGGGGAGGGGGAGGCTTTTCTACCCCACTTTCCTCACCCATTTAAGGTGACTCAAAGCGGCTGACAAAGCTTTTCTATTCTTTTCCCCACAACAGACACCCTGTGAGGTAGGTGGGGCTGTGAGAGCTCAGAAGAGAACTGTGACTAGCTCAAGGTCACCCAGCTGGCTTCGTGGGGGAGGGCGGAATCGAACCCGGTTTTTCCAGATAAGAGTCCGGCTCCCTAACCACTAGACCAAACTGGGGATTTGTTTATATAGATATATATTGGTTTATATAGATATGTATCACCAGATGATACATAGTTATAACAGCCAGGAAACACTTTGGGCTAATACTGAATGTTTACAAATAAAAGGTTTACAAAAAACATAAAACATTGGGTATATTTAAATTTTCTTTTAGCTTTCTTATCTGAGCCTCAAAACAGTAACAGTTAAATAAGTATTAACAAATTTTGAATTAGTATAAGTTAAGTAGTCTGGGAGATTGAAAGGTTTAACCCCAAACTTATTTGCTTTGCTATTGAATCAACAAGAGTGCACTACTATGGGTTTAAAAGAGTGTGAGAAGCTGTTTTAGGCATGAATATGGAAAATAATATCTGGGTTCGTATTGTGGATAATCAATTGCATTAGAAAACACAAAACCTTTATGAAATGTTTCTGAAATTGATGCACATGACCCTAATGAGATTGGCCAAGATCAGTATTTCTCATCTGCCTAAATGTTGCAAAACCTGTGTTTGACAAAGCTTATAATACAGACACGTGGTGTTGGGAAAGAATAAATAGATATTGGAAACTAACAGAAAAAAGAAATCAACAACATGATGAAGGTGAAGTGCATAATGTTAATAGAATTTAGTGAACTAACAATGAAATAGTAAACAAAATAGCAATTAAGATCTTAAACTGCCACATAATTAATTATAGCTCACCAGTGAAAAGAGCTGAAAAGTTATCATTGAAACAATGGTATAATAAACTCTGAGAAATTATGTTAAATACTGTAATAGTGGAAAATAAAAATAAAATGCATTTGTTAAAAAAAAAGTCCTGTATACATGCAGTTCCCAATATTAAAAGAGATCAGCTCTTGGGGAAGGCGGCCCTTTCTGAAATAATTCATTGTAACATAAATCCAGCAAGATAAAAGGGATATTGGAAAATGGTCTGTATGGAATGTATTCATAAATGCTCTGTTTTCTGCTTGTATGTTAGTTATATACTAAAATTTGAAAAAAAAAATTATTTTTTTTCTTAAGGGTGCCATCATACTCTTTTATGATGCAAGAATAGATATACTGAAAGGAAATTTTGAAAAGGTAATATATTTTCTTCTTTACAATAGAGTCTGTATTCTAAAAATGCTTGTAGCATTCTGAGTTAATTACATGGATTAGCATTTAGCTTAACCATTGTTTTGGTTTAAACTTGATCGGTTAATGGCACTTTCTTAACTAATTTTAATTGGATTTTTTTTCTGTAAAAAATTAATACTAGTCTTCAGCCAAAAAGGCTTCTAGAGATTACACAAGAACAGTAAAATTCCATGACAAAGGAAATTACGATAAGTAATGAGGATTTTTAACAAAACAACAAAACTTTTGTTTTTAAAGTTGCTGGATGTTTTTGTATTCACTGACATGAATGGGAGGGTGAACAGAAGAGGCAATTGACTTTGGTTCAAAGCCTCTGGCCGGAAGTTGTGCCAGAGTCCACTCCGATGGGAGACGGCTTTAAAGGCCAGCCCTTCCGTTAGCCAAGCAGGCGGGTGGCCTGGTCTGCCGATATCCGGGGTCTTGCACCATATCACTGGTGCCAGTGGCGTCACAACGCAGGTGGTCTGTGGTGTGTTGGTGCAGATTGCTGGATTTAGGGCAAGACCAGCGTGCGCCTTTCTGAAACAGCCCAAGCCTCTTGGTGTGTTTTGAATTCTAACTTTCATCAGCTCCAGCTATTGGGAGCTTTAATACAGAATTAGCATATGCATCATTCACGTTTCAAAAAATGTCATCTTTGTCAGTAGACTCACATCAAAGACCTCCAAATCAGTTGAGAGTTAATACCTCCAACTCAGAGTTCTTGCTAGAAGAGAAATCAAACACAGCCATGATTAGCATCTGCCTCTTCTTTAGCTTCCAGTTCTTCCTCTGCTGCAGTCCAGATCTCCTGGCAGTAGTTACAGCAGCCTCAATGAAATATATTTTGGCTGTGGGGAGGCATTGAACGAAAGGTCAGAATCATAAAAACTGTACCCTTCCCCTTTATAATGGCAACAGCTCAGTTGGGGAGGGGAACAGAGTGCCCCCCCCCGCCCGCCTTGCTGTGTCTACTAAGGCTTCTGAGGATAACTGTTCTCAACTGACCTCTACCCCTCCCTCAGCTCAGACCGTTTTCTCATTGCTCCTTTTTTCACATATAACCCATCCAAGGATGAACTTACCGTATTGTGACCTGTTCAGTAAAGGGTGTCATATAAATATTTGAATGAATGAATGGAATAAAAAGGGCTATTGTCGCTTTCCCGAACTTCTTCCTCTGAGAGAGGCTTAGCGACACTCTGACTCTCAGCCCAACAGGGATTTTCAAATACAGGAACTGAGGTCCTTTGCGGGGAATTAGCTTAACAGTGAGCAAAGGCCTGGTGTTCAGATTCCCCTGAGAAGGTAGAGCTCAGCTGCTTCCTGTAGATGCTTCTCAGTCAACAGGGATTTTAGTTTGCAGAAGTAGAAGATATTTGGCAACTAATTACCCTCCTGAGTTTTGAGGGCTACGATCAGCAGCCTGCCTCAGCATCTCAGGACATAACCCAATAGGTTATTTTTTAAGTTTGGAAGCCCAGGAGGCAAAACTAAGCCTCCCAACCTCACTCTTAATCAGAGGATAGTGACTACAATGGAAGGAAACAGGAAGGACCCTTTCATCCCCAGGATTCCTCGGTACGTAGCTTGTCCATAAATTAGCAGTATGTAGTTGTCTCGGTAGGATTATGTTTTAATCTTCACAATCCAGGGCTGCACTGTCAAAAGTGAGAGCTAATCAAGGGGCAGGTGCTGTTTATGGCTGTGTCTCGCTTGTCCTCTGCAAAGCTTCCTGGGTTGAAGGTGTTTGCTCCTCAAGTGATGGTAGTCCTCCAGCGTGACTCTGCTGAAGATGGATGTCCTCGGTATGTACCAAGTGAAATGTTCCATGTGTAGGTAGAATTTACTGAAATGAAACAGTTATAATCCGTCTCAAAAGAGCTAAGAGCCATGTTAAAACTCCAACAATTTAAAGCCACCCTTGCAATGGAATGATAAAACAGAAGGAGAAAAAAGAAATCAGAATATGCTGGTAAAATTATTTAGGGGCTAGACATGGTTCAGGCAACCCAGTTCACATCTCTTCTTCTTTTTAAAGGCAAAGTTTTGCTCTCTTTCAGGGAGGCAAGAAGGGAATTCCACAGCTGAGGCCTATGTGTGATGTTCAGCGCTGTTTCCCTTGTTATCAGGGCCGCCTTTTCCAGTGCCTTCTAGGTGCTTTGGGAATGCAGTCCATAGGAAGGATTAATAGAAAGATTAATCACTAATTATTTAGAAAAAACTGTCAGGAGCGAAGGAGACTGTGGACTTTCACACAGTGAGCAAAAGAGGCTTGGATGTAGTGGATCTGCTGTTGTGCATGATCCGTGCCCTTCTGCGTGGGGAGATCCACTGGGCTGGGCAAAAACGAGTCCAGCCATCTGTTTGGGTGCCACTGTGTGTTTCCTAAAAGCAGCCAGATTCCTGGCAAAGAGAAGATGTAGAATCCACGGTGTCCCTCCTTCTCTCAGCCCGACTGATCTGAGGGTGTAACAAGCGAAGGTGAGCGTGTCAGCCTGGGTTCACGCAGATCTTGAGAAGGGAGAAGGGAGGACGTACAAGGGGCCGTAAAACCCACAGTTGCTTAGGAGTTGGCAAGCCTGGGCCGAGGAAAGAAGTGTGCTATTCCCTCATAAGCGACAGTGTCACTGATGTTCCTGGCACTGCGCAGGGTTCCAGGGACCAACCACCTGTTGACTGGGAATGAGGAGGGTGGGTGTGGCAAAGTAATTGTACATATTTTTCAATTATAAGGATTAGAAGATGAAAAGGCATAACTTTAGTGTGTGAATTAGTGTCAAAGACTAAATAAAACACATCAGATAGGGAACTATAAAAGTCTAAGGGCACATCCCTGTGCGAGTCGGCTGATGCGCTTTGTTCACGTGCGATTAAAATCCGCGTTGTAACACGTGATGAAGCATCCCTATGTGGTTTGACTCGATATCGATTCGCGTGCCTGTCCCCGTGCAGGGAAAATTTTAAACAGACAGGAGCCCTGTTTGTTTCAAACGGCTCTTGTGTCTATTTTTAAAAATCTTTCCCCGCTCTTTACAGCCCCTCCACCCTGGCAGCTGGGCAACTGCCAGGTGGATAATAGGGGCTGTCATGCGCATAGGCACAGCTCTGCTAAAATATTAAACATTTTGCGGGGCTCTGCTCGTTGCCATCGCAGTGCCAGCGGCAGTGACAACGAAGCCCCGCCTGCATGGCCCCTGGACAGTACGTGTTCACCCCTATTTCGCATGGAAAACACTTGCGGAATGGGTTTTTTTCACGTATTGACTCCTGTGTGCCACGTGCTGTATTAGTGCTTTGTTTGAGGATGCTACTGAGGTCATCTTGCAATCGCCTCACAGTGTTTTCAGCATGGGGATGCCCCCTAAGCTGCTGATCTTACAGGCAGAAGTAAGGAAGAGGGGAAGCAACAACCTCGTTTTATTCAAATGAAACTGACCTGAAGACTCTCTCCTCTCTAGCTGTGCTTCTCTGTGCTCCCCCCTATGAAGCCATCTGGCAGTGGGCTTTGCACGGCTACAGTTTGGGTGCTGTGGTTAGCAGTTGGAGGTAAAGAGTGGGGATCCAGAAAGTGAGATTTCTGGACGTTCTGTGTTTCGATAAGTAAATTGTTAATTAATCCTAATGAGTGTTGTTAAGAGTGTTCTAATGTCAATGCTGTTTGCTGTGAAAATACTTTTAATTCAGTGGAGCATTTCAAAGGGTTGCTGTAGCCCAATAACAGAGTGTGTCCTTTGAATGCAGAAGGTCCAGAGTTGAATCCCCTTCCTCTTCTGAAAGTAAAGCAGTGAGGTCTCCTCCCTGGAGTCGTTCAGAATGGAGTTTCGCTTAGGGGCATCTTTACCTTATGCACGGAAATTACCCAGGAACGTTAATTTTCAGTCTAAAATAACTTGTCTTTCAAACTGTTTGCAGAACTATCCGGAAATTTAGCAGAAGGTCACATTCTCTTCTCACTGAGCAACCCCTGAAAGTTTCAGTTACTGCTTTAAATATTACAAAGTCATATGATCCTAGTTCGTTCATTATAAATATGAGTAGCTTAGTAACTTCTGTAGCTATCTTTGTTCCAACAGAGATCGTTTGAACTGAATATAGTTGACCTCTTTATAACGTTATTTGCGATTCTAGGCTCAGGTGACGTTCCAGGAATGCATAGCAGCTCAGCAAGAGTGGAAACAGATCCATCACCTTTGCTACTGGGAGCTGATGTGGTGCTTCTCCTTTCAGCAGAAGTGGCTTCAGGCGTATCGCTATGCAGATCTGCTTTGCAAAGAAAGCAAGTGGTCAAAGGTAAATGGGCGATCAGACCCTCTTCTGAAGCAGAAAATGCAACTTCATGTTCAAAGCTCGCGCTAACTTTCCCAACATAGCCCTCCTGTGAGTTCTTTGTGTTAATATTCATGTGCTTTATGAGATGTTAAGTCTTCAACTTTGCACTAACCTTTCTTAGGTCTGGTTTCATGATTGGTTGAACTGCTCCAGTTGCTTGTTGAAAAATAAACTAGAATTTGTTGATGTTATTATTTGAAATTGGGCCTACGTAGAATAAGTTCAGGGAAAGAGAGCAGTTGTTGCTCAAATGTGCCATCAACATATGTGTCTCTTCCTTGCTGCCTAGCTTCACTGTGGCAAAAAAAAGTGTCAGCTTTGTATAAGGCAGGCGCTATGCCTTTTGGTTAGTACAGCGCTTATATAAATAAATGGTTCGAATGAGTGGGACACAGGATGAAAGTCCTCCTGGTAGTATTAGGAAGAAGAGCCGCCTAGCACATCTTCCTGTTATCTCCTTGCTGATCTTGCCTGCCGCTCCTTAATTCAAGACTTAATCAAACTCAGGAGGCTGCGATGTTAGGCTTGGCATGATGTTGCATAGGGCGCTAGTCCCGTGACCTTGTGAGTACATTCCGACACAGCTAACGCTCTTTGCATTAATTGGCTTGTTTTGAGGACTGGTGAGAGAGTTAGGCATTTCAAAGCCAGTTACGTCTATTTAGCATTAACTGCTAGATCTTCAGAGGCGTTAGAAGCAAGCAGCATCTCCCTCTTAGAAATAGAATTAGGGGAAGCTACACCTGGAAATTTCACAAGAAAAAAAAATTCAGGTGTAGCTTCCCCTAATTCTGTTTTCTCGAAGGCACTATAATTTAGTATTTTGAATTTGAAACTTAAAAGGTTTTCTAGGAACAAACAGCATTTAGAAGGAAGGCTGTCCAGCTGCATAGTCAAAAGAGTAAATATGTGACAATAAATGTTTAGATGTTTGTTTTTACTTTGTACAGGCAATATATGTGTTCCAGAAAGCTGCCATTTTGTGTATGCTGCCAGATGCTGACGTGAAAACTACAGGCGAAGATATCGTAGCTTTGTTTAGGTAATTCTTGATTAGCCTCAAAATGGTTTCCCTGAGAGAAGTCCATTTTCCCACTTTTTCACTGTTTTGCAAGTTGTAACCCCCAGCTCTTCCACTGACATTTATTTTTGTTTGTTCTTCTGGTAGCTCAGTAGGGCTCCAGTCTTGGATAAATTGCTGGATGGCACAAGTTTCTCCTTCTCTTCTGAAAAAGCTTTCCTCCCTTAATCTCATCCAGTTATCACTTTCTCTTCAGGCCAGTGTCTAGATATGTGAGTGCTTTCTTACATACAAGTCTCTGGCTGTCGTAAAGCCGTTCATAATACAAAGCAACTCTAAAGCTAAGAAATAGGAAGCATGAATTTTGTAAGCAACCCTTGAGGAGGACTTAACCTGCTTCCAAAGCACAGCTGCTGCCGTTAAGCTGTTTCCTCCACGGGAAGACTGTAGCAGGCGTCAGCACGCATGTGCCCAATATTGCTCAGACAAAGAGTCTCGGCAAGCACCAACACGCACTCCAGCCCCAGTCGCAGGGGGGAAAGGATCAGTTCTTTGTACTCCTGGAACTCCTTGGGAGTCACCCACAGTTACAAGGAGAACCGGGGCTGCCAAGTGAATCACTCGACAGTCCTCGGCCTTTAAGTGTAGGTCACGCTTTGACAAACGGCACTTCGGCACATCCATGCTAAGGGAGGTACCTGCCTAGCACTGAATTTATTTTATTTATTATTTGTATTTCTGACCCACCCTATACCTGAAGGTTTCAGGGCGGGTAACAGTGCTTAAAATTCAGCACATTAAAACAAAACAATATATAGTAAGACAATAATATCTACAACATTCAAAATCCAGGATGTTAAAACAAACCAAATATATATTAAAAACAGAACTCTAGTGGACCCCCATGTCTCATAGTTTTGATGTCTCTCAACTCAGGCTTGTAAATCATGTTTATTGACTTGGAACACAAAGAGAAACTCTGTGGTTTTTTAAATAAATTTTCTCTGAAATTCTTATTGCTAGAACTCTGCACTCTACTTTTGCATGAAGCTCGTTACATTTCTTTAAGAACCAGTGTGATCTTTGAAAACTGCTGTTCTTTACCAGCTTTAACAAAGTAATTGACACTTGACATACTTTTTAATGTTATTTCTCCTTTAATAGGCAGGTAGAAGGCCTGAAGCAAAGAATTGCTGGAAAATCCATCCCGACAGAAAAGTTTGCTGTGAGGAAAGCCCGGCGCTATGGGGCCCCCCAGCCCGTGAAGCTGATAGTTCCTGCTCTGGTATTTACTGCAGAATTTCTTCAACCATCTTTTGAGTGACAGAGTAAATATGTATTTGTATGTATGTTTTCCTGTGAATAACATAGGATGACTACATTATTCAACAAACTGTTTCTGTTTTATGCCTTGCATTATAAGCTTGCTATGGGCATCATTGAGAGCAAAGAAGAATAAGTAACCATGTCATATGAAGAGGCTTTGTGTAATACATTTGGACTTATTTATCATATTATAAATTTGATGAATACACCTTTGCCTGGAAAATTGCCTGGAAGCATTTCTTGACGGGACTGTTTTGCTCTGAATAATTGAAATGTACAGGATTTAGTCTGTTTGCAAACTACAGGGCACATAATCTTATGAGAATAGAATAATATATCATTGGAAGTCACTCCAAAAGCTGTTCCTGAATGCGAAGACGAAGTCAGAACTGCTGTTCGCTGTTCCATTTTCAGATACCTTAGAATACAAATCAGTAACTACCTAATGCTGATCGATAATGAAATTGTGCGCAGAATATGGTTTCTCCCCCCTGCATAGTAGAGGTACTCAGCGTGCAATTTCCCAAATGTTCCACGACTGCTAATTCCCAGTGGTTGTGCTGTGGAATGCTGGGAACTGTAGTTGGGGAAGATCTGGAGGGCTACAAGTTGAGTTCCCCTTGAATGTTCTAGAAGCATATATTCAAGCTGATAATGAAATACCTGAGATGTACGCTTTTCATTGTAATAACTTATGCGATGGTGATGTGAATAAGTAGGAATGTACATTATTCTGCCTCAAGGTACTGTAAGGAAATGGCTGTTTAAAATCAGTGTTTTATTATAGTGACAAAAAAAAAGGCTGCCCGACACCTGGGCCGTCCATCCAGGAATTTGCTGCTCAATCCCCTTTGTCTTTTATATTTTTACCCTGCAGCAAGTTCCTAGATGGATGATCCAGCATAGATCTTGCTGAATGCAGGCAGCAGCAACACTAGAGCAGGACTTAAAGGAAGATATAGGATTCTCCCCATGGCTTTGCAGTATTCTTTCAACTAGAGACGCTGGTAGTCTCGGCGGTCTCTTATTTGAAGTAAATTATAGTTACCTGTAAACAAGTCTCGATGGAGCACTCTGTAGTTAAATGTCTCTTCAGACTCCAACTGTTCTTATAAAGTGTCAAGATGGAATTTCAGAATACTCCCAATACTTTTGATATACATTTGAAGGACTGTTATATAAATAAATGTGCAGAACCTTTGTTAAATGAGCAATTTCTTGTAGATATTTGTTAATAGAGCAGCTTCTTCTCTTCCCCAGGAAATGATGTATGTCTGGAATGGATTTTCAGTTGTTGGGAAAAGAAAAGATCTGACTGAAAATTTACTAGTGACAATTGAAAAAGAAGAAGCTGCTTTAAATAATGAAACTAGTAAGTAATAAAAATGTATGACACAAAAACTGCAAAGGATGTTTGTATGGAAGTGTTTTGGAGAAAGGACTGGCTGATCTGAAATGCGTTCTGCCAGTCTGCATTGCATGTAACAGGAACAGTATCCGTTGTATTAGTGAATATAAGTTTTATTTTCATGAAATGTTCTGTGGGGCAGGTATTCACACTAGCTTAGCTGAGCACCATATTGCCACATTTCCTTTGTTTTTAACAGTGTGCAACATCTTTGTAATTCAGAGTTTGGTGTAGACTAATAGTAAGACCAGGGGTGTTTTTCCACTGTCACTAGAAGTACCCATTAAGTACCCATTAATAGGTACAAAAATGCCATTACGTACCCATTAATGGGTACTTTTAGTGACAGTGGAAAAACACCCCAGGTCTTACCTAACTTCTGAAGTGTTTGCTAATCGTGTATTTTTTTATGTGGAATAGAAAATTAAATAAAAGTAATGGTAGCTGTTTTTATTCTCTTATGTTATGCAAACCACTTTGAATTATATTTTAATGGGAAGCAATATATAAATATGTTTTTAAAATAAAAAATGTAAAAATCCTGATTATCTGGAACAAAATTATATAGAACTTAGATTATTTGATATACTGTTTCCATACTTGGTTTCATCTTGAGGTTACCTAGATCAATGCTAGCAAGTTTGCTGGATACTTTATTTATAATTTCAATTTACCCATCAATACACCTGTTTCTACACCGTGTAGAAATATTGTGTAGAATATATATGTACTCATTTGTGCCATATAAAGCTCACATTTATTCCAAAAAGATTTCTTTGAAAATTAGTAGTGCAAAGTGAAGAGAAACTGACAAAATATGTAGATTCTGACACATAATCCAGTGGCTGTTTTTGTACCCATCATTATCATGCTTGTAATTGGTAACTTGTTGCTTTTATTTAAGATCACAGTGAATATTATATGGACGACGTCTGTCTGCTACAGCTTCTTAAAGGACTGTGTCTGAAACACTTAGGAAGGCTTTTGCAGGCGGAACTATGCTTCAATCAAGTTATTCAGAGGTACAAACAGGAAGTAGACTTTTTGGTTACAGTGACAGCCTGTGAGATCAGAAACATGATTCCCTTCTCATAATTCTTTTACATCTAAGGGTGTTTTTCCACTGTCACTAAAAGTACCCATTAAGTACCCATTAATGGGTACTTAATGGGTACTTCTAGTGACAATGGAAAAACACCATAAATCTACATGATTCGGTCCAGATTAGATTTCAGTCAGCAGTTGCAAATCTTTTTGTAAGTGTGCAAAGATTTTAAACTAATTTTAATAACAGAAAAAAAAAACTTTGCCCTATTTTCTGGGCAGCTTTTCCTTCCTAAACATTAATTTAATCTCTCATTTCTGACAAGGCAGTTCCAGTTTGCAAGTGTTAATACCGTCTCCAAAAACTCATTTATATTTAACAGCCTAACATACAGAAATGTAACAGCTAATATTTCTCTTGGAATAAGAAAAGGTGAGGGGGTGGTCCTATGAGGAACGGTTGAAGGATCTAGGAATGTTTAGCCTACAGAAGAGAAGACTGAGAGGAGATATGGTAGCTGCCTTCAAGTATCTGAAGGGCTGTCACAGTGCAGAGGGATTGTCCCTATTTTCACTTGCAGAAGATGAGAGGACTATAAACAATGGGATGAAACTTCAAGGGAGTCAATACAGATTAGATATTAGGAAAAACCTACTACTACTGAGGGCAATCAGTCAATGGAATAGGTTGCCATGGGAGGTGGTTAGCTCTCCTTCACTGGAGGTCTTCAAGCAGAGGTTGGACCTACATCTGTCTGGGATGGTTTAGGAAATCCTGCATTCAGCACTGATGACCCTAGAAGTCCCTTCCAACTCTATGATTCTATGACTTCATAAGAACATAAGAACATAAGAACATAAGAGAAGCCTTGCTGGATC
>MTQE01001418.1:1285640-1304228 GCA_014337955.1 Aspidoscelis marmoratus | reverse complement strand
CCCACTGTTCAAGCTTATCTAGATCTTTTTGACTCCTCTCCTTCTCCTCCTTAGTGTCAGCAACCCCTCCTAGCTTTGTGTCGTCTGCAAATCTGATCAGCATCCCTTCGACTCCCTCGTCCAGATCATCTATAAAATGTTGAATAGTCCTGGACTGCAAATCAATTTAGAATATATCTTTGAGAATAACAGCACCTAGTGTGGAAAGTGTAAGAGGATCTACATCAGCCCTGCTCAGCAGCGCCGGTGAGCTTGTGGCTATAACCCACCCATCGGTAAGCACCGTGGGGACCACAGGTAAGCATCAATGGCTGCATTGAATTCATACTCGAAGCCTCCTCTTATAAGGAATTCCACCCTGTCTGGATGAAGTGATGCTCTCAAGTGATATAGCAGCTTCATGGTGTTACCGGGGTAAATCACCATAACAATAAATACATTACAGAGAACGATCTATCACAATGTGTAAAAACTCTTCAGCCAGGACAGCTGGACAAGGTTTCTTCTTTGTGCCATGCTGTGGGAATCTGTGAGAACGGAAAACGGTTTCTGAGCAGTGCAAATCAGCAAGACCAGCTGTTGCGGAACATCTGTCACAGCTGCTGGGCTTTGCTCCTTTTAACCTCACGGAATTGCGTGCCAAAGTTCCCAACGTCTCCTGCTCAAGGTTTGGAGTGGGCTTCTGCTCCTGGTGGGGAAGGCGGATGGGGTTAGGCATCTGTGGGCATTTTATAACCCAGGGAGATTCAGCATTAGAGTGGCTTTCTTTTTCACTACTGAACAATGTGCAAGCAAAGACCGTTCTTTCTGTATCCAGTTTGCTTTTCATGGACAGAAGACCTCAGAGCTCGCAGAAAAGAACAGTAGTAATATTGTTGCCAAGTGGTGGAGCAACAATCGCTTAACCTCCTTGCTCAATACTTCTTCTGCAGTACGCCCAGAAACAACCCAACAGTCTCTCCCTGTAGGTGAACTTCGCTCCCTGAGCCCTGAAGATGAGGCCCGAGGGCAGTGAAAGACCTTCCAGTCTGGTCTTGTGGTTAGAGTATCGGGCTCATGTCTCACAGTCACTGGGTCCGATTCCGCACCCCGTGAAGCCAGCCGGGTGGCCTCGGGCTAGTCACAGTTCTTCCTGAGCTCTCACAGCCCCGCTAACCTCACAGGGAGAAGAATAGGATACTTTTTCAAACTCTTTGAGTCCCCTTAAAACTCCTCTGATAGGTGAGTTTAAGCTTATCATATGTTTTAGAATAAGGGGACAGGGGAATAGCAGAGATATCAGGGTGGAATTCGCATGCCATTGACAGGAAACATGTAAATGAAACCACTGATACAATCAGGACTGGAGGACAATCTTGAGACCACAGATAATGGACTTGCTGCCGCGTCTATGTTATATGCTATAGTTAACTGGTTCTTCACTGAGCGGACTCTTCTTCCCAGCAGGATCAGGGCGGCAGGAACAGGATTGACGAGGCTCCATGCCTCTCTCTCTGTCTCAAGAAGGCAGGATCGGAGCTCAGGGCCACCCGCCAACGGCGGCAGGAACACAAGGCTAGCTGTGGCTTACTGGAGGAATGGCAGGCAGGGCTGCCTAGTGGTTTCAGCTCAAGTGGGGGAGTGATTTCAGCTTGTGTAGTGATTTGCAGCAGCAAGGAGGCAATGTGGAAGTCATGGGGGAAATGACCATCTCTCTGTGGCCTCAGGGGTCTGCTTTTATTCTCTTGGAACGTAGGGCTGAGCCAGTGAAATTGGAAGTGGGGGATCTGAATTCCAAGAAGTTCTGTAAACTCAAGGAGTAATCCTTTGTTTGTCTGCTTTCCACCTTACAGAGGTACTATTTCTATTTTGGGTCTGGCACAGAGTTTTGATAACTCTATATGAAATCTGGACGTCCAGCTCATGCCAAGATGCCAATTCACATCTGCCATAAGAATGATAAGGCCGCATTGCTTGGCATGTCTTATCCCTGGTTTTGCCACGGTTCAGATCGTGAGGAGAGAGTTTGGGGGCACACAGGCTACAACACACCTCAAGGCAGAGACTCTTCCATAGCCTGGGGCCATCACTGAGAAGGCCCTCTCCCAATTGCCCACCATTTTTGCTGCTGAGGGCCTCCCCCCCCAGATCCTAAGGCACGGGCAGATCGATATAGCAGAAGGTGTTCGTTCGGATCATTGGGGCCCAAGTCATTTAGGGCCTTATAAGTCAAAGTTAACACCTGGAATTGGGCTCCGTAGCGAATCAGCATCCGGGGCAACTCTTTTAAGACCGGCGTGATGTGCGTCCAGCCAGCAATCTAGAAACTGCCTTCTGCACTAGCTGCAGCTTCCGAACTGTCTTCAAGGGCAGCCCTATGTAGAGTGCATTACAATAGTCTAGTCTGGAGGTTACCAGAGCATGGATAACTGTGGCCAAGTCATCTCTCATTTGAAAGTATGTAGGAAGAAAGCACCACTGAAGTTCTCTAGATTACCATTGACAACCTTTCGGAGTGACAAAATTCCAGGGGAGCCCAAAGCTTTTCTTCACACATTAATTCAGGCTCAAGAACTGCAATACTTAATCCAGTTCTTCCTTGTTTTATACAGAATAGAACCATCATGGACTGCCCAACCTATTGCAGGCCGCAGAAAAGCCCTTGGAGGGCCACATGGGTCCCTCAGGTGGCACTTTGGTCTAGATTGTGGTCAGCAGCAATCAAGTGGCCCACCTGTGGTGAGACAGCTGTTGAGCAAAAACAGTTGAGCCTTTTTGTGACCTCTGATGTAAAAACCCACACAACTTTTAGAAGCGTCTGGAAGCGTCTGGAAGCTCTCAAAGTGTTTGTGACAATTTACCAACATTCCTCAGAGTTGTAGTCAAAAAATAATAAATGCCACAGGGATTTTGACAGACTCTCGCCAGTGACTAGTCCAGTATGATCATGACATGAAGTCAACAGACCTTCTTCTCCTTTGTTGTGGATGGAGAGATCTTACATATCCCATTGCCACTGAAGTTGCTTCCATCTTGGGATTTCTCATGCAACATAAAGCATGCTTCCTGGACTGAACTGAGCAGTTCAGGTATTTGTTTGTTTGTTTATATTTCTATCCCACCCTATACCCAAAGGTCTCAGGGCGGGTAACCACTTTAAGATTTAAGATTTAGGATGGTAGAAAGATTTACAATAGTGGACTGGACTAGCAGTCGTGTCCTGGCTGGGAGCCGAGTTTCTCTGGCCGCTCGAGTTGCAGGCAACGCAATTGGCACGCAAATTCCAGTCCGCCTCCAGGAGTGCGCAGGAGGGGGCTTCAAAGTCTCTGTTAGGGAGCAGACCAGTCGCTGGCTTTGTGCGGACAGACCCCGCATACCCTGTGCAGGCAGCTCATCCCACAGACCACAGAAGCCAAAATGATCATTTAGTGCCAGTCCATTTTATTCTGTTTTGGAACGGGTTGAATTTTGCATAAAAGGCATCTTATGGGACTCGCTGGGTCTTGTGCAAGAGGCTTCATATTTCACTAACTGGAAGCCCTTCAGAGCATTGAGTCGTGGGCTGCGGCTGTCTTGCAAACTTCTTCTTGACCATCTGCAGCTGTCAGGCTGGGATCCAGCATTAGCAGCCTTTTACCACTCCTTCCCCCTTCACAGCACTGAAGATATCCCAGGAATGTTTTTCACTCATTAGGGAGTTGATAACAATATCTATTTGTCCTCTCTGTTTCTGCAGTTAAATGCATATTATTATCTAAAGAATGGTTATCTCTCTTTTTTAAAAACCTATGACTTAGAGGAGGCTCATTCTACAGTCCAGCTGAAAACTTCATGCAATAGTTATTCTAATAGCAAAGCATGAAAATAATCATCATGGACTTTCTTTCTTTCTTTCTTTCTTTCTTTCTTTCTTTCTTTCTTTCTTTCTTTCTTTCTTTCTTTCTTTCTTTCTTTCTTTCATTTATTTATCATATTTATATACTGCTTTCGATTAAGATGTAATCTCAAAGCATAGAAAAAAAAATATTAAAATCAAGGATGAAGAAAATAAACGCACATTCCTTCTAGAAACGTGTGAGTAAAAAGATCATTCTTCAGTCAGTGCCCAAAAGCCAGAGGGAGACTGAAGGCCTGTTGTAATGAACGAGGCGGATGCAAGAATGGAGGAGAATTGCTTGCTTTATTAGGCTACACAGTTACTTATATCTCTTTCCACAGGATGCATTATTATTTGGTAAAACTGGATATATCATTGGTTAGAAAAGAAACATTCAGATGCCGGCTGAGCTAGCGTGTGACGTCCTTGTGAAACATTTGCGTAAGTGATGCACTTGGACATAGTATGTGTCTTGCTTAAGAGAGATAAGAGGGGTCAGCATGCTCTAGGAAGCTTCCTTCTGCTGAGGTTTGCCATCCAAGCAGGGAAGTGTTCTCTGACAAGCATGCTCTAGGAAGCTTCCTTCTGCTGAGGTTTGCCATCCAAGCAGGGAAGTGTTCTCTGACAAGCATGCTCTAGGAAATTTCCTTCTGCTGAGGTTTGCCATCCAAGCAGGGAAGTGTTCTCTGACAAGCATGTTCTAGGAAATTTCCTTCTGCTGAGGTTTGCCATCGAAGCAGGGAAGTGTTCCTACAAAGGCCCAACTGTAGGAAGCCACAAGATGACATTCAGAGATTTGTGGTGCCACCAGCAGGACCTCCTCTGAAGATTTTGATCTCACTGGTCTACACTGAGAGAAACAGCTGAGTAGGTTGCTCAAAATTGTTAAGGGCCTTCAGTGCCCAAAATAAAAACTTGAAAATGACAACCAATGCAGGTGCTCCAGCTCAGGTATGATACACGCATGGCCCCTTATGTCTTGGTATTCCACGAATCCGCAACACCCTCAACAGGATTTGGCCAGAGGATTCAGAAATCCATCAGATTTTCTTCATAGATCATCTGAATGAGTTCTGTCCTTAAACCAAATTTCACTAGGGCCACGGTCAGACTTGTAAGTTCTGGTCTGTCTCTGGGATGGACAGGTGGTGGAAGCCGCTGTCACCGTGAGCCTGAGGGAAGGAAAGAAGGTAGCTGATGGAGGTAGGTGGCGAGGGCTGGGGGGAGCAGTAGCAGTGCTAAGGAGGCATTGGGTATGGCCGGAGGCAGCTGTGATGGTGGGAGGCGTTGGGAGAGCAGTGGCCTCATCAGGGAGAGTGGTGGGCCATGGCAGGGGACAGGGTGCCAGAAGGTTATTGGGAGAGTGGTGGCTTCATCAGGGAAAGCAACAAACAGGGCATAGCAGGGCGTGGCCGAGGCACTGGGAGAGCGTTGGCTTGATAGGAAGGGTTGTGGGGTGTGGCAGGGCGTGGCAGAAGGCGGCGGGAGAATGACTGCTGCATTGTGGAGGGTGGTGGAGCATAGCAGTGGACATCAAGAGATGCCTGTGACAATGAAGGGCTAACAGAAGGCCTGGGGGATGGGGGGACGTGGGGAGAGAGGGCTGAGGCCGCAGGTGTAGTGTGGTGGTAGCTGCAACTGCAACCACTGCTCTCCTGAAGCAGCTGCTGCTCTCCCACTGCCTTCTGGTGTCACAGCTGCTTCTGGCCATACCCAATACCTCCTTAACACTGCTATTGCCCCCCCCAGCCCTCCCCACCTACCTCCACCAGCCACTTCCTGCAGGAGATTTCCTTTCCACAGGCTCACGGATGGGGCGGTAGGCCTTTGCCTGGCTGGGTCCTTCTGATGAAACAGACTCATTGGTGGGATTTTCCAAGTTCAAGACAATCCCCTTCCAGGCAAGAAGGTCTGAAGAAAGAGCCAGAAAAGCCACTTGGCCAGATCAGCAAATGATCCACACCAGAGCACAGCAGCATTTTGTCAGGGTCCAAAACTAGCTGACCTTTGGAGCCATTTCTAGAGCCTATCAAAATATCCCTCCCTAAAACTTCAGTGCTGAGGAAACTTTATTCCCCGGCCTCAAAGCTAGCATGGGCTGGGATGCACCATCTGAGTCAATTGCCATCTCTCCTGCTCTTGGGTCAGGGAAAGCATTCCAGGAGTGATGCCCTCTGCTGTGCCACTGTGCTGCTCACAGATCTTGCCTGCAACCCAAGTCACATTGTGGTTGTGTCATATAGTTGGGCCAGAACTTTAGATGAACCTGCATGGAGGAAAAGCTCATTGGCATTCTATGGCTGACATCTGAAGAAGGTTACCTATAGATCCACTATTTCTAGAGTGTCCTCTCAAGAACTATAAGGCCTTTTTTGCATTGGAGGGGCCTTATTCCAGATTATATGGTGGAACAGGGACCTGCCATCCTCATTCCGGTGGTAACTACATTAGGTCTGTCATATTACTAGAGAATGGGGGGGTATAGATAGCAATCGTGGAGACATTCTCACAAAATGATGACTTTTCTGTGGGCTTGTCCCCATGCAGCTTTTTCAGTCCCGGTTTTGGGACTATGTTTAAATGTAAAAAACAGGGCTTTTAAATCCTCTCCCCCATGCAAACCCTGCCTGCAATAAAAGAAGCAAATGCAAAGGGACTTTATTAATTATTTTTTCACACCTCTCCCTTTTGAGATTACCTTCTCCCCCTTTCTGCCTTTTTCTTACCATCCTGGGCTTTTGTGAGCATGGCAAGGGAAGGGAGAGCTTTACATCTGTAAAAAACCATCCACAGCTGGCTGCCATTGGCCAGAAGGCTAGACCTCCACCCCTAATATTTTGGCCAGTTTGGTCTAAGTGGCTAGGGAGCCAGAATCTTATCTGGGAATACTGGGTTTGATTCTGCCTTCCCCCATGAAGCCAGCTGGGTGACCTTGGGCTAGTCACAGCTCTCTTCTGAGCTCTCACAGCTCCACAGGGTGTCTGTTGTGGGGAGAAGCTTTGTCAGCCGCTTTGAGTCCCCTTAAATGTGTGAGAAAAGTGGGGTAGAAAAGCCCATTCTTCTTATTCTTACTCTTCTAATAGCCTGGTATTGTCCCCATTTGACTTGGCTCCAAAAAGGGGACTCAGTCCTGTTTTCATCAGGACTTCTTTTCTGTCCAGATTTAGGCAGGACAGTCCTCATAAAATCCGGGAATAAGGAATTGCATGGGGATGCTGGGTGCCGAATTCGGATTCTATTTGGATTAATTACAGTAGTCACGGGGATGCTCCTTCTGAGTTCGAATACAATTCAGATTAAAGTACCAATGGGGAAAAGCCAATTTTATCCCAGTCAAGATTTTTAAAAGCTGTTTTTTTCCCTAAACCTATTTGTTCTTATGGCAGATATTCAGTCTTGTTTTGAGTTCCTTCAATTAAAATACAATTTTATTTCTTTGCTCCTTAACTTTTTTGTCATATGGGACTTGCCTAAGATTTGATAGTTCACCTCGTTGCAACTAAAGTCACATGTTTCATGTCATCTTTGAGGCAGATTACCAAAGCAAAACAATTTCCAGAAGGTCTGCTGGAGAGCTTTATGGGTTTTATAGGCTGTTTAAAGGAAGATTGTGTGTGTTTTTAATCTTCTGTCCTCCTGCTCCAGACGCCTTTGGGGAACTGGCTTTATCAGTTACAGCTGTTTTCGTGGGAGAAACATGATCAAGTGAGTATTTCATGTTGAACTTCTCAGGGCATAAATCTAGGTCTGAGAAGGAGCTTATCAGAATGTTGTTATGCAGGAAGTTAATGACACAGAACAAATTGCCATCTTGCCCAGTAGGGTGAACTTTGGAAGGGGCTCCAAACCTGTCGATTGTTGTGTGGTTCATGCTTTGACTCTCTTGGGACTGCTGAATAAGAACACAGGTAGATGTGCAGGTAAAGAGAATGAAGCGCATGAATAGAAACATGTCTTCTTTCAGAGTAGTGACTGATGATTGTGAAATCTACGCTGCTGAAGTCTGGAGCTGCAGGGGAGGTGAAGGGAAAAACTTCAACACTGAGTTTTTCTTTTTCCAGACAACTTCTTAGAATGCTTGGTCAGCAGTGAATGCTTCAGAAAGCGACGGTCAGGAAACTCATACAGTTCCTAGTCCAAACATGCATGACTATTACTGCATGAAAACAATCATGCTATACACACGCTCAGGGTAATATCCGTAATAGTCTCTCAGTAGAGCAAGCATGCTGTTTTACTCATGTTGTTCCTCCTAGCCGTGCAAACACTGAAGCCAGGGAACTTTCATCCCCAGGGCTACATATTTCTGCCTATGAATGTTTTCTGGAATACCTCCAAACACTGGCCATTAGTTATGTCTCAGAAGCAGGAATGTGTTGTTCAGCCCAAAGAATGCAGGCAGGCAATTTCATACCTCGAGCGATGGGGGCAGGATGAAGGACGGCCACAGTGCTGTCTCCCATCCTTCTTTCAAAGCACTTATGGTGCACTCTTTCCTCATTGAGTGTGGGATCATGCAGATCTTGCTCCCCTTGGGCACTCCCAAGGCATCATGCTGGTTCTGCCACAGTAGAAAAGCTTACGATTACCCCCAATGGCTTCGCCATGTGATACCTCTAAAAGATGGCTCTAAAGGCCATTTGCAGACAGTCAGGAGCTGGTGAAGGTTTTGCTCTTGTCTTCTGCTTGAGATGCCCAGAAGCAATTGGTGGGCACTCTGTGAGACAGCACTAGACAGGCCGTGGCTAGATCCTCTTATGTTCTTATGTACCTCAGAAAGAGGAAAAGCCAAATGAATTCTCCTTCCTTTCTTCTTCACACTTGAATGACACTTCCCTCTAGCAATGTCCGTCCTTCTACAAAGGCTTTTCATCTTTTGTTCTGTCTGTCAAACCAAGAGAGCAGGATCCACTTACCCATCGTTCCCATTGCTGGAAAGGCTGCATGATGGGGAGATTAACCTATTAAACCATTGACATGTCTGAGTCCTTCCTTCCTTCCTTCCTTCCTTCCTTCCTTCCTTCCTTCCTTCCTTCCTTCCTTCCTTCCTTCCTTCCTTCCTTCCTTCCTTCCTTCCTTCCTTCCAGAAGTAGTTTACTCAGTTACAACTCTCCCATTCCCAGACTGTTCATTTCTGTAATATTCTGCAGGCTGGTCAAATATTTATTTTGCAGTTTCATTAAAGACAGATTAAAAATCAATCCAGTGCCAAATATTCCACATCCCACTGGCCGTGTGTGGTGCCCACACTAAATTTTAGTGCTGGGGAAAGTAATTTTAAAAGTGCAATGAAAGTGTATTCAATGTGCTTTGAGGAAGAGTCTAAACTGACAGCTTAAACAGGAAATGAGGGGGCGAAGCCTCCCTAGTTAGCATAATGGGAGGGGGGAGCGCACTCCACCAATCAGGCGTCGAGTTTAGGCTAGTGAGGAGTATAAAACCCGCCTGCTAGAGGAAAGGATTGGTCCTTGCTTTTGGGTTTTGGGGGAGGAAGACAGGTCAGACTGTCTCTGTACCTCAGGGAAAGAACCAAGCATTGGTCCCGAACTTCTGAGCTGGGGATAAGGCCAGAAGGGGGTAGAAAGGAAAAGGAACTGTGAAGTTAAGACTTGTGTGTGAAGACTAAGAACTAAGGGGTGTGGCTTTGAAGTGTCAGAGGTGTATTCTTCTTCAGACCTTTTATTGTGTTTCCTGTTGCAAAGAATAAAAACTGTTTATTCCTTTGAGGAGTCTCTGCATTGTTGGTGGCCGCTTCCCGTGAAATATAAGTAAAACAACAGTACGCTATCTAAAGTTATAAACCCGAACACGCTACCAAGATTCTAAAATTATAAAAGCCCCTTTACTGTGTTTAAAGACAGGGGTGAAGAGTGTAGGCTGCCTCGCACTGGGGGATGGGCGGCGCCACACCGTGTAATTCCTATTTCATTTTAGAAATTATTGGAGCTTGTTTATCCTTCCTGTGATATGCAACCTAAATGGCAATAGTTGTTGCAAAGAGGGCACACTGTTCTTTCAAGCAGTTTAAACGCACCATTGCTCAAATATAACTCTTTTAATTAAAGTGCAGAACACTGGAAATGATCAACATTTTACCTGCCATGAGTTTTGAACTAGTTTGTCATTGTCTACAGAGTTTGGGGAAGGAAATGCATTTTATCCAATCAGCCTTTTACAACTGCTAAACAATCAAGTTTTGAGCTTCCAACATTTGGGTTTCACTTTTCCTGCACTCTGTGTGCTCGCACCAGCTGGGCACATTGATCGTTCCAGATGCTCATTCTATATTTTGTCTATGCAAGAATGAACTTTCTCTAAGAAGATGGTTATTCCTAAGAACAGTAAGTGTATCTTGCATGTGGACAGACCTTGACCTGGATGTTAGCAAGCACTGCCCATTTCCATGTGTTCCCCCCCTCCACACACACACACTTGCTAGTATCCAGGTATTCTGGAACAGCAACAGTAACGTGAAGAGCAGACATAGGAAGGAGTCAATACCAGCTTTATTAATAAAAAATAGTACCTATCAAAACTTTACCTTCTCAGGTGCCCCCTGATGTCCGGTGTCAATTTGCTATCCATCTTTGATCCTCGTATAATTGAACAATTCTGCTTTTGATCTGACACACTGATGAGTGTGATGGCAGAGGCAAAGAGCGAATTACCGTATAGACTTTCTGTACCAATCTGAGATGCTAAAGGACTTGACCCACTTTCCAGCCAGATGGGTCTTATCTCTCAGGGCAATAAGGATTTGGTGGACAATGGTAGTCAGTGTGGGGTGTAGTAAAGAAAAGAACAGTGTAACAGAAGAGCCTAACTGAGAGCCTTAGAAGCTTAACATCTAAAGTAAAAATCTAATCTTGGGAAAAATTAGCTTGTTATGCTCAGTCTTGAAGAAGACTTTTAGATCTGGCCTTGGAGTAATAGCATCCACAAATGTTGCCCCTGAGAACTTACTCCTGAATTAGATAACACTAATAGGCTGCAAAGAGGGGGCATGATGGGAGGGGGTTACTTACTCATCTTCTAGAACAGTGGTTCTCAACCTGGGGGTCCGGACCCCTTTGGGGGTCGAACTACCCTTTCAGAGGGGGTGCGACGAGTCTCCCACCGCCCTTCCCTCCCACCTCCCAGCTGCCCCACCCCCGTGGTTGGGGGTCTCCACAACATGAGGAACTCCATTAAGGTTTCGTGGCATTAGGAAGGTTGAGAACCACTGTTCTAGAAGGACCTGTGTTTGTGGGCATTTTATTGGCTACTGTGTAATATGTGATGTATTCATGATTTAAGATATAGTAATGCCTGTATTAGCTTTAGTTATTCTGACCCATTCAAAGTCATGCTTTCCTGATTATTCTGTTTCATCCTGATTCAGAGTCAGTTTCTATCTGATGTCCAGTTATTGCCTTTTGTTGTTCCACTGTTGACCTTCTGAACGGTTATGGAACTTTGAAGTTGAACCCCATGTTTTACAAGGAAAAATCTTTTTATTTGTTAAATTATTTTGAATCTGTATCTTTTTTGCTATTTTATGCATTTGGTCATTTTTTGCCTTTTTATTTTAATAAACTAAATAATTCTCCTTTTTATTTTGCAATTTGAAGCCTTGCCCTGCCCTACCGTCGCACACAGAGCACTGTGAAGGGATAGGAGCGTGTGTGGAAAGAACAGACTGAAGCTTGACAGAAGTTGAGAGAAGGCCTATGCCAAGGCGAGAGTCATCTCAGGACGGACACACGGAAAATGTTACCAGATGCATCAGGGCAGCAGGAGAGGGAAAGTGCTGGGAGAATCAGGTGTGCGCACCTGTTTTAAAGACCAGGACTGAATTACCGCTCAAACTTGTTTAGGAGCTCAAAGGGAGTGATGTGCTGGTACATGCCGCCGCCACCCCATGCACCTGGATAATTACCCGAGTGCAGACACATGCCTAGGCATTGCCATCCTGGGTCTGGATGCTGGTGTGACTGCAACCAGGATGATGATGAGGCGCTGCACCTGCATCACCTGGTCATCTGAGGTGCCAGAGTGCATGTGCAGCATCTCAGACAACCTGCCCAGCACCGTAGAGGTACGAATGGGTGACAGGCCGTCTCTGGTGAAGGTAAGTCTTCGTGTGGAGCATGAAATTGTGCTCCACACATAGTTGGCAAGCAGTGTGCTCCTGAATGGAAGGGGGCCGTTTCTGAGCTGGAAACAGCCCCTTCGAGTGCAGTTGCCGCATCCGTGAGCATATTGCACCCAGACTAGAGGTCCAAGAGCGGAATGGCCCCTGGCCTTGTGATCCCCTTCCATCCAACTGAACCACACGCTGCCAGGTACCACCTGCAGCTCCTCTTTCTGTATGGGTCTTAGATTAGTCCTTAAAATACAAAACTGCACATCCTCAAAAGATTAGCTCCTTTTCTTTAAGAGCTGGAAAATTCTATTTTGTTTAGCTCTTGCACCAATTTAACAGAGATACAGAAGAAATAAAAACCATGAAATGAAGTCACGCAGCATAATCCTACAATACAGAAAAATGAATAAATTAAAAATAAATTAATTTAAAAAGCAGGTTTCATAAATATCATGTGTTCAAGGATTGTGGTCAATCCAGGAAACTCTTCCAGAACATTTCCAAGCCTAACACTTTCACTCCCGCGCAAGACGTTCTCCCGTCCGGGCAAAACTCGCCTTTATACCATTTATCCTACGACAAAAAGCAGCCATTTTACCTCTCAGGTTTTTTAACAGAAACTCTAATGTACAATGGGCAAAAACTGTTTCCTCCAACATAAAACTTAATTATTATTCAAGCCACACTTGTGTCTCTTGATAAGATACCAAGCAGAAAGATTTCAGAAGACTGCTGCAAGAGCAGTTTCTCCACCTGGGAGCGAGGGGTGCGTTTCACGTTTGCTGAATTGTTAGGAATCGTATTACCAACAAAGGATATTTGCAACAAATCTCTTTGCACAGACGAGCCAAATGGGTTAAAAAAATCTGGGTCGGCCGATCAGTCCCTTTTCCATCTGCTTTGCACTGTGCTACTTTGAAATGGCAATCACAGTTAGCGTTGCTATTCCTTATTAACTGTGGCGGCTACAGTGCCCTTAAAGTGATATCTGGATATCGTTTTCTCTGGAGGACACACAATATGTGACGTTTTTGGAGGGGAGATACAAACTCAAAGCAGACGCTCCAGTCTTAATTCCTCCTAAGAGCATTTCTACAAACTATCAACATAACAAAATGAAAGGTTTTATAATAAAAGATTGTGCGCAAACCTGGGCTGAGTTCCCAATGCCACTTTAAAGCAGTTTAAAAATGGTTTGGATCCTCTTCGTCCCCATTTCTCATAATTTAAAGTGGTTTAGAAACAGTTTGTTCCCATTCCCAATCAGTTTCAGGGGTATTTTGAGGATTATTTGGGTAAAAAATGGAATAAATAAGCACCTCTTTTTTCAGGTGTTTTTTTCCAGTTTTGCTTTTAAAATGCTTCTTCCTTATTTCTGTGGAAATGCTACAGCAGTATTGGGACAGATGCGTCATGAAATGGGTGGGATTTCACCCTGCAGGACAGCCCCTAGTCAGTTAAAATGCCAGGTTTCCCCTCTACAGCAGACGGTTTCATTGTAACAATTCACCCACTTCACACCTTATAACAATGTTCCCTTTCCCACCCAGGCTTCCCCTCACGCACACGCGAGCCTAAAGATCAAGGAAAGAGGCAGGGAGGATTCTTGCCCTGCGCAATTCTGCCTGTTTCCCTCCCAGCCTCCTTCCTTGATCTTTAAAAAGGGAAAGGGGGGAAATTGCAGGAACTGGGAGAAGCAAGGAAGTGGCGGCCCTGAGTCCATCCCAGCCTCTCACCTGCCTGTGGCAGTGGCAGCACTACTTGCTCACTGGGGAGTGTGCAAGAGTGTGTGTGTGTGTGTGTGTGTGCGCGCGCGCACAGAAGTGCCTGGCATCCCCAGCAGCTCCCACCATACCTGCCAGTGCCTCTACCCCCTGACAGGTCTCTCGGCTGGAGTAGGCAGAGAGAGAGAGAGAGAGAGAGAGAGAATCAAAGGGGCTTCATCTCTGGCTTTTTGATCTGCTAGGTGTTTGTGTCTTTGGACCCTTTTGAAGAAAGGAAGGAGGCTCAGGAGGGAGGGGCAGCTGGGATTTCCCACCCTTGGCCACATCCTCAGATCAAACCCAATGGGGAGGGGGGTCAAAGGGTGAGGAGAAAAAAGATTCGCTTTCCCAGTGGGTTTTTTGGAAGTGGTTTTAATCCTTTTCCTGTGGGGACACATTTCTGGGTTGACTCCGATTGCCAGAGGCTCATTTGCTTCGTTTTAAAGCACTTTAATTAGTGTTGTAAATAGTGTTTTATTCCATAATTGGGAACAAGGCTCTGGAGGCTTTTCAAACCTAGTCTAGCTTTCTGACTTTTTTTTACCCTCCATGCCAGTTGTAGTTCCTTGGGCTGTGGTCACACTTAAGGTTTAATCCAGCATCAGTCCACTTTCAGAGTGAGAGAGGGGGAGGGGGAGGGATGCATTTTCACAAAATAAAGCAGTCAAATAAATAGAATCTGCAGCTTTTTCAACACTCAGGTGCATGCCCTTAAGACCTCTTTGGGGACAGTGCACAGGGAAAGGTGGAAAAGCAGCAAAAGGTGATCAAGGGACGGGAAGAGGAAAGGAGTTATTTTTTAAGAAATAATTTTTGGTGCTGCTCAAGGTGTTCTTAGCTTCTGTCAGTCCCTGCAGCAGGGAAGATTGAGGAAACAGTTCGGCCCCTTGCTCTTTCTTTCTCTCTCTTGGTCAGAAGGGTCCAGATGAATAATTTCATCGTCTGTCCCTGTGTTGTGTTCTGCTTCCGAATACCAAGAGCAAAACTTGAGTGACCACTTGGCCTGCTCTAGTCCAGAGCAGCAGGCAGGTGCCAGGCTCCTATTCCAGAACAGAACTCAAAATACAGCCGGTGCAGGAAGAGCCTTTTACAGAATTCACTGATGCAATCTAAGGTATTCACGACTCTATCCTAAGGCATTGTGGAAAACCCCTATCTTTTCTTTTTTAACATTTAAACTGTAGCTTTGTTTAAAGCTTTAGCAGAAATACATGGCAATGGAGCATAAACCTTTATATAATCAGATAACAGGTATCACCATGGTACCTTGCCAAAAGGATAAACTGATGGGTGAACTTCATTTACAAACAGTTTTAATTAACAAAACAAGGAACAACTAGCTTTATGAATCATTTAATTCTGCAATAGTCTAACTTATATCAAGTCTGAAGTACGGCAGGCGTGGGAATGAAACGGCAAGTCTGCATTTAAGAGAAATTTGCATTGTTGGGGAGAGGAAGATAGGAATTGTTTCTAGCCTATTCTAGAAAAGGAGGCCACTTGGACTGGAACCACACCTGTTCTGAGGCATCTAACATTATATTTTGTGGAGCAGTTATGCTATCATTTAACATGTCGATCCAGACCCTGTTTAACGGTTGCTCTACTGAAAACTGCTGAGGTTCTTTCCAATGTTGAGCTATAACCATCTTTGCATTAGTTAGGAAAACCCCTCCCTTGTCCAAAATTCTACCAAGGTTTCACCAGCTGACCACAAGTGAAGTTAGAAAACAACCTTAGGATTTCTTTATCCGTTCTGTTTTTCTTTATTTTAGAAAATGTTTTCCCTCTCACTATGAACAACAGAATTGCAGCAGCTCCACCCTCGTGAGGATTCCTCATGGCAAGCAGCTTCATGGCTCCCTTGTGTCCCTGGGGCTGCTTCATCAAGCCTCTGTTCCTCTTGTGGAGATGCAACAGGCCCTCGTGGAAAGGTGGCCGGTCCAGTGGAGGCGGGCCTGGTTTGGTGGGCAAGGTTGTCTCCTCACGCACTGTTGAGGGCCGTCCAAGTCCCCCTGGGTTCTCTCGAGCCCTTCAATGGGGGGAGCAGTGGAGAGTGGCCAGGTTAGAGGCCTCTCAAAGGGTACTGAAAACCACAGCAAGACAAGGCCGTATTTTAAACAACTAAATAATAATATCCCAACTGGAAAATTCACCCTTGCCAACCAAGCCCTGCTTCTTAAACATAGGTGACTGCGACAATAATTTCACAGAAGAATGGAAATACTCGTTAATCCCTTTAAAAGCATTTCCAAGCACATTTTGCTGATGCAGCTTATTTAAGCCTGCGCTAAATACTATCTGGGGGATGCTAAGAATGCAAACTTGAGTTTCTGTTGTGCTTATCAGGGTGAAGCTGATGGTAACCATCTGTCACAAAATGGGATTTTAAAGAATCAAGCAGAGACCTGGGTAGAAAAGCTCAAGACTGACCCTTGGATCTACAAGTATTAGGCAGTGTGTAGTGTTTACATGACGTATTCTACACATTTTTGAAGGAGTAGAAGCAGATCAAATTAGCAAATCTATCCATGGAACAAAATGAAGCCGAGTTGTGGGCAAGGCAAGATGAGGTGCCACAACACCACAATCGGCGTGTCTCCACCTGGGCTGCCCTCAGGGTCTAAGGCGCCCTTGGAGAGGAGCTTGACCACTCTACTGTCATTCTTGAGGCTGCTGTTGTCAAGTGTCCACACATGCACTTGAGTCTTCCTGGCTTCCTAAGGGTGCCTCTGGATACGGGTAGCACCCAACATTTTTGGAGGGGACTCCATTGGGATTGCACACATATCCACGCCAATCCAGTAGCCTCACGGGGATAGTCAATAAAAAAATCCACTAACCCAGCAATGATGCCCGGAGTTCCATAATTCAGATTGCTTCCTTCCATCTGGTGTTTCTATGTGCAAAGTACCCATATGTTACTGAATGCAGGGAAGGGGGCGGGTGCTCCAAAAGGTAAGTGCAAACAGACCCAAAACACAGATTATAACATCTTTAGCATGGGCTGAACACTGAAACTTGCAACAAAAGATAGCTAAGGCTGCTTCCAGATTTTTTTTGGGGGGGAGAAATGACAGATGCTTGCTCTTTCTGCTGTTGAAGGGATTCCTGATGAATTCTGCTGAAGGTCCCGTCTAGCTGACAACTGTAGCTGCCACTTGCATGTGGCTTTAAGAAAGTCATATACCCCAAATCAGGGACACTGGGAACATATTCCCAGACTCTGTAAACTGTTGCTACAGCTGCCTTTCCAAAATCCTAGCCAGATGCACTGAAAATACACATAGGGTGTGTTCCCATTCAAGATTTAAAGAACTTTGAAATCATTTTGAGGGCTCACCATCCCCAAAGTTTTAAAAGAATCTGCAGTTTCTAAGGATTAAAGGTCCTGAAAGGCGGATCATCTATATTTGAATCAAAAGAGGCCTCACTGCTGGATTTAGAAATAATCCACTTTATTTAGCAAATGGGAAAGCAAGCAGTTTTGGGGGGAGGGAACCCTGCTTTAGGGGGATTTTCCTCAGTTTCCCCTGACCCAATGAGAAGCTGTGATTTGTAGTCCCTTCTTCCCTGGCTCTTCATTAAAGGCTAAGAAAATCTACCACTGGCTGGAAGGGGAGGGGAAGGAGGTGAAAATGAATAGAGGCTCAGGCACACACAACAGTGTATCAAGCCCCGGAAAATGTAGCAGGGAAGTGAGCAAGTTAAAGTGCCTGATTTCAATGAGAGAGTCTCGCTGGCAGCGGTCAGACTTTAGCAGCTTCCCTTGTGGCTTTGCATAAAAGGCTGCCTGCTCTCTCTCTCTCTCCCCCTTCCTCCTTCCTTCCATTCTGCACTGCTCTGATCTACAGATCTAGCTCAAAACACCATTATAAGAAGGGAAAGTTGGAGGGTGCTTCTCCACTGGGCGTAAAAACACATATAAAGACACATTGAAGACACATGCAGAACGCATACAGACTTACGTTCCGCACTGGAGGCCTCTTTCTGGACCCTTGGAGGCGGCTGTTTTCGCATTTTGGCGCACGAGATCAGTTTCTAAAATGGGTCTCACCGGCAAAAACCAGATTAAAATGAAGATCTCTAAAATGAGGTCTTCAATCCGTCCTTTTGCCTGGATCCGTGTGGAAGCAGGATGCTTCTGCTCATGGCCAGGTGAAGGGCTGCCATGTTTATATTTATTTATTTATATTTACATTTATATGCCGCCCCATACCCAAGGGTCTCTGGGCGGCTCACAACATTTAAAAGCAGACATTTACATTTGAGAGGGGTGGAAGCAGGACGACTTCACGTGGAAACATGCGGTGACTGGCATCTTCCTGCTCCAGTCCCGTGGCTCCGGGGGCAGCGTCAGTGGTGTGAGGGCCCTTTAGATCTGTCCCTATTTGGGATGGATCCTCTGGAGGACTACTTGCTGAAAAACGGATCTTCTTAGATCCGTTTTTTGGCAGCAAATGCGGAAACACCCTAAATCTTTAATCTTCTACTGCCCTGTTAACATGAGAAAGAAGCCGTGCTATGGTGGGGGGAGAAGGGGTGAAAAGAAACTGCTGCCAGAGGACTCCATGATCTGATGTGGAGGGGGCAGGTTTATACAGAGGGTGGGGTTTGAATTGCCCACCCCAATGAAGTCAGGGTATGATGTAGTCCAATTGTTGATTGCATGGTGGTGGGGGGGTTCTCCTGAGGGAAGGGGGTTTCTTCCCTGCCTGGCCCTGAAGAATGGAGAGTCAGTCTGCATTATAAGGTAGCAGTGGAAACACAAAAAACCAGACCTCACTTCTGATTAAAGAAAACCCAGTGTAGTAACCACTAGGCTGCTTAGCCTCCCCCCCCCC
>MTQE01001418.1:1262261-1283841 GCA_014337955.1 Aspidoscelis marmoratus | reverse complement strand
TTATTATTATTATTATTATTATTATTATTATTATTATTATTATTAACCATAGTTTTTCACTGCAGTATTCCCCTTCCTTTTCTGCATCCCTCAAGTCCACTCCAAGACCTGTTTTGCATGTCAGAATAGCCAGAGTGGACACTGGATTCTAATACAGGAGGTGACGTAAGAATAAGGAATAGGCTGAACAAGGAGTAACAATGTTCTGTTATTGTTTAGATGTTATTAGAAACTCACAAGCAGAGCAAGCTGTGTTGTTAGGAAAAGTGTGGGGACCGTTTCAGGCAGCAGCTACTGAAGCTTGCAAAAATATTGGGGAACAGCTGCCTGCTGTGCGGTCTGCTCTGTCCTGAGCATAAGAGTGGCAAAAGACAACGCCAACCATCGGTGCTGAAATCAGATTCAGTTGCCACACGGCCCAGGCTCCATATATGGCTTCTAGGTGGCAAAATGCGTTGGATTGGCCCTGCAAGAAAGGTGAGAGCCATTTCCTGCTGTTGCATTTGAAGAATGTGTACGGACTTTGAACCTGGACGGCCTGCTTTGCTATTAGGAGTAAAACCTGTTTGTAGAGTTGTAGTATCTCCCACTCATTTCCCGGATACTTGGACCGAGCAAGGGCTTCACAGTTCAGGCAGCATTTGATCAGTTTTCAAATCTCATCCACTGTCGTGGCATTAACAGCATTTCCTCTTTTCTTTTTACAGACTTGAAAAGTAATTAGTGGAAGAACAATCAGCGAGAAGCAGAGAAACCCATGACATTCTAAGCAAAGGTTGTGAGTCAAGACCGTATCCACTCCATCACCACATGCAGAAAGTCTTTGATACTCTGTGTAATGCCTTTCCATGTAATTACATACCTGACCTGAGTCTATGATTTAAAAGGATCAAACTACAGTCTTTGGCTAGACTCTTAATAGGGGGTTTGTCTAGATGGGCCGAGTTAATAAAGTTCCTGGCTTGCACACTAAATGCTTCAGTAAATTCCTTTGGTGGGTTGGGGAGGGGTGTTTTGCACAAACTATTGCTATTAACAACGAGATCCCACATAGGTTTATTCAGGAGAGAATCGTGCAGATTTTATTGGGATGGAGGTTCTGTCCACACGGCCTCTGGAAAGCTGGGTGGACCAATGACTTCACCTCCACGTGGCCCCATCCCAGGCCCTAACAGAGGCCAGCCACATCTCCACTGACCAAGCATGGTGCCCAGTAAAGTGTCTTCTGTTGCTGTGTTTCTGCCTCTGGTGGCGGAAAACATCTTGCGATGACCGTGGGGTGAGGGTGCAATTCTGTAAGGGCAGGATTCTGCCACCCTCAATGGAGGCACCCGAAGGCCCTGCCCTGACAGACACCTCCTTGCTCCAAAACGGAGATAAGGAGGCATCCTGGCAGGCGGCAATTGCTGGGTGCCGCTGGTTCACAGGTGGGATTATTCACATACCAGTCTGTACCAGGCAGAAGTTGATGCAGGTAAATAGCTTCTGAGGCCACCATTTTTCCAGTTGGTGTTGACAGAGTAGCATGCTTGGTGACCTTGGAGTGTTCTGCCGGACTTACAGGTAGGGCCTCTGGAGGTGTTTTTTCTGTCCCTGGAACTGGCTGCAGATTCAATGAGGGTGGAGACACGCAGCAGTCGTTGCATTACTGACATCCGGACCATGTAGATGCAGCCTCTGTTCTAGACACACATTCTTTGAGTTTTCCAGATAACTATTAGGCTAGTCCTAGAGGTTTATCTTACTGAAACAGACAGCTCCTGCTTATGATGGTGGTTTGGGTCCCGCAAGCTCCGTCTCTCACATTCTTCCGCTATCTATAGAGACAAACTTGATACTTCATCTTAGCAGATGGGAGAGACAGCTGAAAGCAACTCTAATTAGGTTAATAAACAGTGGACTGTGAGTAACAATTATCCCTCTTTTATCTCGGGGAGTGTAGAAGAAGAAAGATTCCACTTTACATTCTTTTCAATGTCATTTTCTTTTAAATATGCAGGATTTGCAGTGATTTGAAGATGCTTCTTAATTGTCTAGAGGTATTTTATTCTCCCTTTAAATCTCATGGGAGTCTTCCATTTTCTCTAATTAAACTGTCATCTTAATAAAATCTTGGCAAAGAGCGGGGTCTGGAAATCCCTGGAAATTAATCTTTTTAGGGGATTATGCTACATTTAAACTGCATTGTTGGACTGAAAACTTCACCATACCTCCTAAAGAGTAAATGAATAAACCCCCTGGATAAACTCCGGTTTGCTACAATTGGAAAATGGCGAAAAATTAATGGTCTTCTTATTATTTGAATCTACAGGTGGATGCTAAAAAGAATTACGTATTTGTTTGTTCCTGTTGCCAGCTTTACTTTCTTGATCTGTTTAGCCACAACCATCAAATATGGCACTAACCTCAAGGGGACAGAAGTTGACATCCTTCCGTCTGACAAAGAAATCCGGTGTCTTTTAGCAACTTCACAAACAGGTTAAGCTTTGCGTTTCTCTCCAAGGGGGGCTGCAGCTCCAGAATGAGGCCACATTCACACCAGTGCAGGAAGCCAGATGGACTGCTCTGTCTGCACTACAAAACAATCTATTGAGAGGCTACACATCCCAGTCACCTCCACCTGTCTTGTCTGTTGGAGAGTCTGGGGGACGGGCATCCTTCCCCTGCTCTCACGATATTCTCGGACCCTTGAGAGAACCTTGTGATCTCAACCAAGGGACCGTTTTTAGGAGTGGGATGATTCGGATCTGGGTCAAGGAAATATCAATCTGTAGCGAAGCACAGATTTTGATCCATGCTGCATTCCAGATCAGTAGGCCAGGCTAATCCAGGCCCACTGATCTGGACCACATCAAACAAGTGCAGAAAGAACCTTAGTTTGGTTGTCTGTTGAGTTTATTCATATTGCTCTCTCTGTGGTCTTCATGAGACAGGAGACCCGTCTTCCATTATTTGCCACAGGGGTAGAAGATACCAATGCAGTCAGGCCAGCCCTGCTTTTAAGCTAATACACCTGGCTGATGCCCCTCTGTATGTAAGTCCTGACTCTTCAGGCCAAAGAAAGGTATTCTTAGCACCTATTTGTTTGATCAGAGTATTAAAACCTGGCAGTTATTTTTGGCCCTAGATTTGACTATCACAAAGACTATTACAATAACTTGCGCTTTCCCAGCTTTCACAGGAGGACACAGCTAACTTAATCTATTCTACAAGTAGGTTTAATTACAGTTCTAGAATTCTGTAAATCAGTTCTCAGTTGGGAAGGCCTTTAGGGAAGATTCACGTAAGTCAATAGTTTTTAGAAGTCCTCTTAATTATCCACGAGCTGTTAAAGCTCCAAGCCTTTAAAGACAAAATGGAACTGAGTTGTGGCGGGAAGATCCTTCCACCACCACCCCCAGGCATTTCTAAGCTCTCACAGCAGTTTTGTTTCTTCAAAACAAAAGGGTGGTTGAATCTTTTCACAGCGATTTGCTTTTCTTTGATCTTTTTTGGAGACTCTGGAGCAGAAGGAAACAAAGCAGTTTGACTTTGATGAATGTTTGGAGTGTAAAAAACAAAGATACTTTGCTTAGGGTGGTACAAGCTGGATACGGGTTCCATACTAGTATTTACATTTAAAAAAACTTTTAAAAGGAGAGGAAACACAAGACACATAATAAAGAAGCAATATTTAATATCCCCCGCCTTCCCCTTCCATCAGGAATCCAAAGCGGTATCCGGGTGGTGTACAAACACATTCAACCAAAACCTGCTTGGATGCAAGGATGAAATGACTCCCTCGGGATCTTTTTGGAGATCTGGTGGAATCTCTGGAGCAAAACAGTTTCAAGGCAGAGAAATACATCCTGCCACCATAGGCAGAGTGCAGATGTGACCAATACAATATGTGAAAAATCGGGGCTGCTGTCCAAGATCCCGGCTTTTTGGAACAATCAACTGGGAGGCAGAAGCGCTCATGTTGTTATTGTTGTTTCTATCTATCACTGTAGGCCCGATGAGTCCTGGATGAATCCCGGTAACTACAGGGCCAGCCCTACCAAGGAGTCTACTGGCAAGCGGCCCCTCCAGCCCCACTTCCCTGCACTCAGTCCAGCCACCGGAGGAAGGGCCTTGACCATGAGTGCTGCCCACATGAGGACCTTGATGGGCGGCGCACAGAGGGTGCAGAGCCAACTCGGCTTGTGTGGGTGCCGAGAGCTGTGGATTCTGGGAAGCCCAGTATTGTCTGCCCCCTGACAGTCTAAGCGCAGGGAGCAACTGCGATGGTGCGAGGAAGGTGCTCCAAGCAATGATGCCAACAGGGGATGTTTTGCCTGGTGGGTGAAGAAGAGGAGGCAGTAAGAAAGTTGACCAGTCGGCGCAATGGGTGCTTGGGGGGGAGTTACCTGGACTGGACCCCTCACTCTTCAGTCAGCCCCGTCTGCAGGGTTCTGCTAGGCACCCAAGGGAAGTCCTAATCTAGTAATTTCTCACCCGATCTATATGCCACGGCAATGCACCCCTAGGGTGTCCTCCAGCACATCATTCAACAGAGCAGTAAAAAGCACCGATTGCCCCCATCATCCAGTGTGTTCTCTGCCACTGCTTGGACAATACATGGGCTGAGCTTTCAGTTCTGAAGATGAAGAAGGGTGAGGCCTGGACATGCTCTGCCCTGGGGTTGGAGGAAAGCCTCTCCACCTTGGAGCCTCATAGGCCCTGGTCACACGTGTCCCAATCAGGTTGGCCTATTAATGAATCCAAATTGAATTCGTACTCCACGGGTGCCAATTGGCCAAAGGAAATACTGGGCGCCACCCACCACAGCACACTTCAGCCTCCTTTAGGCCGTCCCACCACCCACACACGAGGAAGTGGAAGCTGAACTGCATTTTAGAATGGACGTGATGATAGATCTTGACCTCTGAGATCCTCACATGGCATGACCCCATGCATGTTTGGTCCAGTACCAAAAGCAGTCTCGGCAAGGGGCGTCCCCATGCGTTTCAGATTTGGTCCGTGGAAAGTGGACCAAATTGCTCCAAACTGTGCCAGACCAGGACCAAATTTGGTACCTGAAAAAACAAGTCTCAGCATGGTTTGGGGTCCCAGCATGCATTGCCAAGTGAGCTGAGACTGCGCATGTGGATGGTGCCGAACTTCATGATCTTGGCAGACAGGAAAGCAGTTTGAGTTTTAAAGCCAAGCCTCTGTCCTGTCAGCCGAGATCATGAACAGGGGTTGCAGAGGTGTGAGATTTCTCACTGTTCCAGGGGGTTAATAAGGTTGCCCCCCTGGAAAAGTGAGAAATCTCAAACCTCTGAACCCCGTCTTCCCATCTTGGTTGACAGGAAAGACGCTTCACTTCACTTTGGGAGTGATCCTTTACTTCGGCAGTAAAGCCAAGCCTCTTTCTGTCAGCAGATCGGAAAGAGGGGGTGCAGAGGCATGAGATTTCTGTCTTTTCCAGGGGGGCAATAAGGTTGCCTCCCTGGAAAAGAGAGAAATCTCAAGCCTCTGCACCCCCTTACGCCCTTGCTTTTACTCCCTTTTCGAGGCAAACAAGTGGCTTGCCTGGGAAAGGGAGCAAAATCACAATCCCAGCGCAGTTTGCTCGGGGATGGCTGCCTCCGCCCCCAGCCCACCCCCAGCCCGTGTTAGGGCACATGGCACGGGGACACCCAAGATTCGATCTCGGTCCCTCACCCGATTCCATGCGAGCCCAATCGGCGCCCAAACAGCACCAAACAGCTTGCATGGGGACACGACCAAGTTGTAGAATGATAGCCCCCTAGCTGTGAGGTTCTGTTCACACAGCTTTTGTGACAGATTGGATGTGACCCCACAGCCAGCCCTTTTTAGTTTGGTGCAAAAACGGGACAGGCCGACTGGCCAGATAATTCATCTCCTCTGCACGGCACATGGGCTGAGTGCTGAGTTTGCCTTCCATCTTCAGACTGGATTAGGGAGATTAGGCCCATAGACTTGTCTATAAGAATTCTGGCATTGGCACTTGATCTCTCACCACTATGGATGGCTTCAGCTTTTAAATCCGACTCTGTCAGAAAACGTGAAGCTAAAGTGGTTTTTTTTTACATCAAAGACATAAGAGCATCTGTAGTGGAAGAACAATATGAGAAGCCAATTGAATGGCAGCTTGTAATCCTGTTAGAGATAAACAGAGGATTTATCTCTGGACATTTGGAAACCAGAAATTGCACCTCTGGGCCTTGTCAAAGAGCTCTGGTGAAACCACGCCTTTGCACCTAGAATGAGAATGCTCCCCACACAGAGTCAAAAGGAAAGAATTTCCTTAAAGGAACATAATTCATTAGAGCTTGCAACATCTGTATGGACCTTGGCTATTGTGTGAATATTGTTTTGAAAGCAAGACTTGCATGGGTTCTGAGCCAGCAGTCTGAAATGAGGGCTGCATCAGACCAATGTTAGGTGCCAGGGGACGGACCCTTAGTTCCCCCTCCCCAGGATTGTAGTCTTTAGTGAAGGGTGGCTGTAGCTCAGTGGTAGAGCAGCGGGAAAGCAGTGGGTTGATAGCGCAACCTGAACCTCTCACCAGAAGTAGGCGAGGCCACACCATTCTGTATGCCTGCCTGTATCAGAGTGTCTGTGCAGTCAACCTGGAGCCTTCCTGCATGCCCGTCCCTTCTGTGGGCTGGGAATAGTGCACTCCCAGTGCCGTGCGCTAGCAGTCGCCCGTGTGAGTGCTGGTGCATGCCGTCCCTCCCCCCATGTGTCTGCAGACCTACTGGATGTCTGGAGGGACGCCTGTTTGGGTGTTGCCGTCCTCAACCTGGTGGCCGGTGTGACTAAGCATGCGCCGGCGCCATTACCGGGACAACGCTGACAGGGCATTTACGCACACTAGTGTCCCAGGTCCCCTGACATGCCAGGGAGCCTGTGCGGCATCTCAGATGAACGCCGGCACCAGAAAAGGTGGGAATGCTCACCTTCAGATATAGGGAAGAATAAATAAGTGAATATGTAAGTCAGGATATCATTTGTATAAAGCCAAGGAGGAGAATTATGCATTGGCATCGCGCCTTCTGTGTGCCACTGTTGCCATCAGAATGAGAAAATCCGTAGACCTTCAGCAATCACGGAAACTATCCAGCAGCGAAATCTTTGCAATGGGTGGTCTCTCGATTGCAATAACTTTTTTCATATTCAGGGGCAGGACTGTGTTTATTTAGCAATAAACATCTGTGTGCTGTTAAATGGCAAAATATTTGCTAGTGAAAAGTGGGTGACAGAACTGAGTGAAAACAAAGAGCAGAAAGCCTGGTTAAAACCCCAGTTCTTTCCTTTAATCAAAACAAGAGAGAAAAAGGAGGCGCCGCTTGCTTTTGGCAGCAGAGCGAAGGGGACCAGAGAAAGACGCTCACGAATTATCCAGGTAGGACGTTGTTCGTCCAGCATTTCTTCAAGAACCGTTTCAATTCTTTCAACTCATCTTGGTTCTGGACGTCCTGTGTGTAAAAGGAATCCAATGTTTAAATAGATCTTTAGCGTCTACTTCACACTATACAGTAAATCTGCACGCGTGTGAGAAACCGAAGTTCTCGGAGCTCTAAGAATGCATTTGAGCTGAAACGTTTTTATTTTACTTTCACTAGCCAGTGAATGCAAATGACGGTGCAGCTTCCTGAGAAAGACCTACGATAGCAATAATAAATCAATGCGCACAAGTGTTTTTTCATTTGAATCCAACGCGATTTGAATGTTTAAAATCGAAATGCAACAAAAACTGATTTGAATCCGATACATTCGAGTCTATTCATTCGAATGTTAGATATGAATTTGAAGATACGAATATTGACAACACTTGATTATGTTATATGTATCTGTATGCAATTTGTAGGCATCCCGTTTTGTCCTGTATGCATCCCATTTTCATTCCGTATTATAAGCACAAATGTGTACAGATACGTATCTGTGCATTCGAATGAATGCTTTGGAACATTAAAAATTCGTTCAGATTTGAATGTGAAGACATTCTGTTTGCATTCGAATGTCCGCAGTCGATTGAATTCGATTGAATTTTGAATATTTGGAACATTTTTGCACGTCCCTAAATCCAGCACCGATGGTGCTTCTTGGATAAGCACCAAGCACATTCCTTTCAAAGTCAGAGTCTCCCAAACCTCTTAAAAATCTCTGTTTCGAATTCCTTGCCTTGGGGAAGGGATGTTCAGCTTCAGTGGCAAACAACTGACCTCTTAATTCACGGTCCACGACTCTCTGTTTTCTGAGAAGCAGAAGGCCCTGGGCCTGTGACCTCCAGCCAGCTGAGAAGAGACCAGCATTTCTGTTGGGAAGGCAAGAAATGTGCCTTTATTCTCTGGCTACGGAGGAGACTTCGGATAGCAGACACTTGCCTGTTGCCATCCAGTTGAGTTATACTATCAGTGAAGTGAATATTCAAACATTAAGAAAGCACTAGCGCACGCACGCTTTTTCACACAGTCTCTAGCTAAGCAATGGAACTCATTATCAAGGCGTAATGATGTCTTCCAGTTTGATCACCTTGAAGGATACTGACTGATACCTGTGAGTCAGATAGGCTGCGTATTCCTGCCAGGGTGGTGAAAGCGCTTTCATCTGAAACACTTTCTGCAGGGACGTGGGTAGGCATCGTGAGCCTGGGACTTGGAGGTCGTTTCGCTTTTCTTGGAGTGGTTTTAACTGTTCTGTTCTGGACCGAAGGCAGCAGGGAGGTGAGGGCACCTGAGGGCAGCTGCCTGCCAAAAGTGGGTGGCCTTTCCAGGACACGTAGTAGCTCCAAGCGTGAGGCTCTTCCCCTTTCTCCTTCCTGTGGGTGTGAGCTCATGGCTGGCTAAAGGGCAAATCCATGATGTTCAGTGAGGTGGACTTTCATTGAGTCTGAGCGGAACAGTCTTGTTAGCTCTACCTATTCTCCCCGCCGGTATCAGGACTGAAGTCGCCCTGCCCTCCTTCCCACTGGTCCTGAGGGTCACTGGCTGCTACTGTATAATAACGCAGAAACCAGGTCCTGGCAGCAAAACCAGCATGCGATGGTGAGGTGAGGAGCATGTCCAAGTGAGCAGTGCGTGTTTGTGCAAAGGAGAGAGGTGACCAGCAGAGTTAACTAGCAGGGAGAAGAAGGGAAGTTCTGGCAGGCTGGCTGCCAAGCGGTAATTGCTCAGTGTAAACACTTGAAGGCATCTTTAGAATGTCCTTATCGCAGAGAGCACTGGAGCTTTTGTGTTCTGGAAGGTTTCGAGCCAGCTGTTGTCTGGCAGCCAGCTATGGCAGAGGCTCTTTTTAACACAAAGAAGAATACAAGCAAGCTGAACAGGAAGACTGGAATTTTATCTACCCCACTCCACTTCCTTGGATTTCCTCCTCTCTCGGTCTCTTTGCACCCCTTTAAACTAGAGATTATTGGGTCAGGGAGTTTCATTAGCCTTCTCAAGCCAAACTCTTCTTGCGCTGGAGCCACTGGAGGATTTCAGTAAAGTGTAAGTAGCATTTTTTGTTCCCTGCCTTTCTTATCTAATCATTCCCTGCACTGATGTGGGGATATGAGTGCGACGTCCAGTGTCTGAGTATTGCAGTGCTGCGTTATGGCTCTCAGTAGGAAAACGCATGCTGGCGCAGAAGGGCTCTTTACGGTGTCGCATTAAGGAATCCTGCTAATTAATGCTCCCTCATGCTGCTCATGGTGTGGATGAGGCATGCAAAACGCTGTCACACCAATCTGCTTTTCCAAGTTCCTTTTGTGGTTTCCATCACAAGCATTACTGATGGTGGGATGTCCCCCAGACGAGGGCCACTTCGTTCTAGGCATCCTGTACGTGAGGCTGAAGTTCTGACTAGCATTGGCAACAAACACTCTGCAGCAGCATTATCTGATCATATTTTCTGTTGTCATTAACACTGCGCATGGGTTGTTTTAAGGTAGCTCAGTTGTATTTACTGGCAAACATTTAACTCTCTGAGCAACTCAGCATGCCTTGAGGCAGAGGGAAAAGGATAAATTTCAGTTTTAAAAAAGAGTGAAGGATCTGGTTTGGGTTTCAGCAAGACAATTTTTTTTTTTGCAAAGCGATACAAAAGAATGTCTCTTCCTTTTTTTGTTAACCTTTGCAAAAAATGTTTTAAAAGGAATAGAATGCTATATTTAAATTTAAAAAACGGGACTAATGAGATGCACATAGGATAAGATGAAATATGCTTCTGATACCAAATCCTCTTAGCTTAATCAAATATCTAGTTTCAACTGCAAAAATAACTAGTCCCTTATTATTACAACAACAAATGGGCTACTGTCCAGCACAGAGACGATTTAATAACTCACTGATAGGATTAAGCTGCAGACTTAAGCACTTTTTAGGGAGTTAGCCCCATTTTGCTCGTGAGATTTACTTTTTAGTAAGCCCACTTGCTTGATGAACACAATTCTGTGCATTTTGACAGGATTAGCATTACTTCCATTTCAAAAGCCTTATTAATAAAGTACTAATTCTTGTCAAGCCCATTCAACTTCTTTTTGTTGTACCCTAATAGTAGACAAAGTATGTAAGAAACCTTTCCAAAATATTTTCATCCATTTTGCAAAGTGAAGGGGGTAAAATCCAAAATGACAATCCCTCATTTCTAAACAACAGCGCAACATTAAGGAGGTTTGTAATCTGTAGAGAACATCTGTAGATCCTTCTGTAGGAGCTTCTGTTTCATTTGGTTGTCCCTCCAATGGTAGCATTTTGTAGAGCACGAGCTTGACTTTACACAGCCAATAAAATATAACTTCCCTTGTCTGGTGTGATCTGTGGCACCACTGGCTTCTATGGAGGTTCACTGCTCACAGATTCTTTAAACACGAATTTTCTGTAGGTGACAAGCGGTTGGCAGGAATTGGGGCAAGGGGAATTACTGTACATTATTTCTCTGGGTGTCACAAAGATGTGGTCTTGTAAATGGAACTGAACTATGTCTTCTGTCATTGTTTGCCATTGGCTGCGTTGGCTAAAACTGATGGGATTTCTACCTTTGTTACTCTATATTAACTTCTCCATTGACAAAAGACAAAATTTTGTGAAATAATTCAAGATATCGACCTGTTTGCCACTTTAAAATGCAGCTGGTTGCTTCCTGGGGAAGGTACTACCCTTGCTGGTGAAAATGGTGCCCCCTTGTCTCCCTTTTTGAGTATGGAGGCATCGCTTTCAGCTGTACGCATGGCGCCGCCACTGAGGCCAGCAAAACCACATCCTCTGTCAATTGCATCCACTAAATCGACAAATACTATGGCAGGAGACACTTCCCCCCCCCCCATCTCCCCAGGTAATCTGGGGCACAACCACATTTATAGTTTGAGGAGATAGGTGGAAATGATATTCTGCGTTTGTTTAAATTTCTCTGCATATCTTACCTTTTCAAAAACATGGAAGCATTGGCTACTTCTGGATTGTTTGCGGATGGAATGATCCAGCTGGAGCCATTCTGTCTGGAGCAATTCCCAGCTGGAGCAGCCCAGCAGGCCAGTTCTGAGGCAGCCCTGCAGTGCTCTGTGCTGCCCCAAAGCTCAAGTCTGGAATGAAAGTTCCTGGCATCGGAGTCCTAGGAGGACCCATTTTGGCAGTGCAGTTTGGTGTGCCGCCAGATAGGTTCTTCTGCTATGCCAGGCGTTGGCCTGGTAGACCTGTTAAACCAGGTCTACTGGTTTCCCCATCTAGGTGGCCATCTTGGCTGCCTTGGCCAGGCAACAATCCATGAAGGTGTAGCAGCTCTCAGGGGGCAGGGCATCCTCTTCTGCTCCAGAGGCCTGGAAGTGGGCTGGGACTCACACTAAACCCTACCAAAGGTGAGAGAGAGAAAGTCATTCCTTCTGCCTTTCCACAAACATTTGGTTTTAGTGCCTTCGCTCAAACACATCGACTTTGTCACTAGATCTTAAGGGCTGTAGAGACCTGAGAGTAGATAGGCAGTATGGAGTTTACTTGAACCCAACAGTGTTAAGAAGTTTATTTCATTTCTACAATTCAGAATGATTAATAAAATGCCATCCTATAAAAGGAAACTTGATAGAAACATTTCCAAATGGCGCAGTGCGCTATGTGTATTAAAATACCCTGTATGCTGCTGCGGAGGCGACTTCTCAGCTGTCCCTGTGAATGAATGTGCACATCAACTTACACAGCAGCGTGATGATGGCAGATCCACTTTCCTGAATGGCAGCAAGAGCCTTGGCACAGAATTTAGCAGCCAGTTATTGTTTGGGGAGGTGAAAATCCCCAGTGCTCAAACAGCTTTCCAAACTATTCCTAATGAAACCTCTTAGACAGGAATTGCTTTGATATTGCCAGTGGAAGGTTTTCAAAGAGTTTTGAAAGGTAAACAATTGTTTCACTTCCTTTGATTTTCAGATAAATGTTAAGTGCCTGAAGGGACTGGAGCAAATTTACAAGGGCTATGTGTATAAAATGCAGGCCTAGAGTGCTTTGCTAAAGAATTTCCAAACAATGGTTTTCTTTTTAGAAATTTCAATCCCACCCTGTACAAGGTGGGTTACAATTAAATCAATGTCAAAACACATTAAAAATCAACTCACTAAAAAGAACAGATAACAGTGCCTGAAAGTGAGGGGAAGTTGTTCCTTCAACCAAATGTTAGATTAAAGAGTCTAAACATATACAGTAAAGGGGATGAAGAACTTCAGGGGGAGGTTTTTCCACAGCACGGTGGCTACCACAGAGAAGGCCCTCACACTGATGGGGTCTGAGCTTTCTGCAACACACCAGGAAAGGGATCTCGGAGTTCTGGTGGACAGTTCCATGAAGGTGTCAAACGAGTGCACGGCAGCAGCGAAAAAAGCAAATTCAATGCTGGGAATAATTAGGAAGGGAATAGAAAATAAGACAGCAAGTGTCATTTTGCCCCTTTATAAATCTATGGTGAGGCCACATTTGGAGTATTGTGTACAATTCTGGTCACCACACCTCAAAAAGGATATTGTAGAACTAGAGAAGGTGCAGAGAAGGGCAACCAGAATGATTAAGGGTCTGGAACAAAATCCCTTACGAAACCAGGCTGCAACGTCTAGGCCTCTTCAGTCTGGAGAGACGGCGTTTGAGAGGGGACCTGATTGAAGTATATAAAATTATGCACGGTATAGAAAGGGTGGATAGAGAAAATTTCTTTTCTCTGTCGCACAACACTAGAACCAGGGGACATCTATGAGGCTGATGGGTAGGAGAATAAGGTCTGACAGGGGGAAGTATTTCTTCATCCAGAGGGTCATCGGCTTATGGAATGTGCTGCCGGAAGAGGTGGTGACAGCTACCAGTCTGGATGGCTTTAAGGTGGGGTTAGACAAATTTATGGATGACAGATGTATCAATGGCTACTAGAACGAATGCCTTGGTGCATCCTTCAGGCTGGGGGGACGGGGACCGGGGCACTTCTAAGGCCATTTGCTGGGATTCTAGAGCAGGAGAAGGTTTGTCCTTGTCTCTGCTTGAGATGCCCATGAGCATTTGGTGGGCCACTGTGTGCGACAGGATGCTGGACTAGATGGGCTGTGGTCTGATCCAGTAAGGCTTCTCTTATGTTCTTATGTTCTAGGCTCTTGCACTTTTAACTGTTGATCATGGGGGTAATAAGTAGAAAGGCTTTCCTGCAGGGCTTAAATGATAGTCAAACAAGTATGCGAGGAGGCATTCCTTTAGCTGCTTGCGGTCCAGGTTGTTTAATGTTTTGCAAGTCAGTGCTAAGACCTTGAATTGGGCTCAGTAGCAAATTGGCAACCCATGCAATTTCTTTAGGACTGGCCTGATATGGGATGTGGTCTCGATGTATGTATTGCATGGTGAAATTAGCCTGGTCCAGCCAGAAACCAAAAAGGGAACATCAGTGCTTCCTGGTTTTAAAACGATAACTTGGCATGTGCTCCTGTTAAAATCAAGTATGTAATGAGCAAGATGGACGCCAGAGACAGTTGCTTCAACAAAAGATAATTCCCCCCTTCTTTTTTGCTATTGTTTTCTTAATAAAATGGCAATTTCAGGCGGGCGCTGTGCAGAGTGCTGTAAAAATGGATAGAAAACACAAATGGAAGGGAATCCCAATGGTGACCAAGTAAGGAGCAGGAGCTTGGCACACAGGAAGGTATCAGTCGAAGGCAATCTGATGCAAACCTCGGTGATTAAAGTTTTTTTTTCCAGCTGACAAGCTGTAATTTTTGCAAAAGTTCCAAAGAGACATTGCTCTGGTTTCATCATGGCAGTTTGTGTAATCTTAGGACCTTTCTGCACTGGGCTTTATTCCATGGGGCCTGCTGTAGTCTGCACCAGCATGTAGGTAGCGAGTCCCTATTCCTGGGCATAATATGAAATAAGGTCCATTGCAGAGCTAAGCAAGTTAATGAGATTATGTATGGTTGAACGGTTTCAACTATTTCTCCACTTGCTGTCTATTGTGACCTTTTCTTTTACTACCATTATTATCTAACTTTGGTTTGCCTACAAGAACATTTATTTCTTTGTTTTCTACACTGAGAAAATGTTTCTCACTTTTGATTATTACAGGCAGGGCTTGTAAAATAGAACTCAGGAAATGAAACAAGACACATAGCATCCAGCTGCCAACTCACATGACTAACCAAGATGCTATGTGGCATTTGTCTTAAGAGGAAAAGAGGTATTTGTTTTAAAAGCATATAAAACATGAATGTAGGATCAAAGCATGTTGGCTTGCTCACATATTATATAATTAAAAACACCCCCCAAGGCCTTCAAAAGGGACCTGTCTCTGCTGCAAGCTGCGTGGGTGGTATAAGGGAAGCTATGAAACATTATCAACTAATCCGCAGTTGAATGAAACCACAAAGACGGCTGGATTGTATTGACTTTTTATTTTTTTTCACAACTCTTCCCTCATCATTTTTTTGAGAGCTGATACAATGATGCTGCCATCACTTGATTAATGCACCATGAAAATCTGAGATGCATTTGTGAATAAACTACATTAAATACCATAAGAAAACGAGGTGCAGGACAAGACCACCGTTCCTGAGCAAGATGAGGATTATGATTTTATAAGATCTTAGTGTCGTCCCAAAAATGTATAGCCAGCCCCAGGGATGTGCTGAACTCACATTCATACTTGAGATAAACAATCCCTGACACAGAGAAATAATATTACTGAAAGGCATTTTCTGCGCCTTTCATGGGGCGTTTTTCCACCGCGCTCCTTTAATCCTTTAATCCTGATCTAAGGAATGGGTACTTCCCTTAATCCGGATCTAGTAGATCTGGATTGAGGGAAGTACCCAATGTGTTTCCATGGGTGGTCTAGCACCCAATAGCAATGAGTGCTAGCCTGCCTGCTGTGGAAACACTGGAGCACCCATTTGCAAATCTGGATCTACCCACAAGGGGTCTGCCTGTCACCCCAGGTGTTTTGGGGGACAGGGGGTGCAATCTCCGAAGTTGCCTTTGGAGATTAGCAAAGGCCCTGAAGTCCCTCCAAAGTCATTCCAAAGTCATTCCGAAGTTGCCTTTGGAGATTAACACAGGCTCTGCAGAAAAACCCCTTTGGAGCCTTTGCTAATCTCCAAAGGCAACTTCAGAATGATTTCGGAATGACTTCAGAATGACTTTGGAGTTTTATTTTGGGGCACACCCCATGGGTACCCCCTTCCCTAAGCCTCCTCTAGATGCCATTGCCCAACTGCAGTGGAAACAGGCTCCCTATAATCCGGATTTTATGGCTGAAGACCCCATTGTAGACCCCTTTAATGGGGTCTACATGAAATCCGGATTACAGGTCCTGAAGGACCCATATGATCCGGATTTCCCTAGCTGTGGTGGAAATAGATGTGTCCCTAATGGGGTCCATAGTGGAATGGGGTCATCCATCTCTCAGCCAGATGGGTCCTTAGTGGGTGCTAAAATGGGTTCTTACTGCCAGTGAAGTTCCTTCCCCTGATTGTGGGACCTCACCATGATCTCCTTTCCATGGATAGGTTGGTTGCTTCCTCACTCAATAAAAAAGAGCAACTCAAAAGCAGCTTATAGGTTGTAGTTTCCAGATATACTAATATGTCTCAGCCATGTCTAATGGTGGCAACTTGGTTAGGGTTGGATGAGGTAAGGGCAAAATGACACTTGCTGACTTATTTTCTATTCCCTTCCTAATTATTCCTAGCATTGAATTTGCTTTTTTCGCTGCTGCCACGCACTGGGTTGACACCTTCATTGAACTGTCCACCAAAACCCCGAGATCCCTTTCCTGGTGTGTTGCAGAAAGCTCAGACCCCATCAGTTTATAGTTAAAACTGATGCTTTATACTTTTCTTCAAGGGCAAGTGGAATGAACACGGAGCTTCCAGCGGCTCCACTTTGAGTGCCACCACCTTTTGTGTTGAACTGACACTGAAGGTATTAGTGGATATTACCTCCACACTTTGCTCCATCAGGTTTAGGTTTCCCATCATAACTTTTTGCTTCTTCATTCGGATGGAACAACAAAATGTCTCGGCCCTCTTTACCTTCTGAAGTCTGTGGGAGATGCCTAAATTGGCATCAACTGGCAGTAGAGGCTTTGCATGCTGGGAAAAGAGCTTCAGCAGCCATATTTGCCTGACCTCTGCAAGCCCACTTGATTGGCTGCACGATATATGATAACAAGAGTAAAATGTCAAATGACGGTGTTTATTTTTGACACTTTAGCAAATACCCACCCATCCCTCTCTCTTTTCCTTACTCTTAGATTTTCAGTGTTCTAAATGCTGGGATTGATCCATGAATTTATTAACCTGATGATACCTTGAAGGGCTTCCTTGACCACCTTTCACGATGCAGGACATTTCTTTAATAAGAGACTTAGAAGGCAACTGGAGCCTGATGTCCCTGGTTATATCCTGAAGTGCTCTAAAAGAATGAGAATTAGAGAAGACTTTTTCTAATCTGGTTCCCTGTTTGCTACACTATGAAGACTTTGGAAGTCAACTGGATGCTGTTGCTGTTTGCCTTTTGCCTGAGAGGGGTGTTCTGCTCCTTTGTCAGTGTCAACCGTGGGCTGAAAGTGATGAAAGGACAATCTATTTTCTTGTCACAAGAGGACTTGCAGTTTTCCATCCCTCAGGAAAAGGATGCTTGCAAAATAGAAGTTGTGATGAATGAGCCAATAACACAACGAGTTGGGAAGCTAACTCCACAGGTATGCGGGGTAATTTTGGAACAGCATGTGAGAGGAGGAGGAGGAGGAGGATGGGTCTTTTTCTGGAGCAAGTGCTGTTTGCAGGGGTGGAGTCATCATTTGCAGGTGCAACTGGGGTACTTAATGGGTACTTCTAGTGACAGTGGAAAAACACCCAGGGTTACATTTATTAGCGGCTGATAATGCTTACCTTTATGGTTTGAAAAGTTTCACTAACTTACCTGAATGTGTAGCTACAGCTGAAGACAGAGCAGGCTGTGTGGGTGGAGGTGAGATCCCAGTTATTAACAGCTCTGAACTGTAGGTGAGAAAAGGAACCGTAACGCCCTGTTTAAGGGGAGCGGTCTCCTGTTGAACCCAAGGAGGTCTTTGAGAGGGTCGCGTGGAGGGAGGGATCCTGGGCCACGAGAACCCAATCCTGCCCTTGCCCTCTGGAGGAGGTTTGTCCTGCACCTCGATGTTTCACTGTGGAAGAGGCTGCCCTGTGACCTTGTTTGCTGTCCTTAAAGTGCGTAATGTGCCAGGAATGTGTGCCAATTTAATTACAAAGAGTAACTGAAAAGTGGTTGAAGTGGAAATAAAAGCAAAGCCAGACAGCCATTAGGAAAAGATTTAGCTCTCCTTTGTTTTACTTGTTAAATTTATAGATAGTTATGGCTGCCTGTTCCTAAGAAAGAAAAACATATTAGGAAGCATAAAACAGATGTTTCTTTTTAACAAAACAGATTGTGTTTTTTAATAATCACTGCCTGGCTATGGCCAGAGTCCTTTTGAGGAAAAAAGCTTTCATTATTTATCTCCCTTGTTATCAATTAAGGAAAGAAACTAAGGATGTCTTATGGAAAAATACCATTTGTGTGTATCATGACTGTTATTCTCTGATGAACAGTGTAGAACAGTGGTGGCTAACCTTTTGAGCTCGGTGTGTCAAAATTCACAAGAAAACCTAGCTTAACTCGGGTGCTGTGTCACTTCCAGAAATATCCATAATTTTGTGATATTTGTAGCTCTAGTAAGAAAGTTATATTTTTGATATATGTATTTTATTAAAAGCAAAAATGAATAATTCTTTACATTTGCTAAATCTTCAATTGAAAGTTGGTATTTCGTACACTTCAAGAATAAGCAAGCACTACATGCCCAGGTGCCAGGGTGACCAGGTGTGTCACCTAAAAGGGCTTGGCGTGTCACCTGTGACACGCGTGTCATAGGTTGGCCATCACTGGTGTAGAATATATTCCAAGTTACAGGAGGAAACCATTTTCCATTTGGAGAAACCTCAACCTCCACAGCACAGCAATGGGAAATGTGAAGGTTATGTTGCTCTTGGGTCTGATTAGTGCCATTTCTGTCAGCACCTGAAGTAATTTTCCCTTACCAGATTTAAAGGTCCACCCCCCACCCATCCCAAACAAATGTAAACGTCCATTAAATAACGTTTTTTTCTTTAAAGGGTGCGTCCAGACGGGAAGAAAATAGTACCATTCCAGCACTGCTGTGTGTGGGGTTGCCCCATATATTGTAGGTAACCCCACATAGTCCCACTTTTTTGTCCCTAAAAAGCTCTAAAGATGTTGCTGGAAAGCCCAGCACTGGTAGCAGGTCTCCCAGCAGTAACACTTCTTAGGGAAACACTCACCTTTCTGGATGGAGCAGCAATCAAAGTTTTGTCCAGCACACATGTGGTCCGGGCCACATCCGGGAATTTATAAGATAAAGCTCAATGAGATCTGCTACAGTAAAAGCCACTTTTAGGGTGCATCCCGAAGCATTTTAAATTCCGCTAAAAGTCCTCTTATGTCGCTGAGCGCCCACATGCACGGCTTTTATCCGGGCTTCCAGCGCCGCTAATTAGGAAAATGCGCTGCAAAAACCCAGCCCTTTAAAGAAGACTGCAAGCGCACTTTCCTGGAAGACGCGGGTATTCAGAGCAACATTTTGCATGGAGACGCTCCGTGGCAAAAGGGGCGGGGCTTCTCTCCGAGGCGGCAAGCTCTCTCTCTCTTTTTTTGCCTCTCATCCACAGCCAGCATTCACAATATGAAAACAGTAGGCAGGCATTCCAATCACAAAGAGAAACAGCAAGATACATTGTAATGAATTGTAATGAAAGTGTATGAGGCAAGATCGCTGGCTGGGGGAGGCGAACAGAGAACTTGTAAATTTTTCTTTTGGACTCGTGAATGAGCGCATGATCACATGATTGCTGGCTGGGGGAGGCGTTTCGGCAGCTGGAGATCTTGTAAATAGCGCTGGCTGCAGTCCGGCTGCCTTCGCAAGCAGGGTTGATGAAAAGAGAACTTGTAAATTTTTCTTTTGGACTTGTGAATGAGCGCACGATTGCACGATTGCTGGCTGGGGGAGGCGTTTCGGCAGCTGGAGAACTTGTACATAGCGCTGGCTGCAGTCCGGCTGCCTTCGCAAGCAGCAAAGACGAACAGAGAACGTGTAAATTCTTCTTTTGGACTTGTGAATAAGCGCACGGTCGCACGAGCACCCAATGAAACAGCGAGGGGCGGGGAGAAAAAGATGTAGGTAAGCAAAAGACGCTTCCTTGGGGATGGTCAGTGATTTTAAATGCGCGTTTTGCTGAGCCCTATGGGGACACTTAATTTGGAATTGAACGCATATTTGTTAGATCTGCTGCAGTAGAGGGACAATAGTGACAGGAAAAAGTACCATGGTGGCAGATTTTGCAGAACAATAAAATGGCAGGAAATAATCAATATGCTGATTTGCATTTCTATTATCCTTTTTCTTATTATTGTCTTTCAAAGACAAAATCTCTTGCATCAACTTTGCACTCTGACAATGCAACAGAAGAGAGGCTTTTGTGATGCAAATGAGCATTCTAAGTAAAATAGCTTGTCTGCTTGCCGTGATGTTTTAACCACATCATAAAATATCTTAAAATCAAATTACCAGTGACTTCCGTGTGGGTGTGAGAGAGAGAGAGAACATCAACAAAGTGACAAGTTGTTTTCTTTCAGCATTATCTAACACAGAAAATTCAAACTGTGTTAGATAATGTGGAAAGAAAATTACTAGTTACTTTGCTGATGCATTCTTTCATCCTGAAAGTGAACTGAAACTGGATTAAAACTCAGATGTAGATGGGTCAAGTGCAGCTTCAAAGTCAGCCTTTGATTTTCTAGGATAGCCACCAAATTGAGTCAGGACTCTTGCATCTTTAACAGTTGCAAACATTTTGGAATTTCATCAGAGGTTGACTGCATGATGATTGCCATCTGTTGAGACAGCCTCACCTTCAGAACTATCAAGCTATGCACCTGGACATCTTACTTCTGAGTGCTTGCATTTGGGGTTAGATAAGGTGGAGGGAAAATGGGCTGGCTGCCACTTTGTTGATGTGTTCTTTCACTTTGAAGGTAGATTAAAATATAAGAACATAAGAAGAGAAGCCCTGCTGGATCAGGCCACAGCCCATCTAGTCCAGTGTCCTGTCGCACACAGTGGCCCACCAAATGCTCATGGGCATCTCAACCAGAGACAAGGGCAAACCTTCTTCTGCTCTTGAATCCCAGCAAATGGCCTTAGAAGTGTCCTGCTTGTCCCCCCAGCCTGAAAGATGCACCTAGGTATTCATTCCAGTAGCCATTGATACATCTGTCGTCCATAAATTTGTCTAGCCATCTAGACTGGTAGCTGTTACCACCTCTTCTGGCAGCAAATTCCATAAACCGATGACTCTCTGGGTGAAGAAATACTTCCCCTTATTGGATCCAACTCTTACCTATCAGCTTCATACCCTTGTTCATGGGACAAGTAAGCCCTCTTTTATAGTTTCTGAGGGCCTTTCTACACTTAACCTGATGGTGGTCCAGATAAGCTGTTCTGGATCAAGCAATACGTTCCCATAAGGGGAAGGACTGCTCTGGACTGCAACAAGGATTCAGAGCTGTGTGAGATTCAGATCTGGCTCTGAAAGCTCTGATGGCCAGGAACAAAATGAGAGAACTCTTTTCCCAGCCTGCTTTGTTGTGCTGCCAACGTGGGCTCCCCATGGCAAGCTGCATTGCTTGTCTCTTTGGTTTGGTTTACCACCAGCCAGCATGCCAGGGGGCTTGTTTAAATAAGCCTACTAGCAGTCTAGATTTAGACCAGATCAAAAGGCATTTACCAGTAATCCGGACCTAGAAGGGGACTTTGGGCCTCCCTTTGACGTGTTAGGGTGGTTTAAGGAACATTTGGGTTTAAACCACCGTAACATGTCAAAGGGAGGCCCAAAGTCCCCTTCTAGGTCCGGGTTACCGGTAAATGTAAAAATAGTACTATTTCCATTAGCACTAAAAACAAATGCATCCAATTAATAATAATAATAATAAAATAATAAAATGTTTATTTATAGTGCCCCTTTCACCAAAGGGCATAACAA
>MTQE01001418.1:1237633-1247961 GCA_014337955.1 Aspidoscelis marmoratus | reverse complement strand
ATCCTAACAGGGCCAAGCTACTCCCAGAGAGGGCAGGCACTAACTGGAACTGTGCGGAACATCAGTATCGTCATAGCAATGGCGCTGATGTGCACACAGTCACAGAGGAGCTGCTCACAAGGAGGTGGGGCCCTGAAGAAGAATGGCCGGTGATTGAACAGGGGTAAGTGTTCGATTGCGGGGGGCGGGGAGTTTGCTGTACTCCTATCACGTCCACAGGACAGGAAAGGAGGAGCGAAAACACCCAAGATAAAGTTAGCAAAGAAAACCTTTGAGCAGAACTTGAGTTGAGCTGATCACAATTCCTGATGCCTCTGTGCAGTTTCCTTGACATTAGTTTGGAAGTAGTTTGCCGTGCCCTTCTCCATATCTAGTCCGGGATTGAACTTGAGTATTCTGCACGCAAAGCCAACGGTCTGCCACTCAGCATGGTTTATGAGGAAATAATTAATCGTAACTGGATACTGATTCTCACAGCATGCTAATTCATTGTCTCTTTCTTTTCCATAGAGTGAACATGCTTGGATTCCTGTTCAGATCAGAGGGGCAATTCCTAACCAAGCCCCCCAAGCTGCCTTCATGGCTATGTTCATCCTGGAAACGGACCAATTCATTCTGACCCCCTTCTCAACAGCAATATTGGATGCTGAGGACAGTGAAACCCCCAAATCTCTTTTGGTCTTCAACATCACCAAACCACCCCAAGAAGGCTTTATCACTCACCTGAAAGACCACACAAAACCCGTGTCGTCGTTTACATGGACAGATCTCAATGAGATGCTTATTGCATACCAGCCTCCTAACAGCAGTTGTGCCGATCGGAGAAATTATGAGGTAAGTGAAATTAGGATGATCGACCTGTATTGTGTTGTTGTTTGCTTTTGGAAACTTTGCAAATCGTGTCAGAGGATGCTAACACAGGTACAGTTGGGGTGAGGGGGCTGTTGAGGCATATCAGAGCCAGCAGGCACCTCCACCTCCACAGCCGTTCTGGTGGGGAAAGGAGAGGCTGAGATTAATGTGCCTTTTGCCCCCAAGCTGCTGAAGAACTTTCGCTTCTAAGTAAAAGATTTTCCTGCAATGAAACCTTGTTTCCCTTGCAGATTGTTAAAGGAAAACAGAAGCTACATTGTCCTTAGAATTGTATCATTTATACTGCTGCTTCACTCTTTCCCTCACACCCCCTCCCAACATTTTCTGGCCATATGTTTTAAATCCCTCCCTATTTTTCATAAAAGCAGAAAAGAGCATTATCAATCTAGTGCAAAATAGATTCATAAAAAAAAGATGGACAGAGTCCGCATGTTTGTGATCAGAACAAAGGGGAATTGTGGGGGAGAATGGGGGGGGGCATTGGGAAAGATATGGAAGGATCTGGGTCCTGTGGAAAAGAGGACTCCGGAGGAGCCGGCTTGAGGTAGCGCAGACGCCCCCAAGACAATTCCAAGAAAAAAGATGACTAGAAGCTGCCTTGAACCACGGGTGTGATCACGGCCTGAATCTCCGTCAAGGTGCCCATGAAGGTCACCCACAGTCAACTAGGGGTGTTTCCACACTGGCCTCGGAAACCCCATTAAGGATACACACAGGACACATAGAGAACTTACCTTCCACACTGGAGGACAGATCCAGGACCCTTCCAGGCGGTCGTTTCTCCACAGCAGTGTGCCAGATCCGTTCTCCATGAAGATCTAGAAAATTAGGTCTTCAATCTGTCCCCTCGCCTTGATCCATTTGGAAGCAGGATGCTTCCGCGCATGGCGAGGCACGGGGATGGATGTACCGGCGGCCCCCTTCGTAGAAAGGGCAGAAGCAGGCCGGTCTGCCTCCAGAGCCCCACCCCTGCGCCCCACATGCCGGCGGGAATGTGCAGTGACTGGCAGCTGTGAATGCTCCAGTCCCGCGGCTCCAGGGTCGGCGTCGGCGGCACAGGAGGCCGGCTGCATTTGGGAATGGATGCTGTGGTCTCCACACAGCACCCAGAAGATCCGGCCCTCAAGATCTGACCTCCCCACGTGTGGCCTCATCAGATCCATCCCTATTTTGGATGGATCCTCCAAAGGACGGGTCACTGGGAAATGGATTTTCTTTAATCCGCTTCGCGGCGGCCACTGCAGAAACACCCTAGGAGTTACCTATGGTTCAGTGGAACACAACAACAGCAACTTCATGGATTTATAGCTGTTGTCTCTATAAATAGAGCTTTGTTGCTACAGTACTTCTTCCTTCTCTTTTAAATTTGTGGTCTTCTCTGTAGATCTAATTCTCCTGTTTTTAGATTTATTTTTTGGTAAATGGCCCTGGGACCCAGGTGAAGATAGCGGGAAATAAAACCTCAGCTCTCAGTTGTTGAAGTAGTGTAGTGATTTATTCAGCACAAAAATTAGGCATACCTTACTTTTGTTCACTTAACCAATCCTTGCATATTAATTAAGCCCAGCTTGTTGCTACTGCTGCCCTGGAGCTTTCCTGCCTGTCCTCCTCATAAGCAACTTTACCTCTCCTGGTCACAAGGAGGTCATAACTTGGATTTAGTTGGGGGTTCAGTAAAAATATAGAGGCATTATTTACACAGAACTAACTGCCATGTCTGGCAAGCAGTCTAAGACTGACAAAAATAGATAACCTAAGAGTGTGCATTATTCCATTTACCACAAAGTGCAGCAGAACCAACTCTGGGGAATTTCTTGACCATTTTATTGAGGCTGCATTGCAATTAGAGTCTTTCACTGAATTAATCTGTGTACTGACCATGATATTTTGGATGGTCTTCAGGCCTGAATTATTTAGACAATAAGATAGCCTCTACTCTCATGATCTAAAATATACAATATTAAAGAAAAGGCTACGGCAGAGAGAAACAGTATAAAAACTCAGACAGTGTTGTATTTTTTAAATTATTAATGTGTTTTTATTGTTGTAATCCTCTCCCCCCATTGAGACCCTAGAGGGCAGCGTATAAATGGAAACAACTATAAACCAACAACAGAAAAAATGTTTCTATCACAAGGCCTTCATTCACCTTGTACTCACAATACATTTTAAAGGAGAGTAATTTATACATTGAGGTGAGATAATCTATTAGAGTCCTTAAAAGCTGCATGAAAGTTTAGTCACATCAATTAATTAAAGCTTTCATAGCTCCCAAAACTAATTTCCATAATAAAGACTTATATTTCTTACAAAGCCCCTTCTCATGGTTGCATTGCAACAGATATGGATTACAGCATTTAAACATTCATTGTTATTACCAATATATTTCATGCTTGCTGGTAGAAAGTGGCTTTTCTACCCCACTTTTCTCACCCGTTCAGGGGGACTCAAAGCGGCTGACAAAGCTTTTCTATTCCTCTCCCCACAACAGAACACCCTGTGAGGTGGGTGGGGCTGTGAGAACTCAGAAGAGGGCTGTGACTAGCCCAAGGTCACCCAGCTGGCTTCATGGAGGAGTGTGAAATCAAACTACAAGATATGAGTCCGGCACTCTAACCACAAGGCCAAACTGGCTCACCAGAAGGGAGAATTTAGTTGTTGTAGTAAAATTATGAAAAAAATCAGTCAATCATACTAGAGCAAAGGTGGCCATTTTGGATCATTTGAACAAAACATTAACATTCATAGCAGGGCACTACCAAAATATTACAGAAGGGCGAGCAAGCTTTCAAGTTGTAATTCTTCATCAAACTGGATTTAAGTGAAGCAGACATGATGTGTGAAGGGGAGGGAACTGATAGCATTAAGGCTGCTTCCCCAAGCAATTGAAAGCCTGCTAAAAAGCTTCTTTTGCCTCTGAGTGCCCCCATGCACGGCTTTTCTCCAAGCTTCCAATGCCACAAAAGGAGGAAAATCCACGGGAAAAAAGTGCATTTTAAAGAAGACTACCAGCACACTTTTTGGAAGCCGTGGGTTTTCCTGGCAGCATTTACCATGGGGATGCTCGGTGGCAAAAGGGGCGGGGATTGCCGCCTGCACACACAGCCATAAAACATTCAGACATCTCCCAGAACTGCAGCAGCTTCCCTTCCTTTCCCTTTCTAAAGGTCAGAACTTTCAAAGAGCCAGAATTGCGGAGAATTGCAACATTGCTATCATGTGTGAAGTGGGTGGATTGCTACAGTCACCGCTGCTGTACGGGGTGGATTTTGACAGTGATCAGAGGGAAAGTGTTGAGAGTGAATGAGTGAATGATTGCATGGCCAATGGCTGCAGCTGCTGCATGGGAAGCCATTTTGGGGGGCGAGATCTGGGAGACAAACAGAGAACTGATGGCTATTTTTCCTTTGGACTTGTTGGGGGTTTCTTCCTGGTTGTGGCCACACAGAGCGCAGTCCCTCCCCATTCCCACCGGCACCCTATCAACAAGAGAGAGGGCGGGGAGAAAAAAATGCGGGCAAAAACCCCACACTTCCGTGTGGACAGTAGGTGCATTTTAAACATGCGTTTTGCTGAGCCTCATGCGGACACATATTCTGGAATTGAACAGCACTTTTAAAGTCCGCTTGAATAGAGGGACGGTAGAAGGAAACTAGAGAGGCAAATAAGTTGCTTGGGGATGCAGCCTAAGAGTTATAAAGCTGAGGCTTCCAAGCATTGCTGAACTGTCACTTTCATGATCTCCATCAGTGAGGCCAACCGGAGGGCATCATGGAAGTTCCGTCTTCTGAAGAGCACCAGACTCTATAATAGTCACAAAGGTTCTTATCAGATGGGCCACTGAAAGCAGTCAGTTCCCCCTGCAGCCTGTCACACCAGCCCCAAGCATGCTGCACAGTGTTCTATGGCCGGGCAACATGATTTACGAATGGCAAACGGAGCCTGCTGGAAAGGCGGATCTAAGCTGGAGAGCCCCTTGTGCAACTGGCAAACCATGGTGAGGGACAATGCCCACTGCTAATTAATATTTCATGTCTCCCATCACCTTCTGAAGGCACCCTAGAGATGCTGGGTTGAGAAAGCTATGCATTTGATTTTTAAGTTTATGTAAGAGCAGAAGAGAAGCATAAAAGATCAATGAGGGAGTTGCTAAAGAGGATGCTGCAGATCTTTTATTTTTGTTCAGCAAATCCAAACCAGATGGAGAGGCAATGGAATACTGGGTGCTTCCCGCGACAAGTCTGGCTTCTTTACACTGGTGGACAGTTGGTAAAATGGAGGTGACCCCGGAAAAATAAAGTGGGTGACTACTAGTCTGCATGGTTGTCACACAGGCCACATTCCCACTGCACAAAAAAATTCGGGTTTAAATCCAGATTTATTTAATCAGCATTCACCTCCATTCTTTTGCGTTCCCCTGTAACCTAATAATGTGGACTCGCTCTCTATTCTTCAGTGCCCAGCAGAATCCCCTCCTCGTGCAGTCAGCAGTTGGGCACACTTTTCCGAAATAGTCAGTCTTATGAAGAAGCAGGACGCAAGGGCACTGACTCCAAGCCCAATTCTAGCCCCACCCTCAGATCATGGGGTCTTTCATTCACCAGAATCCTGGAAGGAAGGAGTGCCCAGGGCCTTAAACGGCCCGTCCCGGCAGCAGCTGCAAGAAGAGAAAGGAAACGAAAGGACAAGCTGCTGCTGGGCATGCAACACTGCAGCGAGGGAGGGGGGCTCGGAGGGAAGAGCTCAAATTTGGAAGAAAAAAGCGGAGAGAGAGGCAGTATGGGGGGGGGAGGTGCAGAGCTGCGCGGTGAGGAGGAAGGGAGGGAGGAAGCAGACAGATCTTAGCACAGGATCGCTATTGCAGATCAGAGCAAGGAGTCAAAAAGGCATGGAGGAGGCATTGGAAGGAAGGAAGGAAGGAAGGAAGGAAGGAAGGAAGGAAGGAAGGAAGGAAGGAAGGAAGGAAGGAAGGAAGGAAGGAAGGAAGGAAGGAAGGAAGGAAGGAAGCAGGCAGGCAGGCAGGCAGGCAGGCAGGCAGGCTTCCACGATCGCTGTAAAATCAGTGACCATCCCACTTCCCAATACATCTCTCTTCTTAAATCTCTCTTCCAATGCATTGTTACATCTCACTGATACAACAGGTTCATTTTTCACCTCCTTTCCCTCGCCTCTCAACCAGACCCATCAGCCGGGGGAGAAGGGATGATAAATCAAAGATTTCATTGGATCAGGGGGAACGCCCCTAAACCATGGTTCCCCGCCCCCCCAAAACCGCATGCGTTTCCATTTGCAAAAAAAGAGGATTATTTGTAAATCCTGCAGCGAGAGTTCTTTTGGTTTGAATACGGATAATCTGTGTTTCAGGATGTTTAATCCCCAGAAACTGCAGATTCGTCTGATCCTGTGGGAACTGCCAGCTTTGAAAATGAATCCAAAGCTCTTTAAAAGTTGAATGGGGATGCGCCCACAGTGTCACCCATTTCTGGCCTGTTTGTCGGTGGAAATGCATCACACTTGCTTGTGGCACCAGCCTGTAGGTCTGTTGTCCTCAAATGAGTGTCGATGTTGCATGCATGGCTGGCTCTGTCCGTATCCTCCGGGTGCAGATCTTTCTCCGCGTACTTTTCTCAGTCAAGGTTTAGTCCAGGTGTCCCAAGAGGCCCCGTAGATGTCCATGTACTAAGCCCCACGAATGGCTTCCTAGGAAAAGGAACTGCGCCTACCACTGAATGAATTAAAATAAAGTATCATGTCAGGAATTAAACGGATAGAAAATTGAATACGGAATTCAAAATAAGCATGAAGGTTTTTGTTTAGTTCAGTTGGCCTGTGTTATTTACGAGGGTTAGGTTTCAGAAAAACATTCCAGATCCCAAAGCTGAGTTTCACTGTCCACTGGAGAGGTTGCTGTTATTTCCCAGGCATGTCAGGCTAGAAAGGTATTACAAGAAACTCAATTTTAAACTAGCAATTAGAAAGGGACAACCATATTGTATATTAATGACATTAAGGATAAAAACTGATCACTGACATAACTTATCTGTTCTTTCTTTCTTTCTCATAATAAACCTTTGTGAAAATATAATTTTGGTTTTATATAATCGAGAATATAGTTATTTTTATCTTCAGCATGTACTGTGTGTTGTATTTCTTTGCAAAAACCAGGTGGAAGTATACTTGGTGCTCCCTCTTGTGGAAATTAAGAAGGATGGCTTAACAAGTAAACATTGAGCAGAAACAGACCCAAGATTTTCAAAGCAACATTCCAAATGTGGATTAGCTCCAAGTCCTGTAAGACCCAAACAACATAGCTGCAGTGGTCAGAAGGTGAATGCAGTTGGGGACATCGGTTCTTTAGACTCGTTTCAGTAATTTTCCTCTTAGTACAGAGTATAAAAGCAATATGCTTTGAAGGCCAGATGTTGGCAAAGTGTCTTTCTTATTCTCTTATTGTGCAGGACTAAACGAGTCACTGGGCTGAATCTGGAAGGTATTTCTTATGTTCTTAAATTTGTATTAAACGGCCCCCCCATTATTATATAACAGGTGGAGCTTGAAGTTCATGATTTGTACTTTGAAAAGACCTCAGCGATTACTCTTCATATCTCTGTTAGAACGGCAAACACAAATGCTCCTCGAGTTTCCTGGAATACAGGTAAGACTTCACTTTATGCTGATCATCTTCAAACAAACAAACAAACAAACAAACAAACAAGCAAACAAACAAACAAACAAGCAAACAAGCAAGCAAGCAAACAAACAAACAAACAAACAAAAAGTGCAGCTTCAGGAGTGAAATTCAACAAACCAGCATGGTTTTATACATGTTGGCAGCTTTGGGATGGACTAATAAAAGGTGCTTTATATGCAGCACAGCCCTCAGCAGGAAAGAGCAGCTCCTTTTTAAGCTGAGCTGCTTGCTCTCGTGTGGGTCAGGTGCACCGAGCTCGGATTGGAGGAGGGAGGGAGGGAAGCAGCGGCCGATGGAAGAGACGTCTTTGCTGTGCCGTGAACCAAAACACAGTGCTTCATCTCCTAGCTGACTGCAGAGATAGGTAAACACTTTCAGTTACTCCTTTGCCCCTCTTGTGCGAACTGGAGCTCAGGTGTATCTGCCCACACTAGACGACACAGGTAACTTTAAAAAGCAGCGCTCTATCATTTGGAAAATCTGGCTGCACTTGAAAAGTATGATACAGATGAGATGATGTGCCTGGATGGCGTGCAGGAAGATCCTTTTTTCATATTGTAGTCAAAAAGGATCCTGGGGGTTGTGTTTCACAATTAGAACTTTCTGAATTCTGGCACAAAGATGGTGCCTGAATCTGCCTTCCTCAGAAAGTGGAAGGCGCAGTTCATGGATTCTAGAAGGTGGTATGGAAAGTTTAAAAACAACCGTTACAAATAAAACCAGTAATAACAACCAGTCCAACAACCACAGTCACAATACAGCCCAAACCCGGGATAACCCTAGGAGAGAAGGAGGAGGAAAGATGAAGGGAGAAATGAATCCAGGCTAAAAGCAGCGGTTAAAATGAGAAGATTTTCAGAGTCAAAGCCAAGAACTTTGCTGTTGGGAGAATAGTACTATCAAAGGAGTCTTTCAGCGCAGGAGCACTTGGGCCGTTGTAGCAGAACAAACCGGAGCAACTCTTAGCAAACTTCAGCATAAAATTCACAGACCAAAAGCATGTCCTCAACTTGTACTTCTAGGGAAAGGAAACCTGCAAGAAGGGAAGCTGAATTTAACCTTGGAGTTTTAAAAACACATCAAATTATTTAAAAAGTGATGATAAAATATTTAACACGTTCCATTTTATGCTGTGCCGTTTCAAGGGATAGATTTCTGAAAGCTGAATATTATAGCTGAGAATTTTTAGTGTTGTTTACAGTGAAACATTAAATGTTTCTGTGCCACTTTCTATAAAAAGAATCATGAAGCAGTTTACAAAGAGAGCAAGAAAAAAGTAAACATTCATATACAAACAGCTAACCTGGACCATTCTGTTAGGATGCTTCTCCACAAATACTGAGGGGACTGAAAACTGTGTGGTTTTGTCCCCGTCTAGCCCTGACTGAGAGGAAAAAGGTTTCCCTAATTATTGGCAACTTGTGAACGATAAGAGACAGGATCGGACTCAAAACTGGGAATAAAAGAAACTCACGAGTTCGGAACTTGTGAGTTTCAGTTGGCAGTGGGACGGTGCGTCAGGATCAAAACATGGGATTGCTCGGATGATACTTTTAAAAAGAGAAGAAAATTGAACTACTGTAGAATTTCCTGTTGTGGTTGCTTTTGTTTGTTTACTTGTGGCAGTGAGAAGATGGCTGCCGATCTAAACGCTCCTCTTGAAGAGGTGGCGCACAAAACACGCACCTCTGTTCCCCCCACCGGCGCTCCAGTTGCAGCTGGGAAACTTTAGTTCCCTGTTAGTGGTGTTGGCAGCTAGGGGCCTCCAAACACTGGCGTTGACTCTGTGGGTCTGCAGAGCCAGACTGTACAAGTTGCCAAGTAGACCAAGGTGGCAGCAGGAGAACAGTGGCTGAAAGACAGTGGGAGCGAATGCTTTTTGAGTTCTGCCTCCCGAGCACTCTAAGAAGTGTTCATGATGGGATGGCTGCTGGGCAACTGCAGGCCTGTGTAGACACTGCGCACCCAGTGTCCGGCCGACCCAGGGCGCCACGAGGGAGCGCGGTCTTGGGGGTTCTGTTCCCTCACGGTGTGTTCACAGCACCATAAAGATACGAGCTCAACTGACTGGTAGGATTTGATTTGATCTGTGGCCGTTGTGTGTAAGTTGAAAAGGTTTTGATCTGTACAGCTGGAACAATGTGAATTGAAAGCTCTTAAGACAATCCCAGGGAAATAAATGTGAGTGAAGCGAAGAGAAGAGAAGCCGGCCAGAAGGTGCCTTGAACTATGGGTGTGAACATGGCCCAGGGGGTGGTTCTCAATATCACATGCCAAGTTGTTTCAGATACTGTTAAAGCCGGGGGCAAAATTTCCAAGGACGCAATCGTTCTAGATTATTCTGATGTCCAGAATACTTCATGGACATTTCTCCTATCTCATCTGAATCTCTGATGCGGTTCTTTATGCATCCTAGGTCTTGATCTCCTGGAAGGACAGTCTCGTCCTATAACATGGAAGCAGTTGCAGATTGTAGACAACGATGATCTCAGTGGTGTTCGTATAGTCACTGTCGATGGCTTACTGCACGGGCAGCTCACTCTAAGAGGTACCGTACATTGAGAGAGGTCATTTTCTTCTCCAAAGTAGAATAATCTGAAACTATAATGCTGAGTCTGGGTAATGTTGGTAGGGTAGACATATCAAAGAGTGCATTGCGTGCAGGAGATTATTTTGACCAACGTAGGCTGTAACGCTGTTGAAATTTTCCTCTCTTGTAAAGGAGAGAAAGGGGTAATTAAAGAAGACACGGAGATTGCAGAGA
>MTQE01001418.1:1216631-1235970 GCA_014337955.1 Aspidoscelis marmoratus | reverse complement strand
GCCTGATCCAGCAAGGCTTCTCTTATGTTCTTATGTTCTTATGTAAGCAGAGGAGACTTTCAGCCTTAACTTTTACCACATGAACCGTTTTCTGTTCTGAGAGGTCAGACTGTAAAATGCATTTCCATTTCTTTTCTGGACTTTTCTTCTGTGATTTGTACCGTCCTGTATTTGCATAATCCTAACACAGAGTCCATTTCACCTCGGGAGGTGTGACTGCCCCAGGGGACTGTTATGGGCAGAGTCCCTAACTTAGTAGGTAGTTTCCCTTCCCCTGCAGGTCAAGGTCCAATTTTGTAGGTGTTGCTGTTCTCAGGTAGGAGGGTGCTGGGCGTGGGTGGGGGGTTGTTTTCCTCTTCTCTCCTTGTCCATAGCTGTTATTTTGGTAGAAGTAGCTCTAGCTAAGATCTCTGGAGAGATTATTTCTCTTTTGCAGAAAGTGAAATCAGCACAAATCTCTCTTGTTCTCTTGCCTTCTACAAAGCTTACACAAAATGGGAGACCAAACTTGTCTCCCGCAGGGCGGCTCCAGCCCCGCCTCACCACTCACCACTCTCATCTTCGTAGCCGTGCGCATCCTTCGAAGCTGCCTGCAAAGTCGAGCACACGCCGCGTAGTTGCAATGTCGCTGTCCGCGTAGATGGATCTATCTGCGCAGCCCATAAATGGTCAGCCCTGTGTGTCCAATGGCATCTTCGTAGATGAACCACACAATTTGGCTACAGAGTGTGTGCTGGACTTCATAGCTTCTACCCGCTATGAAACATTACCTCTCCGCCACGTACACTGTCAACGGAAGTGGGCCTTGAGTGACGTCCGCACCGGCCAACCGTGTCGTGCCACCAGCACGCCTCCCGCTTAGGGCAGAAGGGATTTACCTGATGAGTGCTTTAGCGTTCACACTGCGACCCTGTCTGGTGCCCAAGTGCCAGTGCAGAAACATTGGGGCCTTCCAAAGATCTGGATCTTGAAGGACCGGATTCATTGAGGACCCCATTTCAAAGATCCGGTTCTTCTAAGATCCGTATTAAGAATGCTAAGAGGAGAAACACCCATAAACTTCACCTTTCCACAACAAGGCCTTACTGTGAGCCAGTTTGGTCTCGTGGTTAGGGAGCCGGTCTCTACTCTGGGAATACCAAGTTTGATTCTGCACTCCTCTACAAAGCTAGCTGGGTGACCTTAGGCGAGTCACAGCTCTCTTCTTAACTCTCACAGCCCCACCTACCTCACAGGGTGTTCTGTTGTGTGGAGAATAGAAACCTTTGTCAGCCACTTTGAGTCCCCTTAAATGGGTGAGAAAATAGGGGTAGAAAGGCCAGATCTTCTTCTTTCTAATCATGAACAATACAAATGATATTCTTTTTGCCTCACAGGAGGAAAAGCGTTCACGTTCACCGTCTCAGACCTTAAGGACGGTTCTGTGCGTTACCACCACGATGACAGCGATTCTGCGAAGGATTATATTGTCTTCAGGATCTTTGACAACCGGCACAGCAGTCGCCACAGGTTCCCAATCCACATCCTGCCCAAAGACGACAGCCCCCCTTTCCTCATCAGTAATCTTGAAATAGAGGTAGAAGAAGGGCAGTCGGTGCTGATCCACGGCGCGATGCTTCAGGCCTCTGACGTGGATTCCAGCGACGACTATATTCTCTTTAATATCACCAAACCATCACAGGCTGGAGAAATAATGAAGAAACCTGGAGCGGACTTTATCGGTAATAATTAGATCTATATGCTGAACTTTATGGTTAGCCATCCATGTGAAGTGACGTCCATATGACTCCATGTTTAACGATACTGAACTTATCCGTCCACTGCTTGATCCTGGCTCTGTTGGAGCAAGGGGAGAAGGAAGAGAAACCTCCGTGAGAGGCGCTTGAAATTCAGCCGCCAGAGCCGGGGGAAACCACTCGCCAGGCATCAATCCCCTCTTTCAGCCGATGACGGAGGCCGGTGGAGCGTCCCCGCGCTTAAGAATAATTTGTGCTTGGCTGCTAATTCACAGCAAGAACAGCTGTAAAGGGTTGTCTTTAAAATGCGGATTTGTGCTTTTTGTCCCTCATGTAGCCTGAATTAGAAGCCGTGCGTGTGGTGCCCATTCCCGGCTGCCCCTGTCCATGGTGTTCAATTTCCCATAAAAATCAATAAGACCTATTTTGTGTTTTTGTCTTTTAAGAAAACATTTTAAAAGGTTCACTTTGGTTATTTTTAAACTGAGGCCTGGATCTAGAATTGCCTCATAAGAAAATTATTATCTAACTCATATTCAGGTTTCCTGAAAAAAGGAAGGCAAAATGTGGCATTGATTATTATTGAAGGAAAACTCCTAAACTCAGCTGTTCAAAGATCTATAATGGTTATTTGTGGTCGTAAGAGGTATAACATGGTTTTTTTTCTTTCTTTCTGTGATTCATTAGGTTATCCTGTCACTAAATTTCTTCAGAAAGATTTGTTTAGTGGCATCATTTATTACCGCCACTTAGGAGGAGAAATATTTGAAGATTCGGTTGAGTTTGTTCTGTGCGACAGCCATAACCCTCCCAACCTTTCAGAAGTTCAGGTATGGCACTCTGGGGTTTATTGCAAGATCATGAGGGAATAAGGCAACAGCCATGCTAGTAGTATCTAATTTCACTTGAGGGAATCTTTTGGTACCTCTCGGCTCTTGGTTCGTTTTGGAAGAGTGCATTGTTCCCCATGGGTTGGATGGTGGCTAGCGGAGCCTCCAGACAACCTAAAAAGACACCCAGCATCTGACTGAATGGAAGCTTGGGCCAGCAAACAGGCTCTGTTGCGTTGAATGAAGGAATTTTTGGGGAAACTGGCTAAACTGGGGGGCTAAACAGCAATTCATTGACATTTGGGATGTGCAGAAGTTGCTCAGATCTGACTCAGAATTAAACTTACACTTTGCTGCACATTATGAACATTGAAGATGAATAGCAAATTGCTGCTCAGTACTTCTGCTGCATTGCTTGGTGGGCAGACATTACTGTGCAGAGAAAGTGGCCCACAGTTTGTTTGTTTAAAATGATATTGTTTAGTAAACTTAACTGAAGTAGAAAGAATTATAGGTCTCCTGGTGGCGATCATTTTGTTTTCTGCCCTTGATTTATCTTTCCTTCCAAAAGAAGCTCAAGGTTTTTGTCTGAGGGGACACTCAGACAGTAATTTCCCCCGCTGCCTTTGCCTTAACCTGACTTGAGTCCTCAGAAAGAAGGGTCAACTCTTTGAGATTCAGGATTTTGTAGCTCTGAAAGCATCTCTTTCTTTAAGTTGAGTTGGGCAGGCAACTACATAAGCAAAGAGGGGGGAGTTTCCCACCAAGTGGCTTGTAGTCAGGGCTGGTATTGCTTGTCTTGGATGAAAATATAGGCTGTAGTGTGGCAGAATAAGGTAGGTTCTGAGGCATACGTCCAAATAACTATTAGGAAGGCATTTTCACGCCTCTGGGGATGGGATGCTTTTTCTTAAAGGGACAACTGAAAAAAGCTTTGTCCGATTGCACCCTGATAGATGGCAGAAGCACACAGTAGGTTTTTGATACAGAATGCCTGATGGCCTTTCTTTGTTCTGAAATCCCCTCCTCCTGCAAATTATTGTTCCAGGTGATAAGAGTGCACGTCATTCCTGTTGATGATCAACTTCCTAAAGAAGCACCAGGAGCAACACGACATCTAATTGTCAAAGAAACTGAAATTGCTTACCTAACAAAGAAGCACCTTAATTACATAGATATGGAAGCCCAAGACAGAGGACTTATCTTTACCATAACTTCTCCTCCATTCTTCTCTTCAGTAAACCAGTATGTTTGACTGGAAATAAAAATTATCAAAAGATGGTTTAAGGCTATTTTACAACAAATAAATCTCCTAGCAAGGATTTGAATTTATATGGGAAATGATCATAAAAACTATATTTGGTTTTTAAAAGTTGCATACATATGTATGGAATTGTACTTTATAGTTTGTTTAATTAGATTTTTACTATGCTTCATTATTTGAGACCCTGGTTGGGGGAGGGGTGACTTGGATCCCTTTCAAAATGTTAGTTTTTTTTTCTTTTAGGGAATTTTTGCATATTGTTTTGACATTATCTTTCTTTGCAGGTATACAGATGCTGGAAAAATATTTATGGTTGACAGTATTTCTAAGATGATCAAAGATCCTGCCACTCCAACACTGAGATCATTTACTCAGGTTGGTTGCTGGTGGGTGGAGAGGAAGGAAGCCGTTCCAGTCAGAGCAGGTTTTGACATTTGTAGATGAGACATGGCAAGATCTGCATGCGCTACCTGGGCCGTTGGGAGGAGATCTCTCTGGGGCCAGAGGTCTTTCTCTGACCCAGGGGCAAGGTGGACTGCTCCCCACTCAGGTGGTGCAACCAAGTCTGTGTGAACGTTGGAGCCAAGGGATGAAAATTCCTCTGCATGAATATTTCTGTGCAGGGAGAATTTGCCAGTCTCTGGAAATGGCCTTGGAAATGGCCCATTTGTAGAGGCTGGTGAAATGCCACCAGGTTCTGGTGCAGGATACAGACCAGTCTTCCTGCTGACATCCTTCTGTCCTGCCGAGGTAACAGCAAACCTGCCCTGTATCTTATTGGGAGAACATTTTTTCATGCTGCAAATAGAGCACGCCCGGGAGTGCATTTTGTACATGGGAGAGAGCCAAGTGCTTGTGAGATGCAGTCCCTTGGTTCCAGTTCTTTTTTTTATGCATAATGACATCACTGCTCACTGAATGTCCTTCTGGCACAGTCCAAAGAGATCGTGTGGGCTCTTGCCACAGTTAATTGGCAGAGGGAGGAAGAAAGGCAGTGATCGGAAGCAGGTAGAAAGATCTCAGATATCCTGTGGAAATTCAGCAACAAAAATCTGATGACACTGATAAAAATGTGAAGTTCAGTATTAATTACTGTATTCAGAAACAATGGTAGAAACAAATGTGGATTCTTTGGAAAGGAGGGGATAAGACCCTTGCATGTTATTTATGTGCTTATTTTGTTCCTGTAGCATGCTGTGAACCACATGAAAATTGCCTATATGCCTCCTTTGGAAGACATTGGTCCTGAACCTCAGAATATCCGGTTCATATTTTCGGTCAGCAATCAACATGGTGGAACGCTGTATGGAGTGTGTTTTAACATCACTGTACTTCCAGTGAATAATCAAGCGCCAGAGGTAAATGCTAAAGTGACCAGAGAAAAAAAGGTCTTGCGTGCAAAATTATTTAATGTTGAATTCAGGTCAGAAAATAAGCTACTGTAAGACCACTGATAAATTCAGATCTTTATTCTCCCGATTTATAAAGCAAAACATGTTGAGCAATGACCTATATCATGGCTTTGGTTTTAAAGCTTTTGCCCTTCAAATAATGTGATTCTGATCTTGAAGCTGAGCTCTGGCAGGAAGGAATTGGCGCGCGGAATCCTTTCTGTGATTATCACTCTGCAAATGTCACTCTGTAGCTGGATTTCTCATGAAAGTGCCTGGCTGAAAGAAATCAACCACACACGTGGTTGAAAGGAAAGGGGACTATTAATAATTTCAGGAAAGCTTAAGAGCTTCTACTGCCTTTACCTGAACTTAACCTGCGAAAGCAAATTTACTGTTATGAATTCCTTTGTGTTTTGGAAACCGTGATGTGGCCTTGGTCAGAGATGAAATCATTTGGCTGTCCTACTGTGAACTCTTGTTTTTCCCTCTCTCACCATTGAGATTGAAGCCACAGTTTAGGTTCAAAGGTACAGAAAGGGAGAAGTACCTGGGCTGGATTTTTGTGCCAAGGCAGTGGGGCTCATGCTGGGTTATACACCTTTGCCCAGTGTTCATGCAGACGTTGCAGAAGGCCTTAATTGCACCACCTCCAGTAAGTAAGAATCTGCATCACAAAATTTGTGATCCGATGAAGAGGCTTGTGCGATTTGCACAAATATCTGCTCAAAAACATCTAAATAATTTTTGCTCTGCCTATGATTTCAAAGCATCTTTATAAGATTGCAAATATTTGCAAATTTAACAAGGCTAAAACACCCCCTGATTTGTTTTTAACAAGGAGATTTGTTTCTAAAATGACCTTTTAAACAAAGTCTAGGGTTTTTCAACTGACTGGGCAGCCATGGAATATTTATGAGCATGGAACTGTCCCTCAAGAACCGTGGGCAGAGTCCATTCTGCTTTTCAGAACGAGATCTTGTATAGTGCCCTACAAAATTGTTCTGTTGGAGAAAGGCTGGAGCGGTCCTGGCCCTGTGCTTGTGTGTTCTGCATTTTGGATTCTGAACGTCGAAGGCCTGGACGGAATCCTCAGCGTCTTCCTGGATGACAGCTGCGGCAGACTACATTCATAATGTTGTAAGGAGAACCTTCGTGCATGCCCATGCGGTCATCGAGAGTGAAGCTTAATCTAGGACCATTTCAGCCTTCCATGAGCAGTGTGGCCCCACAGAGTGCAGGCCAGTGTGTTTAGGGGTGGGTAGCATTCAGGCAGCCTATTGTGGCCCAGGCTGAAGCACTGGCGGTGGAAGCTGGGGTCATCCCTGGAAGCCAATGCTCATCCACTTTTTTCCCTAGCCCCTGGAGTTTCCCACTGAGACCTTTCTGGGCATGGCGTTTTTCAGGGCATGGCTCTTTCATGTGCAACTAAGCTATGGGAATACGCTGTCTACACACCCGTTGTGGTCCAGAATACAAAGCCTGATCTGCCTGTGGAACGTTTGGACCACTTTGGCACCCGATTCCAATGCAGAACATTGTGTGGTGTGGGGTATGGAGGGTGCAGCTTCCTCAGGTCTTCACTAGTGCACAGAATGTAGCCCACTGGACCTTCCCATAAGACAGTTCTACTGGTGCAAAAGGACCCAGAAGAATAAAAATGCATCTTAAGATACTGGAATTTGTTACTCTGTTCTGTTTAGGTGTTTACAAACAACATAATAGTAGAAGAAGGAGGACTGTGCACTATTACAGAAGGGCATATTTTGATTTTTGATTTGGACACCAAACTGGAAAATATTCACATCTCCCTTGTGAAGCCACCTCTCCACGGGACGGTTGAGTTAGATGGGATTCCTATGATTCAAGGAGACAATCTGACTTTTGAGGATTTGAAGATGTCCAAAGCCAGGTTAGAGAGGTTTGCGTGTTGTTCTTTCTGCTTTTCCTATAAATTCTGGGTACAATCACATTTAGCATGCTTTGTGCAAATTCAGTATTTAACTTAATGATCGTGCTTTCTTGGAAAGCACTATGGGATCCTTTCTGTGGTTCCAGTTATTGCAAACTTGCATTAGGAAAATGACCTGTAGACATGCAGGTTGTCTGGCTATAGAGTTGTGTGTTCATCCGTGTGCTTAGCGTTAGAGTCACAGTTGGCAGAGGGAAATCAAAGTTCTGACTGGGCCGTCACCCCACAGCTCCGGTTGGAACCTCTTTGGCTGCTGCTCCGCTCCGTCTGGAACTTCCCTACCACCGTGCTCTCCCTCAGTCCTGATCTGTAGGTCACTATTGTTTTGCATCCTAACTTTTTACAAAACTTTCTGGCCTTCCTTTGTCTTTTGGTATTCATTGTGAGTGGAGCCTATAAATTCCGTGACTTGTTTAGCACAGAGCATTTATATAAAGTGATGAAAACAGCAAAGATATTTGGAATATGTTCAAAATTTTATCCCCACAGGTATCATCACAATGGCTCAGAGGTTTTCCAGGATCATATCTGGCTGGCAGCTACAGATGGTTTGAATTCCTTAGAGTTTGTGCTAAAAGTTAAGGTCAGTGCAAGATTCAGAAAATGAAGCCTTTCTTGCTCTAGACAGAGATTTAATTTCACCTTTGAGTTTGCTGCAGCACTGCGGTCGAGTCCCCACGCACTATAAAGTCCGAACCAAATCTGAATTTGGCAAGGAGCGTCCCCACGCAAAGCCCCCAAACCTTCCTACATGCAGACCAAATTTCCCAAATCCGCGCTAAATGTAGTCCTCTAGAAAACTGTTCTCGCTGCGGTTTGGGAGTGTGCATTATTTTGGGGGCTGAGTCTGCGCGTGGGGATGCTCCTGGGCTATTTGGGGAGGGGATAGACTCTGGCATCATTAGGAGGTGGGGTTTCACATCCTGTGTTTGCCATTCCTGTCCTGTGCATTGGGGATCGCAATTGCCGGCCATTTTTAAACAGTGAGCAAACAGAAACGAGCCTCTTCTCTCCGCGATCGGATGCTGGGCAAACGCAAAAGAACTGATTGGCCAGTTTGATGGGTAAAGATGCAGCGAGGAGGAAGGTCATCTGGCCCTTGCTGTCCCATGAGCCTCTTCCTGCGCTTCTCTGCTAAACTGCCTTTAAATGTTGTAGTGGCTTTAGTTAACTTTTTAGCTGGCAAATTCCAGAAGCCGCTTGCCGGAGACCGGAGAGCAGGGGGTGGAATAAGGGTTGCGGGAAGAGGCTCGTGGGACAGCAAGGGCAAGATGTACCCCTCTCATCGCTGCATCTTTACCTGTCAAACTGGGGCGATCAGTTCTTTTATGTTTGCCTGGCGATCAGATCGCAGAGAGAAGAGGCTTGTTTCTCTTTGGTCACTGTTTAAAAATGGCCAGCGGTTGCGATTGGGGGCATCTCCCTGCTCTCCCTACGGCGGGTAGCCTCCAAATTTAAATAATTTTCTCTTAATTGTGAAAATTGTGTCACAATACCTGATTCTCAAGGAAACAATGGCTCTACGTACAAATGCCCAATGTGGTTTATACATATTCTTTTTTCAGGTCTTACCCATAAATGATGAGCCTCCTGTCGTGAGTGTTGGTCTCATTCCCTTCATGCGGTGCCTAGAAGGTCAACAGGTGTCCATCACACCTGAGTATCTTTATGCCACCGATATAGACAGTGAGGACATGCAGATCACGTTCATGCTTGCCCGGCCTCCTAAATATGGTGTTGTGAAGAAGGATGGCCTGGTTGCTGACCGTTTTCAACAAGCAGACGTTGTGTCTGGAGCAGTGGCATATGAACATACAAGTGAGTGAGAGCAATAAGTCCATTTTATTGTGGGTCAAGACTTTACTGCTGTGGTGAAGTCACTGCAATTTCGTTATATCAGCTTACAATCACAACCCAGGGATAAAGGTAGGTCAATTTAATCTGAAAGTGTCTTTTAAATAGAACTAGTGATCAAACTGCAATTCAGAGAAATCAGGGTGAGGTTCCAGTTGAAGCCCTGATCTTCCAAGCGTCTTCTGCTGCATGGGTGGCCGTAGTTTTTGACTTTATGGGCATCTTTAAAAGCGACCCTAGGCATTATGAAAGGTCACATGAAGGCAGCTTATGCTAGGAGAGCAAAAAGTCCTTCCACTAAAATGTCCATAATTTCTCTGGGTTCCCATGTCAAGCTGCACTCTGTAAATCAGGCCAATTCGCACGAGGGCCTCTTGAACGTGAGTAGAACACCCTGGGATGGAGCATTTGCACTGCTGGGCTGGCGGTTCCATTCAGAACCTCCCCAACCCGTCCCAGGGTGCTCACTAGTGTTCTGGGTGTAGAGCACCAGTGAACCAGGACGGATCTTCAGCCTCTGCAGGCTCGAGCTGACCCAACTGGGTCAGCTAGAACCCGCAGGAATACCACCACCCCGTGCACAGGTAACTGGCCAATCGGAGCTGGCGGCCCGCGCAGAGGCACAACGCCACCGGCCGGGCCCACCACTTCGAACCCAGCAGCGGTGAGGTAAGTCGCGTGTGCGCATGTTCATCCCTGCTAGGCTTCAGCCTGGGGTGGGGGGTAGCCGGGGTGGATTCCTATGGGCTCTTCGATCAGGTCAGCTCCAGCTCGCAGGAACCTGGGGAAGGAACGGGACCAGCTTGCCTGCCCCTGGGTTGAATTTGACCCAATGGCGGCAGGCCTGGGAGGAGCGTCCTGCCCCCCCCCGGCCTTTTCAGGCTAGGCCACATGGGGACGGGTTCCCCTTTTGCACCTAGGCAGAAAGGAACCTGTCCCCACGCGTGTCCTAGCCTTCGTTCACTTGGCTGTAGTGTGAAAAGGCCTCAGGATTCTCAGCTCGCAGGGAAGCCTTTTCAGAGACCTGGAGAAACCTGCAAGAACGTCAGCCTTCGTCCTTTCATTCTCCAGGTCAGTCTTTGGGCCTTTTCACACTTAGCCGTAAACTGGTAGAGTGCAAGCCCTAGACCTTTTCTGGCCCACGTCTGCTGTGCACCAGAAAGGCAACGCCCCCATTCACACTGGATGGAGCTTAGCTTAGTCTAGGCAGCCCACGGTGGCCAAACAGACTGAGGCAATAGGACTGCGTCCACACCTCCCTTTTATGAAGACTGAGATCATCTTGAGTCTTCAGAGACCAAAGTGGCAACCCGATTTTTCCTTGCTGGAAAGGGACAATCCTGTAACTGGATCATCCCAGCACTGAGTCCGTTTCACCACTGCCACCTCTCTCAGAACGCTCCCCCATTGTGTCACACACACACACAGAGTGCAGAGCCCCCTTGCCCCCTTCTAGCAACCCTTGATCACATTGCCCTGCCCCCCCCCCATGCACAAACCCAACGCCCACTGGCCTCCTCAACCTCCCTCAATGCTCCCATTGCGTCACACCTTTGCCCTCGCCCTCCCACAATACCCCCATTTTGTCCTCCCCTCAGCACAGAACCTACCCCCTCACCCTCTCACAACACCCCCTCTATTGCGTTTCCTACCTGGTCCACAAATTATCCTTCCCCACTAGCCACTTCGCCCCCCCCCCTTGCCCTCCCACAACATGCCATCATCGGGTACCTTCTTTGTCCATCCCCGAGACCCAATGTGACCCTTTTCAAAAGGTCTGCCATGGTCTACTTGTGAGTAAATTGGCCTGGGGATGCATATGGATGGGTGCGTGCCTCTCTGGGCTGGTTTAGCAGAGGGACCCATTTCAGGAGCACATCAGACTGCACCACTAGAGAGTCTCCTGTGGGCTCCGAATTCCTAGCCATCGAAGCCCTCACAGCAGGCTCTAAAGCTCACATGAGCTTTGGAGTGCTGTGGAGCCATCAAAGTGTGGATGGTTTTGTTCTGGGACAGCTAGACCAGTCCATCTGAGGACCATTCCAGTAGGACAGTTCCAGCTGGAGCAGCCCAGACCAGGCAAGTGTGAAAAGGTCCTCTGAATCTAACCTTTGTTAAATACGAATAATTGTTCCTTTGAAAATTTCAAGCAGCTGAAGATTAAGGTACGGTATTCGATTTTATATGAATTATTTTATATTGCACACATGGAACTGGGCCAAGTGTATCTTGTAACTCAGGCATTGCACACTATGAAATGTCACATTGTGTAGCTCTGGCGGTGAGATGCCCATGTTTCTTTGAGTGATTATAGTGGAAATTAATGATATATGGATATGGATTACAGTGGCAGGTTTGCTGTGACGTCTGTAAATGCTGTGTTGGCCAGAAGAGGGTAGCGAGTTGTACGCTGTTTGCATGATAAGGAAATGATACCTACACAGTTTTGTTTGTGTCCTTCCTTGAAATGATTATTTACAAGGGAAGCACTGAGAACCCGCGGAGCTTGATATATTGCTGGCGTGCAAGTCCCGTCCCTCTCCTTGGCTCTGCCTGTTAGGTTTAATGGCACGTGCAGCATCTATGAGGCATCGGTGTCTGCTCTGAGAAATTTGGGACCATGCTTCAGCAGCTTCCATAATTCTCCTGGAGGTCATGTTTCTGTTAGTGATCTACTACTGTTCAGATATTGGGATTTTTTTTAAAATAAATGCTTCTGATAGGAATTTCTGTCAAAACAATCATATCCTACCCATCATTTCTTCTTTCAGGTGGAGAGATGGGTCTGAACCTTTTATTTGATATAGTTACCTTTGTTGTCTCAGATGATGAAATGGGCCTGGATGAAGCCGCCTGCTGTTACGATGGATCCTCCATTCCTTCGGTGCCCCTTCATAAGTCCTATCCTGTGTATGACCTTAATGTCACGATATTTCCAGTAGACAATCAGCCACCATCCATTGCCACTGGTAAAAAATAGACTTCTTTAAAACTGTGATATATCCTCATCCTCAGCTGACTTTTGAGAGTGTAGACGGATGAATCCATGCTAAATTTAACATGTAGTGAAGTAACTGTGTGATTTTTCACCCTCATCCCCCTTCTAATGCATTCAGTAGTGTTTACTGTACCTCCACAAAGCTGATAGATAGTCAGAGGAACAGCCCACTCAGCCAGAGAGACATTGGTCACAAAGACGCTCTGTGCTCTCCTGAGTAATTCATGGGACCCGTTCAGCAACACTGGTTATATATCAAGTTTGGACTAATAATACATGTGAATATCTGCATCACTTGTAATTCATGTTTATTTAGTTATAGGGCAGCATAGGGAACATAAGAACCTCAGAGGAGCCCTGCCGGTGAGGCCACAACCCATCTAGTCCAGCATCCTGTCGCGCACAGTGGCCCACCAAATGCTCATGGGCATCGCAAGCAGAGACAAGGGAAATGACATCGGACTTTGACTGAGATTGAATTTTTGTTCTTCCTCAGTAAACGTTGCCCGTCTCCGTAGGAGATTTTCCCCCAGTTCTAAATGCTGAGCCTTGAATAGTTGTGATCAAGTTCACGGAGGAAGAATAGAGAGTTAAAATTCCTCTGTCCCTTATCTGGTCCCAGCTGCGTGGCGTGCGTTTAATCAGTGTGAAGACCACGTCGAGTTAGTTGCTACCTTGCTGTGGTAACACATAAAAGAAAACTACCGGTATGTTTTTGCTAGTGCAGAGGAATATGGAGATTCACACGAAAAATCAACCGGAAGGAATGGCAGGTCGTAGCTTAAAATTATTTATGTGGATATTAAAATTCTTTAAGCTGCTGTTTTTTCTGTCTGACTCCATGTTCAAATCAGTACTGAAATAGAAAATAAAATAGCTCAGTTAATGGGAAAATGAGGCTTCCATAGCTGGTTTTCATCTCACTTGTTGCAGGTTTGGGGACATGACCACCAGAAGAGTCAAATGCAACTGATGGCCTCATGGACCTTGTGACCCTTGTAGACATGGCTGTTAATTGCACTGATTTGCTTCTGACCGTTGCTCCTCTGCGCGGTTGTCAACAATTCAAGATTCTATTACTATATTAAGCTGTTTATATTACATAAGTCAGATTAGCAACTGGTTAAGTCTATAGACCAGAAGTTTTTCTTTGTTTTTTAGAGGTAAAGGGAAGTTAGGTGATATTTCAGTTTATATAGAGTATTCCGGTAATGCTGAATCTTGATCACTGATCAAGCATATGACCTTGTAAAAGACCAGGAAGCTCCGTACTCCTTTCTTCTAATCTCTGTTGAAGTAAGGATGTTAACTGAAAAAACCACCCTGCATTTGAAGAATCCAGGTCTTTAAATGGCTTGATTAGGCCTTGCCTCAAATGCTGTGGCATGTTGAACGTGTCAGTGAATGTTAAATGAGAGGCGTTATTTTAAATAAAGCTGTTCTGCCTGTATTGCGGGCTTGTTCAGTTCTCAACAATATATCTATGGGTAACATTGTGATTTGCAGTCTATCACCCAAGCAATGTTCTGGAAATGAAGTATTGTCCCAGCAGGGAAATTAAGCACTGATGCATGAAAAATGGTTCATAATGAGCAATTCGTTACAGCTCTCAGGCAATTAATGCTGTGACAAACAGAGGTAACAAGCAGTCTTTACCAGCACATAAACCATACTTAATAGCTTATCAGGAAAATTGTTTTGCAAGCCCCGCCTTTTGGTTCCCTCGTTGAGCAAGAAGACTGCCTAGAAAATATGGGTGCCCAGGGCCAGGGTGTAAGGACTTTCCCATCTTCTTGTCACCTATCTGGAAGATCTACACAACTCACTATACTTAAATACAATTTGTCATTGTCTGCAGGCGCCATCTTTGTTGTGGATGAGGGTTCATCAGCTGCTATTACAATCAATCATTTGTTCGCCACTGATCCTGACACCAAGATGGATGGCTTAGAGTTTGTTTTAACCTCTCCGCCCCAGTTTGGATACATAGAAAACGTCTTACCTTCACCTGGCTTTGAGAAAGGCAATAGAGGAATAAGCATAGGTATGTGTGTGCCACAGTGAAGGGCAGGAACAATGTTCTGGCCCAGATTTTGCATCAGCCTTGAGTAGCTGTTGAGAGGCGTGCCAATGCTGCAGCCTAAACCCCTCTTCTGGTGTTCCACTCAGTGCCAGGCAGCTACAACAGTAATCACATACAAGCTCCCGAGGGGGTTGTGTGTAGTAAGTATAATATTAGTTGCGCGTCACCTATTAGAGCGTTATTACTCTTATGGCCAGCGTTATTGTCCATTGTATGCCTTCATTTATAAGTCTGACCCCCACCACTGGGTCTGAATTTCTCCTTATGTAGTGGTCTTCACTAAAACAAAAGTACATCCTTATTTTCTGTGGATATATTTTATCGAAGCAGGCATAAAGGCTGTCAGATATCTGCGAGACTGTCCTAACTTGAAAAGCAAAAGTATTAATTTCTGTTGATCTATGAACCCTTTCAAATATCTAGCCTCTTTTACGCTGAAGAACGTGAAGGCGCTGAATATAAACTACGTCCAGGCCAGGCACAGGAGAACAGAACCAACGAGAGATCAATTCATGTTGTATGCCACCGATGGAAAACGTCATTCAGCAGAAGCACCATTTTATGTCTTAATCAACCCCACAAATGATGAAGTCCCAGAATTTATAGCACGGAATATTACGGTAAACATACCAAGTTCCCAGGATGTCCCTTGCTGAAAGACTCGTTGCTGTGTTTGCTGTGTTGATTCTCAAACTATTCAGCTGCTTTCATCTAATGGGCAGGGAAGGCAGATCATGTTGCACCTCTTCCAAACTTCATCACTTTCTGGCCCTGTTGCTCGACCCGTCAATCCAGTTTAGTCCCTTAATCTTCCGCAGTAGGGATGGAGGAATAAAGTACATGGTTATCAGAGATGCAGTCCAGCAAACGACAGACACGTCGTTCTTCCTCAGCTTCCTGCATCCATCACTTGCCCAGGCCACAGATCCCGCTCCTGAACACAAGCCATTGTTGAACATCCACTTCTTTTTCCTCTGCTGGTCAGTAGAAGTTTCCTGTCCAAATAGGCCGGTCAGATCACAGCCTAGCAGCTCCCACCACCCTTCTGATCAGCTGTATTAACAGCCACGGCTACTTTGGACTTGTTCTAGGTCAAGTCAGCCTCAGCTGTTAGAGGAGCAGGTCTGTACCAAGGTGAAGGGAAAGAGCTTTTTGCTGGTGATGGCTGAACTACAGACATGTGCTTTTCTTGCAAAAATTAGGGCAGAAATAACGGGGCTTCTCTAGTTACCTCCAATAAAATAACTGCTGTTATCTCAAAAACTCTTTATTCTGTATCTCTGCGACTTCTTTATCTCCTTCCTATTCCTCTTCTGTCTTTCTTTCCCCCAATTTATCTCTCTCTTCCTCTAGACCGTTATTCTTTTGTTCCATTCCTCCATTCTCCCCTCCAACGTGTTAGTGAAAATGCAATAACTGCCGGAAGGAGCAATGTTGCATTGATTTTGTATTGTTTCTTCTTTTTTTCTTTTGGAAATACATTGCATCTTGTTTATTTTATTTAAAATATTTTTATGCTGCTTCCCATTAAAATATAATCTTGAAGCAGTTTACATAACACAGAGGCCAAAAGCACTTAAAATCATGTCCAACAAAAACATGATTAAACTCAAGAATGGGGAAACCAGCACAAGGAATAGTTGATGGTGAAGGTTGGGGGTGTGATAAGCAGGAAGGACTTAGACGTGGGAAAGGCAGAAGGTTTTAAGGGCAGAATTTTGGGAATCTTCCTTTTTGCACCATTTCTTGTCTGCTTTCTTTTGGCTGAGCAGGTCCAGGAAGGTCAGATGAAAGAGCTGGATCCATCTGTGATCAATGTTGTGGATCTGGATATACCTGAGGATCCCTTGATATTCACGGTTCTCCAGCAACCCCAGCAGGGGGTCCTTGTGAATGGTGTGCAGGGCAATAACATCGTCAACCACAAACACACAGCTGACAACCAACAACCACATGCGTTGCCCATACACAGATTTTCCATGGAGCAATTAAAAAATGGTAACTGTTGAACCTGCTCCTACCAGTCTGTCTCTTCTGCTTACTCCCAGTTAGTGGCACAATAGGAAATAGTCACAAGTTGCCTCTCCCCTTTATTCATCCTTCCTGTCAATCTACGTCTAGAGTGGCACGTTAAACTCGAAGGGTCACCAGATGGAAGAAAATTCCGAGTTTCTCCGTGGACTATCCTGGACTGCCACATGTATCTGTGGCCATCCCATAGTCCCAGGATATTGAGGGAATGTTCCAGAATATCGGTATTGCAAGAAATCCAGCAACAATGCCAGATTCTTTGTAATATTGATACCAACATGGCCACTCACCTGGATGCTAGAAACCTGGGGGGAAAACCAAGAGAAGTGGTCGGAGACTTCTTTGTAAAAGAGTATTGTGCAAGAGCAGGAATCCTGTGAGAACCCAGCAGATGAGTCAGAGCCTGGGGTAGCCTACAGTACTATGCTCTGGCAGGGGCAGTAGGAGGTGACTGCAGCATCTAAACAACTTCTTGACACCATCTGGAGAGGCCCTTAAACGTCTGAAAGCTCTGTTTTGGTCTGGCTACAGTATGGGCGTTGTAAATGACAGTTTTTAATTCCATTCAGCAACTGACCCAACATAACAGTTTTTATCATCTTGGGTTTCTACCGCAAAGTAAAGTCTGCAGAGTTTGGTGGCTTTTGCTACCAAGGAGTCCTCTTGTTGCAATGCAAAACTCTTTCTAGGTGCCTCCAGAAGTGGGCAAACACCTGTATTTTCCTGGGATTATATTCAGATTGCCACACATATCTGGGGCAATCTCAGTATAGTCCTTAGTTGGTTGACAATCCAATAGGTTGGCCTCTGTCTGGCATCTTTCCCCCATGCTTGGCTGACATCTGGGTATTTGTACCAGGGCAGAGAATTGTGATGGAATGCCAGATGGCAGTAAGAGCCCAGGATGGCCGTCTGCCCCCTGGCAGGCCAGTGACAAGCAGCTGTGGGATCTAAACAAGAACCCATTATATTCTCTTGCCACATGGAGCCACCCTTTAGCACAGCTCTGTCCCTTACTGTTTTGGACAGTTCATATCTAGAATAAGGCCCAGTGCCGAACGGGTCTGAGAACCTATCTTGGCTCATGAGTTTCCATAGCAATTGCCTGAACAGGCTGTTTGACAAACTGACAGGCGGTCTGATGTACCGGAAAATTTCCTATGTCCTCCCTCAAAGGCAACATAAGGCGCTCTGCGCTCCTTCCAAGGGACGCTTCCCAAATATTTAAATAAAATAGCATTGGCAAGGCTGAAAGGCAGGAGAATGGATCTCCTGGAAAGTTAAAATTTTGGTTGGGAAGATAGAAGGAGAGGAGGTTCTCTTAGGTGAAATAAAGCCTGTTGTTTGGAAATGGCAGTGTTCATTAATAGCGTACTGATGGATTAATGAGCAGCTCCTGTGCTTGTGGCTTGTCCTACGCTGGCTGAAATAAGCTGGTTGTGACCAGCGTGTACGTAGGGACTGGGAACTGCATGGAAGAGGGGGAACATAAGAACATAAGAACATAAGAGAAGCCTTGCTGGATCAGGCCACAGCCCATCTAGTCCAGCATCCTGTCGCACACAGTGGCCCACCAAATGCTCACGGGCATCTCAAGCAGAGACAAGGACAAACCTCCTGCTCTCGAGTCCCAGCAGATGGCCTTAGAAGCGCCCCAGTTCCTCCCCCCCCCTTCGGCCTGAAGGATGCACCTAGGCATTCGTTCTAGTAGCCATTGATACATCTGTCATTCATAAATTTGTCTAACCCTATCTTAAAGCCATCCAGACTGGTAGCTGTCACCACCTCTTCCGGCAGCACATTCCATAAGCCGATGACCCTCTGGGTGAAGAAATACTTCCCCCTGCAAAAGAAGGACTGCAAAAGAGTTTTTATAGGCGGCAGATTGATTTTCTTTCTCCCCTTTCCAGGGATGAAGCTGATCTACGCCCACGACGACTCCGAGAGCCTAGATGATCTTTTTCTGATCCAGGTCTCAGATGGGAAACATGAAGTGCTGAAAACCATTTCAGTGGAGGTCATTCCGGTTAATGATGAGAAACCAGTGCTGAGCAAGTGAGGAGCCCCATGTTCCCTGTTCCAGATTGGTAGATGAGTCCTGACAAAATGATTCAGCGGCAATGAAAACAGCAAATTAGTGATTAATAGAGCTCATCTCCTGTAAATAAGCAGTATAATGCCAACTGCATTCCACAGTAACGTTCCTCAGTGAAGGACATTCTGATAAGGAAGGCTTCCAATATGCTTGCTGGTCTGATGTTCCGGCCGGTGCTGAATTGCCCTTAGTCTCTGTCCAGACAGGGCCTAAAATGTGGAATTGTCTCAGGACTATATTGGGATTGCCCCGTGTGTGAATGACGATCCCAATATTGTCCAGGATCCAAAGGGGAAATCCTATAGTATCGCTATTCTGGGCAAAAGAACTCCCAGCCCAGGTTTTCCAGAACAGCGGTATGGGCATATCTGTCTGGGTGCTTGCTCCCAGAATTTGGAAATGGCCACAGTGCATGTGTGAGACCAAAAACAGATCAAAATGGCCACTGTGCATGAGCAGGGACTGGTACAAATACAAGATTTACTTGCCAGGTCCTTTGAGGGCGCGACCCCATGGGAGCTGGTTGCTTTGCTAGTGATGCGATTAATAAAAATCTGTGTTGTAACTCGCAATAAAGCATCCCCATGTGGTTTGGGGCAATGCAGATCAAAATCATACTTTCCTGGCCCCATGGAAGCCACTTTTTGTGACCCCACATCTTTTTCTCTCCCCCCTTCCCCGCCCACTGGAGCAATGACAGTCTCCCTTCGGCTGTCAGATCCAGCTGCTTTAGCGCACAAGCAAACCAGCGATCTACCCCTTTCTTTCACAGCGAAGGCTGCATTATTAGGAGGGGGAGTGAGATTCCTTCCCTTCCTTTCTCTCAATTTTTTCCTTCGTGGGTTTCCTCTTCTGCTCCGCCCCCCCCCCCGTAAGCTTCACTCATGTGCGCATCTGTCGGTTCTCCTTCCTTCCCTTCCTTTCTCTCGATTTCTTCCTGGGTTTCCTCTTCTGTTTCTCTCCCCCCCCCTTGTAAGCTGCACTTGTTTTCTCCATGTGGTTTTCTCCCCCCCCCCTTGCCTGAGTGTGCAGTCGCCCAGGCAAGGGCTTCCTTTAGCCCAAACGAATGCCTGACAGGTGCTCTG
>MTQE01001418.1:1202419-1216450 GCA_014337955.1 Aspidoscelis marmoratus | reverse complement strand
AAATGATTAAAAGCAGCTGCTTTCACGGCTCTTCTCACCATTTTAGCGGGTCAGTGTCCCCATGCCCCCAGGACAATCCACGGTTTCCCCCTAAGTCGGGTGTAGTACTGTTTGAAAGGGGTTTTTTTCTGCTGTGGATTTTCTCCTTTGTGCCTCTTCTAGCCCGGAGTAAAGCTGCTCATGGGGCCGCTGTGGGGCAAAAGAAGCTTAACTTCAGAGTATTTTCAGCATGGAGATGCACCCTTAGTCATCTTGATGCAATGTGTTAAGATAAACTATCCGGCTTCACATCTGCACACAACTAGGCTTCTTAGAATGAGATCAGAAAGCCTTTGTTCAGCACTGAGATACTGTATTCCATTTTTTCAGAAGTCATCAGAGTTGTTGGAATGAATTCCTTGATGTTCATTGTCTGCCCCTCTGTCTTTATTTCCTGAGGTCACAGAGGGCCCTGACTCTTAAATGAGAGTGTTGGCAGAAGAACAGAAATGGAATAAGTGACATTTCAAATCCACTTCTGTTCAGACACATAACAGGCTCTTTGGAGAGCAACTATCTGGAGAAATATAAACATTTTGCGTCCTATAAGCAGGTTGCAGTTCTTTGAAAGGCTTTGAGGAGAGAGAAAGAATAAATGATTCAGTGGTGACTCACAAAGCCTTTTTCTAAGATAGGTGAGTGATGGGCAAGGCTGCAACCGAAAACCTCCCCTTGTCACTTTTTAATTTACAAGAGACCCAAACGCAGTACACAGAGCGCAAGGAGAGGTTCTCAGAAGCATCCTCTCCACATTTCCACCATGCTGCAGTTCTGATCCACGGTCGGTCGTTGAGTTTACCTTCAGCAGTCACCAGTAGTGCGGAACAAGGAGTCTACAGGCCTCCCGGCTGTGTGCCGCTGCGGTTTAAGGGAGCCCCAGCCCTTTCCTGTTACGCTCTGTCCACACAGGATGGAGTGCAGACTGGGTTGGGGCCGGCACCCTGGTCCAATCTGCCAGTAGTCCTTGATTTCATAGTCTTCTGGTGTACTAAGGGATGGTGTACCAGACCACGGAAGCATGCAGACAGTGCTCCTCGGTGACCTGCCATGCCATGGGGGGCATTTTGGCAGCACAACCTATCGTTCCTGGGCTTTGGAGCATTTGGCATTATCCTGTGCTGGCTCTGAAGCTGGTGCAAGCTTCAAAGTGGGTGCAAAACAGGCCGTCCCAGTGTGGGCGTTCCTTGTCCCACACCAGGAGCAACCCACCCCCTCTTGGGACAGATTTCCTGTTCTGGTCTGGAGCATGCCATTCCGGTCCAGGATTGGGGGAGCGCAGGAAGAGACTACGTTCCTCTGTTACCCCTTGTGAGTTGGTTCATCACATGATGCAGTCTACGGTTTAACATCTCAATTCTTCATGTTTTCCACCTCCTGCTTGGATTAGCAGGATGAAACATTACTTGTTTAAATTTGAAAACTGTGTTTGAGTTTAGTAATTCTTATTTTGGTAATTCTCTTTTTCTGCTTATTTGTTGCAGAAAGGATAAGATAGTGGTGAATATAGGGGAAGCCCGAATTATTTCTAATTCTGTTCTGTCTGCTGAAGATAAAGACACCCCTAGAGAACAAATTTATTTTTTGTTTGAGAGAGTCCCAGAGAACGGACATCTTCAGCTCAAGGTCAGTCTTTGTACTGGGCTGGTGTGAGAGAGACCCTTGCTTTTTGGATTAGAATGGAAGTGAGTGTAATCCTCTGGTTTCCCCAATATCTCTTGTGGCCTGAAGCGGTGCAGCAGCTAAGATAATTTCCATCCAGCCCTTGGAACAATCCAGTAATGGATACCCTGTTCACAGAAGAGGGACATCTGTCAACAAGGTCCTCCAGAGAAGGGTGTTCGTAACAAAGTGTGCATGTAAATTCTTCAGCTGCGTCACAGTATTCTTCTCGTGGTTGTTTTCACCTGCATTCATGACCCTACATTTCCCTGTGAAACTGTAGCCCAGGGCTGTAACAAGGAACTGTGATGGGGATCCTTTTTTGCCAGTGTTTGCATTTTCTTAGGACTAGTTTTAGGTGGGTTCAGAAGTGAAGGTGAGTGGCAGATCCCTTTTTTCTCCTTCCCTCTCCTTGTCCTGACACCTTGCAGTTAATTCTTGTTCGGTAAAATTGAGTCGGTGGCCGAATCCTGATGGCTACATGCGAAGTATTCGGTCCCAGAGGGATGTTGGGACTGAGCCTAAGCATGGATGGTGGCTGAAGAAACTTACTTTCTGTGGGCTTTCTGTCCTCTGCTGGCAGCGCCAGTGCCCACTTGCCTGCCGGTGCCCAGTCAGCTGCTGGTGATGGGGCAAGTGCTTACTGGCTTGCCGGTGCCTGTGTGTCCACAGGCAGTAGCCGTGGTTCCCACTTGCCTGCCACTGGTGAAGGGCGGCACTCATTTGCCTGTCCACAGCAGACCCAGTGCTCATTCACCCACCACTGCCCGCTTGCCCTCGTGGGGTGTTCACTTGCCTGCCAGCACCCACCTGCATCCAGTCACCCACCATGGGTGGGGGCCAGCACCTGAGGGGGGGCAGCATCCATTCACTTGCCATCGGTAGGGCAGGTACCGCTCCCTCACCAACGCCTTCTCACTTGCCGTTTCTCTCCCTCGGTGTCTGAATGAGAATGACGACAAGACAAGGGCACTAAGGACGTCCAAGGAGGTTGGGAGCTGAGTGGGGGATGGTGTTTGCTAGGATCTGTCCCCCCCTCCCTCCCTCCCCTCCCTTCCCTTCCCTTTAACGGGTCCATCTTCCCAGTTTCCTGACACATAATATTATCTCCTTCCCCAACCCCAAGTAAAGCAAGAAAGACGAGAAGAAGCGAGCGAAGCGGCAGGATTAGAAGGCTGGAGGAAGGAGCAACGAGGAGAGGTCTTTGCAGCCCCTGGGCTGCTACAATTGCCTCTTAGCTCATAGTAGAGAGGGGAGGAAGACAAAAGCAGCACTGTGGACTTAGTGTACACTATATTATATGTGTGTGATCAGAAATCTACCATCAAATCAGTCTTTATTTGATTCAAATATATAAAAACATGCTGCTGTGAATGTGCCCAAAGCATCACATTAGACTGAGGGCTGAAGCACACAACCCCCCATCCCTAAGAATATACTTAGAAGACTAAGAATATACTTAGCAGAATGGACCATTTGCAGCTGAAGCGTCGATGCATTATGAAATCAGGATAGTAAATATGTATTTTATTTGTTTAGCTTTCAACAGAGGCTATTAAAAATTGCTGTTGGTTATATTGGAAAATTTAAAATCTGGTGGAGTTTGAAGGTTGGAGACAAAAGTCATGACTGGAAGTAATGCCTGGAAGAATTCCTAATAATTTGTGCTAGAATACAACTAACAGTATCTGAACATTTTCAAAAAATGAATTGGAGAACACTAACCAACCTTTCACGGAGTCCAAAAATCTCTCTAGGGTTATTTAATCAATAAATTAGTCCATCGTTTTGTTACAGTCAATAATTCATAGACACTAGAGTTATTAATGAAAGTCTTTTTATTTTTAGATAGATCGTGTCTGGGTGACCCTAGAGAATGGGATGAGGTGCACTCAAGAGGACATCGACATGAACTCTGTGAGGTATGTCCACACTGGAGCAATTGGCTCGAAGGAAGAAGACAGCTTCCGCTTTTGTCTGTGGGATGGAAGCAACAGATCCCCAGAAACAGTTTTCTCTATAGACATCCGGGGCACGGACAAAGGTAATTCTGTTATTCACATTGGTGACATTAATAGTGTAGTTCCTTTCACTGCTGAACTTCTCCATGTGATTCCTGGCTGTATAAGGTCAATGTAAAGCCATAAGTTATGCCTGTCCAGTTAATGGCTATTATCTTTGTGGCAGCTGCCAAGGAATGTGAACTTTGAGATCGCAAAGATGGTCCAAGTGAGGAAGCACTGTGTAAATGAATCCGTGAAGGAATTTTCATCTGTAGACAAGCCACAAGGGAAATAGCAACAGCATCATTCATTTGTGGTGCCTTAGTGCTCTAATGTTCTGCTATGACTGGTGGCATTTCCACACTTCCTTTCCCATCTGCTGGACAGGAAAGGAGTGTGATTAACCAATGTGGACTAGCGCTCACACTTGGTGCGCTGTATGTGATGTTCTGCACTGTTTTATTTTGAATATTATTGCTTGTATGATTTTTATGTTTTGATACCTTCGGGTATGGGGCGGGATAGAAATGTAAATAATAAATAAATTATGACTTTCACAAATTCTTATAATGCTATAAACCACCTTGAGCAATATTTTTTGGAAAGGTGGTATACAAATAAAATGGATGGATGGATGGATGGATGGATGGATGGTCAAATCTAAGTCTAAGAACATTCATCACTGTATTTTATTTGTCCTATAGGAAACATATCGCTTTTCATGAGACCCCTGACTGTGCTGAAGGGAGATAAAGGTTGCTTGATGACTGACTTTCTCCTTGCTGATGATGGGACTGAAAGGCCAGAAGAACTCCTCTATGTAATAACCTCTCCACCCCAGTATGGACAGGTTGAGTATGCCGCCTATCCTGGAGTTGCCATTACAAGTTTCAGTCAAATGGATGTGGCAGGCCAGACAGTCTGCTATGTTTACAGTAGCAAAGCGGCTTCTTCAAGAGATACATTTAGGTAAGCAGTGAAGTATCAGTTGATTCTCCCCCCCTCCCCCCAAGTCATCTAGCAGATAAATTTGTTGAACAGAAGGGTAACTGAGCATAGTTGATGTTTCTATAGTAAAAGATAGTAAATTCTTCTTTTGCATATGACATCTTAATGCAAAAATATCATATGGTTTAGGATAGGGTTGAGGTGCTGTATGGAAAGGAGAACAGGGGAAGTTCCAGAAGATTAGAGAAGGACAAATGTTATCCCAATCTTTACAAAAAGGGAAGAAAGTTGGCCCAGGAAACAACAGGCCTGTGAGCCTGACCTCAATACCAGGCAAGATCCTTGAACAAATTATTAAACAACATGTATGCAAGCACTCGGATGGGAATGCAGTAATAAACCAGAGCCAACACAGATTTGTAATAAATAGGTCATGCCAGACTAATCTAAAATCCTTTTATGACAAAATCACTGGATGCATTGATCAGGGAAATGCTGTAGACGTAGTGACTTCAGCAAAGCATTTCACAAAGTGTCTCATACAATACTTAATGAAAAATAGATCAAATATGGGATAGAGAGGACAAGTGTTAGGTGGATTTGTAACTGGCTTAGCGATTGCACTCAAAGGGTTGTAATACATGGCTTCACATCCAATTGGAGGAATCTTGCAAGTGGAGTGCCGCAAGGGTCTGTCCTGGGTCCAGTGCTATTTAACATTTGCATGAATGATCTGGACGAGGGAGTCAAAGGGATACTGATCAAATTTGCAGATGACACAAAGCTAGGAGGGATTGCTAACACTAGGGAGGAGAAGGAGAGGATTCAAAAAGATCTAGATAAGCTTGAACAGTGGGCTGTAACTAACAGAATGATATTTAGTAGAGACAAATGCAAAGTCCTAAATCTTTGTAAGAAAAATGGTAAAAATGAATACAGAATGGGAGGAATCCCTCTGCACTGTGAAAGCCCTTCAGATGCTTGAAGACCACTATCATGTCTTCTCTTCTGTAGGCTAAACATTCCTAGATCCTTCAACCTTTCCTAGGACATGGTTTCCAGACCACGAACCATTTTGGTAGCCCTTCTTTGGACTTACTCTAGTTTGTCAATGTCTTATTTAAATTGGGGTGCCCAGAACTGGACAGAGAACTCCAGATGGAACTCCAAGGAATAATTACTTCTTGTGATCTAGATTCAGTACTCCTCTTGATACATCCTAGGATGGTGTTTGCCCTCTTTGCAGCTGCATCGCATTGTTGACTCATGTTCACCCTGTGATCAACCAGTGCACCCAGATCCTTTTCACTTGTGCTGCTACTCAGCCTGATCATCACTGTTCTCACTTGCACAAGATGGGAGGACTAGAAACAACGGGATGAAACTTCAAGGGATTCAATACAGATGAGATATTAGGACAAACTTCCTGACAGTGAGGGTGATCAGTCAATGGAACAGATTGTCACAGGAGGTAGTGAAGTCTCCTTCACTGGAGGTCTTCAAGCAGAGGCTGAACCTAGATGGTTTAGGAAATCCTGCACTAAGCAGAGGGTTGGATTCGATGGCCCTACAGGCCCCTTCCAGCTCTATGATTCTATGATTCTTAGGTGACTGAAAAAAAATCCTGTCTGATTGTACCATAGACCATCTCCAATCCACATGTGAATGCAGCTATAGTCTGTTAAGAAATACAGAACCCCTTTTACTGTTATCATTGTTTAAATGTTTTACATGTTCTGTATTTATGAAAGTTAATGGTCTTCTTATCTACAGTTAAAATTTATAATCATTGGAAAAAGTTGTAAAGTTTAAAACAAATATGCATAGGGGGGAAAAAGAAATACAGAGCCTGGGTACCTTCTTTTTCTAGACTGGAATGAGGATGGTAGAAGCTGCTGAGTTCCACACGTAACTTCCTGAACGTAACGTGGTCTGCAATGAACAGGGCAGCTGGATTGGCTTTGATATTTAATTTACTTTAGGCAACAAATTAAACAAATGCGGTCACTGAACTCACCGAAGCCCATGCAGAAAGGGCCTAACATTACTCTCCTAGACTAAACCCATGTGGGTTTTTTAAAAAATCTATCTTTAACTCTTGATTTTAGAATTTACTCTGTTTTAATTGCATTGTACATTGCCTGACATACTGTGATAAAATCTGTTACTCATGTGTGGGGTATAATTTCAGATTTTAAATCTAAATGCAAACGTAAGTCCCTCTGTACATTTTTAAAGCTAGTAAGAAAATGTAAAATGGGAAGCAATGTGATTTCCATTTGACTGTTAGGTCACTGGAACTCTGGATAACTTTCTGCCATTCAGTGTCAGTTTGAGGCTGATGCCCATTTCAAAAGGGATGCTATAAAACGTGGTATCGTACAGTGTCTGTTCGGCAGGTAATGGTGGAATAGCTCTTGAGGTACAAGCTCAACCTTCTGCTTGTTTTTGAGATGGTTCTTATAAACATGTATGTTCATATCTCAATTCAGGCAAACTGTTTGTTTATTTATTTATTTATTTATTTATACATACATACATACATACATACATACATACATACATACATACATACATACATACATACATACATACATACATACATACATACATACATACATACATACATACATACATACATACATACATACATACATACATACACAGATTTAATAGCCGTACTTCTTTCAAATAAAGATCAGGGTCCCTGTGCAACATAATTATAAAAATAGATCAAACATCAGAACCAGATGACTTTATTTCAGTGCAGAGATACTTTGATTTAATATATTCTAATTAGCTACTTTGAGATTTCTTGACCTTTTAATTAGCTGGCTAAGAAGCAAGCTGGTTAATTAATAAAAATTAAATCTGTACATAACTGACAGATTTGTATCAATTTATTTCCTTGTAATTTCTCTTATTTTTTTCATTTTAATTAATAAAAATAATTAATGCAAGATTAATTCAGAATGCACATGGTTTTTGCTGCTGCTGCTGCTGCTGCTGCTATTGCTGGATTTCCTGACGGGAAGTGCTCATATACCTGAGTGCTGGAGCAACGCCAACAAAAGACGAAGGATGCAAATTCCATCCCCGGTTTCTCCCTGGGAGATGATCATGGCCGAGCGCCTTTTTATCCGCCATGCAGCCACCAGGAATTGATTCTACCTCAGTGGCACCAGCACCAACTAGCAACAAAAACGCCTCTTCTTTCACGACGGCACTTTCCCCGTATGTAAGTGACACTAAGCGCTGCTGTTGCCGGCGCTACAAAATAAGCAGGGTGTTTGAGGAGCTCACGGCAGCCCAAATGGAGTTGCCGTTCTCTGGACACTTGGCTGTTGAGAACCTGCCCTCCGACACTCCTCCGATACTTTTGACTGCTTTGAAAGGAAAAGGCTCTCTATATTGCGAGCGCTGCCGATGTCGCAAGAGGAATCTGCTGGCGGGTGATCCATATCGATCCAAACCCGCACGCAGACGGATGTGAGGTTTGAAATACATTTTGAACTGATACACGTGCCATTTGCATAGAGCTGTTAGAGGCAACGCGGGGTAAATACCTATAAATCTAAATGCATGGTTATAAACAAACTGGTGGAAGACAACATGGAGTCACGCAGGCCGGACACACCTCCCCAAAACGTTCTGATGAAACAAAGTCGTGTGTGTGTGTTTTAATCACTGTGAAATGATGCTGGTGGCCATTAGAATCTGGCAAAGTACCTGGTTGTATATTGAGATATAAATACTACGGCAGATTATTAAAAAATAAGACACCAAGGGCTGGTGACATTTAATTAAATGGGGAGTTTAAACGATCAGATTTTTACCGTCCGTTAAGGCCCTTTATGCCTTCGTAAACCTCCCAGCATTGTTTGCTGCTGCTGGCCTGGAAGAAGGATTTGGCAGGCCGCGTTGTGGACAGATGACTCCGAGTGATTAGCAATCCGACATCAGACACTGGCAGCAGGATGCTAAAAGAACATGCTAATGTCCTCCATTTTGACACGGTGGATCAGTTTTGTAACGAGCTGGCACTACCCTGATTCCATTTTTATATTTAAATGCCATGACAGATGGTAAGTCCTGGAGCCAGCTCCATCGCCACGAACTACAGACAGCACAGAGGCCCCGGTAATGGTGAAATCAGGCCGCGTGACGCGCCTCCTCAACTAAGCCCGAGCGTTATGCCCCTGAATTTCATCAGAGTGATGAGAATTTTGGCTGCTTCCCTTCCTGGGGGAGACATGGAGCGGCACGAGGCACGAAATAAACAGCATGCTGGCAGAGAGGAGCATGGAGTTTCCTTGAAACAGACAATCTCATTGTCTAGGGAAACCTAGCCATGGACACCGTTTGCATAGTAATGATCAGCCTGCCTTTGAAAGTCATCTCTCCTCACGTGCTAAAGTTATTGACTTGGGTTTTTAGATGCCTCTCTCCATGGGCCCTTCAAAGCAGGAGTCTGGGAGTTTTGTAGCCTGGATTAGTGCCGGTCGGAGGCAGCAGATTCCCAGGTCTCCAGACTAACAGGGAAAACCTTCCACCCTCACTGGTCTTTAGGCAGCCGCGTTCCCTGTTTTCCTCATGACAGCTATTTTTCTTCACATCAAACAGAAAATGGGATCAAAAGTCCTGTTCGCCGCTTTGATTTGTGCACAGGAAGAGCAGTGAGAAACCACCTTGGCAGCCTTATCTGCTGCTTACTTCTTATTGGCATAAAATCCCAGATCTAAACATCCACAAAATGGCTTTTGTACTGAAAAACATACTGGAGGATTCTGGATTCTGTTCGTTAGGAATTTAATTCAGAAGATCTCCTTTCTTTGCTGATATTACTCTGGATAGCAAAAGTTCACAGCGTCTTTCTTTCTGCTGCAGTTTCTTTATCTTCAGAATTTTATTTCTGCTACTTTCTCTCTGTTCCTGCCTGCTCTTCCAATCAACCTCTGAGTCCAGCTTTGTCCCCAAATTCTTAAAAGTATCTATTACCTCACTTGTATCACCTCTACCCTTTCTCTTCTCACTTGATAAATATCATCATCGTCATCGTCATCTTTGCCCATTTTCTTCTACTAACCCAACTCTCCTTTAAGTTGAAGATCCCATATACCAGAGCATGTATTTTACTATTGGCACAAGAGTGAGGTCGGCCCAGACAGCTGCCGCGATGCCCCCAGATGGGAACAGTGCCCTTCAGATAAATATATTCCCTACTCCTATAGAGTGTCTGGCCTGCCTGCTCTCGCTCCCATCTGTCAGTGGCTTAATGCCTACATGCATGTTGGTCAACTCCTAGTTGTCAAGGGAAGTCACGGTTTCGAGGACAGAAGCTGGACATCAGCAGTTTCTCCGGCCAATATTACTGCAAAAGTAGGTTACTAAACATCAGGCACCCGACCCTGGTAGTATGAAGTTGTTTCTGATCTGAAAAACTTTAGTCCTGACCTTTGACCTAGGGCTAAGGTGACACACATGACTGAAATATGGATTGCTTCATGTCTCTGAGCAAGCCAGCTGTAACTCAGCTTAGACATCCCTTAAGACACCATTCCATTTCCAAGTAACTTTGACAGCAGAACTGGGAGAGGCCTCAGACTGGAACATTAAAAGGTCACTGTCAATCTAGTCCTGGGCTGGAGGATCAACAGCAGTAAGTTGGAGAGAGGGTTGGTTGAAGTCTGTAAAGGACTTGAAAACATCATAGTTATTCTTAGTAGATCATTTGTTTTACATGAAAAAAGCAAAGTATATTCTGAATCATACAATATCCGCAATTTTTAGCAGCAGCAAACGGAAATGAAAATATGAACAAAGTTGGTAGAAAAGTAAAATCTCAGACAAATTCTTAATAACTAGGATTGACTGTATGGAATACACCTAAGCCCTTTCTGGAATTAAGGGCTACATAGCACCAATATGGGCCTCATAGTGGACATATAAGGTGCCACCCCTTGTTGGTCTGCTCTATCTGCATTAGTCAGAGATGATCCAGATTAGAGAGAACCTGTTAGCGATCACTGGTAGACCTGTTTAATCACATCTACCAGCATACCAGAGGGCCAGGATCCAGCACTTGAGAAGCATGCAGAAGGCATACTTGCTGTGTTCTGGATTGCCACAGGATGCATTTCAATGGGGCACCCCACAAGAAGGTCTGAGAGTCCAGGCTGAGGTGTAGGCTAGTCTGAACCAGCGCTGTCATGCAGATGGCGCTATCTTAAAGCACTGATACTCACCACAGATTTGTAAGCGCAGAAAAGACCTACCAAGAAGTTCACATCCCCAGTACTTTATGGTCCTAATTTGAGCTAAACACCGTATGGGTAGGATACTTCAAAGACTCCATCCTGCTGTTTTAATCCGAGTAGCCTCTATTTTTATACTACCTCGGCTGAATGCAGCTTTATGATGGATCCAAGTCTGCCAGTCTTTGGAATTTACTATGAACTTACCAGATGGCACAGGGAAATGCCAGATCTTTACAGAATGCCAGCGTTTCCCTGAAACTTGAGCTGCCAGACGTGCGAGGGCTCCTTTGGCCCTTGACGGAGCTAGGCTTTGGTCCCTATCCTTGAAGCATCCAGGCTGATGGAGGTCAAGTTCTCACAGGACGTCCAGCTAGAACCAAAACAGTCTTGCGGATGTTTCTCCTTGGCTCTACCGCTCTGCTTTCTCAGATGTATCCAGACCTGTTGCTCTGATCAACTCACCTACACATCATAAATCAATGTGTGCATCGCAACACCTCAGGCTTACCTGGATGACTGACCCTCATTGCCAACAACTCCTCTACTGGCCACTATCTAAAATACCTGACAATCTTTAGGCTCTTTTAAGATATTCCACAAGATTTCTAGCATCTCTCCAGATTCTGACACCTGTAAGATCGTGAACTGCAATATCACTCCCTTGGCACAACCTTTCCAGAGTCTCTCCTGCTATCAGTGCCTTCTCCTTAGTTCTGTATTGACATTTATCATCATTGTTCCTTTGCTTAATTCGTTTTCACTTTATATTTGGTTTTATTTGCACACTGTGATTTTAAATATTTTAATGTACTTTATGTCCGTTCCTTTGGCCCTTGGCCGAAATCAGTTGGATGGGTGGGTGGGTGGGTGGGTGGGTGGGTGGATGGATGACTTGGGCCTCAAATATCTAAAGGAATGCCTTCTTCCATATCAACCTGCTCATGCTTTAAATGCTGGAAGGGAGACCCTCCTGGTTGTCCCACCACCTTCAGTAGTAAGAGAGCTGGGCACCTGTTAGAGGGCCTTCTCAGTGATAGCCCCCAGGCTATGGAATAGTCTCCCCTTTGTGTCAGACTCCTTCACTGTATATGTTTAGGAGAGCAATGGAGGTGCACCTCTATGACCCGGCCTTCGGTTAAATGGGAATATACTGTCTCTTCCCACTTTACAGACACTGTGGCCGCATCCCCATTAAAAGCTTAATCCAGTTTCCCTAAATCAGAATAACAGAACCGGATGCAAATGCGAATTTGCTTGATCCCATTACTTTCAGCCAGAATCACGTTCAATCCGGATACTGAGGACGTACGTGACTCAAGGGGGGACTCCAGTGGCTACTTTTTAAAAACCGCTTTTTGGGACTGCCCTGTCCTCTTCCTCCTGGTGTGAACGCGCCACCCACAAGGGACCCCTTCACGGAGCCTGGCTGGGTGGCTGCCGCTTGCCTGGATGGAGGAAAAAAGGTAGCGAGCAGCCAGCAATTCTTTACCTTCCTCTCCTCATTGCTCAGGGCACACAGCAGCAGCAGCAACAAAAATTCACACATTTCCCCAACCAGCAGCTGCTTTTGTTTCTTTTCCCTTTTTAGAAGGCCAGCACTTTCAACGGCAAGATCGTTATCAGGTGTGAAGTGGTTCCATCACTACAGTGTAGCTTTAAGCGGTGGATTTTACAGCTTGCTTTGGAAGCAAGCTATTGGGGGAGGGAAACTCTCATCCCTTAACACGGAAGGGTTCCCACAGTAAAAAATGTAAAACATTTCAAGCCCACGAACCAGAGTGAGACCTTTTGAAATGAGGATTAACATTTACAACGCTTTGGGGCTATTTAACACGCGGAAAGCATGTTAAGCCAAACTGACGTGGGGTCTGCCAGGATTGAAAACATTTTGAATTCGAAATAAGCTTGCAGTGGGGATTCGCCCTGTGATTGTTTTGATATATGTCTGATTTTAAATGTTGTTACCTGCCCCGAGACCTTTGGGTATAGGGCGGGATAGAAATACAAAGAAACAAATAAATATTATAAGGGGACTTTTCGTATGACGATCAGTGTGTAAACATTAAATCTTAATTTGATCAACTAAAACAAAAAGAAAAGAAAGAAACCAAGATAAGAGACTGAATACCTCAAACCTGCAGTCTATTTAAAAAGTTGGGTTGGTCATCCATTGTTTGAATACTGTTTGGAGTTCACAGCCAGGCATCTGATAGCTGCCAAGTGCTGCTCTGTCAGAGATGGAGGTCTTGAAGTGCATCTCAGAGTTACTAGAGGGAAGCCCTTGAGTAAAGGTGTCTGTTATATTTCATTTCATTAGATGGTGAAACAGGAAAAGCATGCTGAAGACTGCCTTGACTCTCTTTGTCAGATTCATCCTCAGCAACGGGCTAAGAAGAAAGCATGGAGAGTTTCAGATCATCCTGGAGGCCGTGGACCAAGCATTGCCCACAGTGGCCACGAACAAGGCTCTGAGGGTATTTGTAGGTGGCACAGCATTCCTTTCTCCAGATGTGCTACAGCTTTCAGACCCAGACACAGCTCCACAAAACCTCTCCTTTCTTCTTGCACAACTACCACAACATGGGCAGCTGTACAACAAAGAGTCTGGGCGGTGGCTGCAGAGCTTCCGCCAACAGGATGTGGACAACATGAATGTTGCTTACAGGCACGGAGGAGGCGATTCACGGATCGACAGATTCACATTTGTGGCGACAGATGGAGTGAACCAAGGCTTCATTGTAAATGGAAAGGTGCAAGTAGAACCCCTGACATTCAGTATACAGGCAAGTTTTTCTTGTGCACACATGTAGTTTTCTCTTTGCAAGCATCGCTGTTTCTGACTCTCCCTCTTGCATCTTGACAGTCCGTAGTATTATAGTTATGCTTTTTAAACTTATTCTGCCCTTTACCTAGTGTAATACTTTGGATCTATTCTTCTTCTAATTCTAAAGTGGTATCAAAATTCTGTGAAATAACAAAATGTATACCCCAGCAAGCGAGTTAGGAGCACTTGGAGACTAACAAGAGAAGGGTTGGTAGCCTGAGCTTTCGTAGACACGTCTACTTCTTCAGATCCCAGGGGGCCCAATGGGCACATCTACTTCTTCAGATGCTAGGGGGCCCAA
>MTQE01001418.1:1181937-1200888 GCA_014337955.1 Aspidoscelis marmoratus | reverse complement strand
GCTGGACCTTTCAAATTAGACTAACATGGCTATTTCTCTGATATTGACCAAAATGTATACTGTGAATACTAATGAGTACAAAACAAATTAATTTTCCAGTAGTGTGGAATAAGAATGGGTCTATGGGCACAGACTGGACTAGGGTGTTCAAAATGTGTCCAGGTCCAGTCTACCAATAGAGTGCTTTTTCAAGATCTACCAGAGTGCTAGGAGGTGCTATTTCTACTACTGAGTGGCCCATCCTGTACTAGAATAGCAGTGGGAAGTGTGGGAAGGGCCTAAGTTTTGACATGGGAGTATTTTAATGGCATTCCTAAATGACATGCGTGAAGAGAAGCCAAGAAAGATTCTGCAGAGCTACGCCTCTGTTCTTACTGCAAGGTAATGTAGCACCTTACTACATGGCTCCCGTTTATTGGCAGGGGTTCCAGAACTTTTACTTTGTTTTAATTTGCATTTGATACTTAACCATGCGTTTATCAGTCAGCCCGGATTCCCTTTGAAGTTAAGAAGAGTTGGCTTTCTTGTTCTAACCCACTTTTCTCACCCATTTAAGGGGACTCAAAGCGGCTGACAAATCTGTTCTTCTCCCCACAAAACCTTATGAAGTAGGTGAGGTTGTGAGAGCTCAGAAGAGAGCTGTGACTAGCCCAAGGTCACCCAGCTGGCTTCTTGAGGGAGGGCGGAATTGAACCCGGTATTTGCAGATAAAAGTCCGACTCCCTAACCACTAGACCAAACTGGCTCAGTTAAAACAATACAATAATGATTAATAAAAGAATACAATAATTAATGAACAAATTAATTAAAGAAGGTTTAGACTGTGAGGGTTTTTTCTTTAAAGCTGACTGCATCTAATACAGGCAATGAGATGATTGTACCTATAGCCATTGACCCATTTGTCTACCAAAGAGACATGTGAACCTTTTGTTTCAAAGGATTTGTGTTAATATTTTTGTTCTTGGGCTTTTTGTTTGTTCTGTGGATCACTTCAGAGTTCCAAGATGGGAAGTGGTATTAAAATATTTAAAATTAAAAAATAAAAATAAATACCTCCTTGACAGACACGCGGAGACTTTCTTATGCACACACATTTTTGTAATAATTTTCACTGTGTAAAAGTAAGTCTTTGCTTTTGATTTCAACAAGTCAAATGAGGACACAGAAGCTAGAGAGAAAAATATATCAAAACTTTCATCTCCACTTCAGCAGAAATCTACCAGTAACAGTGAAATTTAACTCTTGTTTCAGGTGGACAACTTAGCAAAATCAGCACCAAGAATTGTCTACATTCGTAGTGCTTCAGATGTAGAATTTCTGAAAAACGGTATCTATGGCATTTATATTAGTAGCCGGATTCTGAAGGCCTCGGATTGTGATACAGATGACAGAGATATCACATTTAGGATTTTACAAGGACCCAAACATGGCTACTTGCAAAATATAACAACAGGTACTGGATCACATAACCTATTAATCGTTTAAGACCTCATTTTTTGCTTTGGGTCATATTTGGCAGCTTGTCCAAAATTATGGAAGGAAATAGAATTTGCTGCAAAGTGCTTTCTGCAGAATGACCTTAAAATATTACTCTGCAGAAACAATCCAGTGCTGTGCTGGTTATTACTTTTACTACTGAACCACCCAAGTACGCCTAGTGACAACACAGAGCTCAAAGGGGCTCACATTTCTTTCCTCGTGTTAGCCTCAAAAGCCCCGTGATGCCGGTCAGATGAAGAAACGCCGCTCCTTTCGGCATGGGATGTTCTCCTGTGCCAGGAAGAGTCTAAGGGTTTGCCTTCCTCCCACTCTTGGGGGTTAACAGACATCCTGCCCCCCTTTAGCTGGGTTAGGGCCCCCAAAATAATGAAATCTGCCAGTGGGCTGAGGCCAGTGTGGCAGATCATGGAGGCCAGCAGATCGCATGACTCTGTAGGTCAGAGGGCAAAGGGGAACCCTTTTCGGCAGCAGTCCAGAAAGTGGCGCCGGAAAGGAGGGACCAGGAAGACCAGGAAGAAAAGGAAGCGTTGTGAAGATTCCTCCTTGGGAGTTATTCGGCCATTTTAAGTGTGAGTTTGCTTCAGACTGTTGTTTGCGGCATCAGGGACAAATGGATTTGGGACAATTCTGTGGCCTTTATTTGGTTGGGGGTGGGGGGAGCCACCAATTGTTATTGGACCCCGAAGAGCAAAATAACTTTGCCTGGCAATAATAAAATACTCCGGCTCAGTCCGGCCTGTGGGGAAGAAAAGGGTCTCTCAGACCACTCGGGCATCCTTCACATACCATACAATGTTCGGATATTGGATGAAGTGACTGTTTCCTCTAGTACAGAGAGCCCCTGTCTTCACCTCAGTTTGCAGTGGACCTTATTCCAGATTATATCCCGGCGTAGGGGACGTCCACCTCCGTGCTAGTGTGTCCAATGGCAGGTATCTCTCGGGGCCTGCTATAGCCTGCACTAGCATGTAGATGGCAGGCCCCTATTCCGGGATTATAATCTGGAATAAGGCTAAGTGCAGAGGGGGCTGTAATGTCCCACTCCACCCCAGAACACCGGATTTCCATAACATTTCTTAAGCAATTTCTGTCAAGAAAGATGCAGCTGTTATTATTTTCTTTCTTTTTTAAAAAAACATTTCCCTCCAGTGTTTTCTTGTTTCCTCAGGTGGACTCATTCAGGAAAAATTCAGCCAGAAAGATTTAAACAGCAAGACCATGCTCTACGTCATCGATCCTGCCTGGGAGGGGAATTCGGACGATCTGGAAGTCCAGGTTGCTGATCCGGAAGGAAACTGCGCAGAGCCTCAAATGTAACTCAGAGCGACTTAGTCTAAACGTTTTCATGCAATGCCTGTTCCCGGTTTCATTTCTTCTGCCAGGCCAATGCTTGCTGGGTCACAAGTTTGTGTCACAGGACAGTTTGTATTGTTATTTGTATCCATAGAAACTAAGCAAGGAGAAGCTCTCTTTCTTCTGAGCTGAACCTTCAAAAACCACAGGCAGCGTTTTCTTTTAGAAATAATGCAATCTCCATGCATCCATAGGTTTAGAAACAAAGATTTTTTAAAATTTTTTTACATCAGGACTGTTAAAAATCTTGAATAGATATAAAGAATAATGCAAAAAGCTTTAATTCATACTATGAAAGTTTCCCCCCCCCCTCCACCCTCTTGCCCTTGGGAGAACCCACCCGCTTCCATTCACTATACTGGCAGGACAGCAGTCAGGGCCCAAATTGAGGATCCGAGGATACGATGGGATGTACAAAACAGTATTGCTTAGGAGAAAAACATCCAGCCGTTTTGCCCTGCTTGCTCGTGCGATTGTGAGGCAACTACGGATGCGTGTGGCAATCCCAACGGAGGCACGGCCTAATCACACATTTTAACCCCGTGTGGATGCAGTCGGCGATCTCTTGTTGCTCCCATCTTCCTCTTTTATGGGCCTTATTGGCCTATGCAAAGGGAAATGAGACCTTGACCTTGACGTCTGACTGACCTGTGCAGTTCAGCAGGAAGCCTCTCTGTGCACAGGCATGGCTGTCAAAAGCCAGTTGTCTTTTGGGTCCGGCATGCATGGGAGTTTCTAACAACTGAAGTCTTGGGAATATTGACAGTTCTTCATATTCCCAAAGAGACACACAATTCTCCCGGATAGAATTTTTGTGTGATAGGATTTGGAACGATGTGAGCGGGAGAATTCCTTTAGGCCTGAAATCAGACCTGTTAGGGCCTCAAGCGTCTTTCTTGATGAAGGAAATTGCTTATCTTAAAATAATTAGCCACTAGGTGTCTCTGTTTTCAGCCTTAAGTAATTTTGGCTTGATATTTAATGAGAGTAATGATTTCATCCAGCATTCTTCCACTCTAAGAGGCATTACAGAGGTGTGGGGCAGGAGTTTTGTCATTTATAATTTTAATGCAATAGAAAATGCAACCCAAAGACTAGTGGAGTGCTATAGGTCCAGGACAGCCACTCTGTGCTACTTTCCTACACTCTGTGGCATCTCCAGTGCTATTTTGTTGCCTTTTCTGTAGAACAGAAATGATGCTGCTTCCTAGTCCTTATTTTGGGTTATGGGCTGTGAACAGCAGTGACAATGTGTTAGCTTAGACCTCTCCTGCAATATGCTCACCTAAGGCTCCCTCCCAGTACAGTGGTACCTTGACATACGAGTTTAATTCGTTCCGTAACCTTGGTCTTATGTCAAATCGCTCGTATCTCAAAGCAGTTTTCCCATTAATCCATTCCAGCTCCCAAAACACCACCTCAGTTGTTTTTGTTATGTACTGTACTGTATTTACATACTCGTATCTCAAATCTTGCTCTCATCTCAAAGCAAAATATCACTCGCTCGGCGGCTTGTATCTCAAAACACTTGTATGTCAGGGCACTTGTATGTTGAGGTACAACTGTATATCCCACTACGCTCTAGGCACATAATTGAGGTATTCCCAATACAGTCCCAATTTAACCCATCGTACCACTCGTAGGTGAAATCCAGCAACGATGCCAGGTTTCACGCAATAGCAGTGCTTACCTCAAAGTCGGTTATGGGGTCAGTGAAGGCTACTGGGGTGTCACATGCATGAACAAGAACAGAAGGAAGTTGGCAGACAATTGCTGGCTTCCGGTAACTCCGGTTGCTCTAATGCCAAAAGCTTCCGGGAGTCGTGAAGGTACACCTGAGGCAACTGGAGGGTCTTGCTTCATTCCACATTGCCTCTCGCCATCCGGAGGCCACCTAAGAGATGAACAGGAGTGCCTGGGATGTAGAACGCAAAAGGACCTCACGTGAGAAGAGGTCCCTCGGGCATCCGAGCAAACGTTTCTGCTTCACTTGATCTGAATGCAGAAGCAATGCTAGAACTCAAAAGCTAAACTTTAGTCTTAGCTGATGATGCTTAAGATGTGAACCTCTGCAGACTGTGCTGACAAGTAAAACAGCAGAGCTCAGGGTTCAACGTTTCTAGCATTTAACAGAGTGAATCTTTATGCCTTAGAAGTTGCAAAGGTATTGCATATTATGAGGAAACAGGCAGCTGCCATTGCAAACCACTGAGCTTGGTTACCTTCAGTGGTGTCGTCGGCCCTTTCTGCGCTTACCTGATACAACAAGGAGCCTCGTAGTCCGGATTCTTACACATTAATGCAGATCATTTGGTCCTGCACCATCTGCCCAAGCCTGGGAGAGGCTTCTTCAGCCTATCTCATTTAGAAGCACCCATGGCGTGGAACTACATTGAAGGTTTAGACAAGTAAACCTTTGCTTAGATGGAGAGGAAATGATCCAGTCCTGCTTGCATCCTGCTTCAGATTATTCCCTCCTCCCTTCGTGAGACATTGGTGTAAAATGTGGGTTTGCGCTTCAAACAGAGAGTGAGAAATTATCCATCTCAGACCCTTAAGCACTGGGCTGTCTTTTGAGACTCCTAGGATGTGTTCCCGTACAAGTTTAAATCTGAATCAAATCTGTTTTTGGAATTGGGAGATCCTTTTTATTTTTTTAATCCCAGACTTTATGAGGACTATCCTGCAAAAATCTGCAGGAAAAAAAGTCCTAAAAGAACCTGTTCTCAGCCCCTTTTTGGAGCCCAGCCTGCACTTTATGTATTTATTTATTTTGCCTTTGGGAACACTACTGAACTATTTGGAGTAGGGATCTATCCTTCTGGCCAATACCTGCCAGATGTGGGTGGGATTTCACAGCTGTGAAGGTCTCCCCCCTCCCTCCCCTCCCCTCGCCATGCCAGCTCTGAACAGGATTGCAAGAGGAGAAAGAAAAAAAAATTAAGTCACCAACCAGCCCCAAAAGATACAATTGTAGCAAGGAAATTCTTGCAATTAGGAAAGATATGCCAGCAGGAAAGGTTTTTAAAAATTCAAGCCTCAAACAATACATTGTTGCAACGCTGGCACAGCAGGGGTAGATAAGCTGAGAGCCTGCATTTTGCAGAGGGAAACTGAAAGGGAGAGTAATAGCCTGTCTCTATCCCCCTTCCTGTGAGCTGTCAGCCTCAGTTGTGAAAGGGAATTTGCGCTGTTAGTTCTCCTGTTTAAGCACAAACAAGGACACCCGGCAAGGAGGGAACTTCCAATTTGAAAGGGAGAGTGTGAAAGGAATCATTGCTTTGTTCTTTTGCTCAGCTGATTCTGCGGGGCAGGCTTAACAGGGGTTGGACAGGGTTGGTTTTTTTGTGTGTGTGGTTTGAGTGGGAATGCCAGTATTCACATTCAGCCTGTGTTAGCTTGTGTGAACACCCAGAATGAGCACTCTGTCCTGAATCTGGATTTAAAAAGTCCAATCCAGATTTAATAAGCCAAGTGAGAACGCAGTCCTATAGTCTTCTCCACACAGAATGTTTTCTTTTTGTCTTGCCCTGCCTCCCAACAGTTTGGAACTAAAATGGTCTAAAATCGAAATGCAGCAGGATGTTTATGAGGTGTGTGAAAGTGTGGAGATGCTGCCTTTGAAAATCAGACGATTAGGAGACACCATGGGTTCTGCCTTTGTTGCTGTGAAGGTAATGTGTGGTTTTAAAAATAAATCTGTTTAGTGGCTTGATTTACTTTACCGGTGCTCAGACTTGCATTACATAGTTTGCAGAGCCGTCCCAGCTCATTAATAACCAATATAAACCAGTCTGTGCTTACTCCGAAGAAAGTGCTCCCAGATACATTTTATAGAATTGTTACATTTATGCATTACCTTCCACTAGCAACCTGATGGCTGAAACAGATGTGCAACTGGGACGTCACACCAAAACCCTGGAAAGCTTGCTCAGATGGCATGCAGCATGCTGTGCCAGCCCTCAGCTCTGCCTACGGTTTGCCCATGAAGCCATAATGGCCAGGATTTGGCCTCTTCTCTTGAGGATCAAGGGTGTGGATCCCTGGCGTGAGACAGAGGGCAAAGGACGAAGGGTTCTTGCCCTGGCGGCTCACAGGCTAGGGTCGGGGACGCCACTGGTGACTCCACAGGACATTCACTGATTCCCTTTTCTTGAGAAGATTGGTTTTCAGTTTAACATAACTGTGTCCATATTGTCCATTGGTATTTTGATTGTCACTTGTTGAAAACCATTTTGATCATTTTAGGGAAATCTGGTATAAAAATAAATTAATTGCTTGAGAACAAAGATAAATGGGAATGGATTGCCGTTAGTATAATTTGCTTTAGCAGATTATACACCTGTGTGGGTCTTTATCCTATTTTGGGTTCTGTGTCTCTCTCCTAGGATACAATTCTGCCCTTGCTAAGACCCTAGTAGTGTGTCTTTGGCGTACAGAGTCTGCCTGTCCCTGCACACTCATGGGGCAGTGGGTGTTCTGTAGGAGCGTGAGATCCACCTGGCCCTGCATCCATCCAGCTCACATCCCACCGTAAGCATTTCTAAGGATGCCACAGAGGTAGAGCAGGCGTAGATGTTGTGACAGAGTTTCCTCCCGTTTTCTCCCTACGACAGGCCTACACTGCCTTTTCTGGGCCAGATAACAGGGCCCTGTTTCTGCAAACACAAGACGTGGTCTACTTCTGGAAACCGTAAGGCCAGAATGAAAGCACATTGGCCGTGATGTTTCCATGGCCAGTAGCGGTGGCAGCCATGCAAATAGCACATCATTATTTCACAAAGAGTTATTCGCATGTGCCCTGATAAGATCTGCAGTCCTGCAGATCCTGTTATTAATTCTGGATAGTGAATTTTAGGATTATACCCTTGATCAGTGTAAACATTTTATATGCTGTAACCTGTCCTGAGACCTTTGGGTATAGGGTGGGATAAAAATGTACACAAACAAACAAACACTGTTGTTCTTAGAGATGGTATTATTTTTCAGTTTCCTACCCCAGTAAATTAGATCCTGGACAGATGAATGTAAATTACCTTTATTTTGCTATGTCAGCATTTTCCACAACAGAAATATTGTCTTTCCTCCCCAAAATCTAAAGGAGAGGTAAACAGTGAAGGTAAACAAATAGAGTATATGCTGCCATGGTATGAGCGTCTCCACAGTGCCTCCAGACACGTGCTGTGCTGTGGTGTCCCTTCACAGTGGCTTCCCATCCGCCAGACGGGAGAATGGGAAGCAGCAAAGGGACAGTGTAACGACTTCTGGTCTGCTAGATGGGAAGCTCCGTTGCCTGTAGTAGCAGCAGAGCATTCTAAGGTAAGAGCAATGTGAAAAGATGCTGTTAAGTCAGCTAGATTTCAGCCTCTGTTTTGCAAAATACTTAGGGATATTTCCTGCGGTGTTTATTTCCCATTTTATATTTTAGGTAAATGAACTATCTGCTTCAGCAGGAAGAGATTTTACATTGGCTACCTCTAAACTTATTCAATTCGATCCTGGTAAGCTCAGGCTCAAAGGCCTTAGACATTTTTTGAAAGAAATAAACGATAAATAGGTCTGTGGTGAACATTTTGTCTTGCTCGCTAGGAAGGTGAGCTTCAGCAGGTTCTCAATGGGGTTTCATTACTTCTTAAAAATCAGGTACCCAAGGAATAAGATTTTGGGAGGCCAAGGTGCATCCAACAAAACTGTGAGCAGATCGACTGATACGCACTCCAAAAATATTGACTACTATCTGCACAAATTCTGATTAATATAGTTTGTTTATTTATCTGTGGCATATATAGCTCACCTTTGTTCCAAAGAACCAAAGGCAATGCACATAATTCTCATTCCCTCTGTTTTCACACCACAACAACCCTGTGAATGGGTAACTTAACCAAGGGAGTATTTGAAATCAGATTTTCAACAAGATTTCTCCTTTAAAACTGCAGAAACTGTTCGAATCTGCCTTAAAAGCTGTGTGTAGAGATGTCCTAAATGAAGGAAACCACGAACCTCTCCTCCATCAAGAGGTGTTTTTAATTTGTTTTTTGGGAGCATTGATAGAGGTTCCTTGCCCCTGTCTTTACCCTGAGGTACATATCTGAAATTTACAAGCTTGCATTAGGTGAAAAACAGTGTCAGCGAAACTGTGACATTTTTTGTCCTCCTTATCATTTTTTCAAACAGAAGCCTACATTTTCTTCAACACTCATGTCTCAGTTTTCTTTAGGTGCATATATGCACATGGTCTCTATTGCCAGTGAGATACTCCAGTGTGCTGAATGCTACGCTGGCAGTGAGAGCTGATCCTTGAAAATAGATGTCGTGGCAGATTGAGGATGACAGGACTTCACAACAGTGGTGAAGTTTTTACAATTACGATGCTGAGATAATAAGCGCACACGGTCTTTTTAAAATCTACGCGAACACTCAACCCTTCCCCCTGAACTGTTACTCTGTCCCTTTTCATTCCCCACCCCGAAAGACAGAGATTTGCTGCTGTGTGAATAAATCATCACTACTCAGGAGCAAATCTGGTTTCTAGTTTGTGTTGTTTGGAAAAACCACAGGAGGCAGAAACACAATAGTCGATGCAAGCCAGTCTGTGGTAGCTGTAGACATGTTAATTAATATATTTCTTTGACACCTAGGTTGATTGGAAAAGCAATTAAAGTATAATTAAAATGTTTACTTCTGGTAGGAATGTCATCTAAGATGTGGAATATAGCAATTACCTATGATGGATTAGAAGAAGACGAAGAGGCCTTTGAAGCGGTTCTCGTCTCCCCTGTGAATGCTGTTCTTGGCACCAGAACAAAATCTACAGTGAAAATTTTGGACTCAGATGGAGGTATTCTCTTTTGATCCTCTCAAAAAATCTGGAGCTAAAACTTGGCTTAGAAGCACGCTTATTTTTTCAACACAAAAATGTTGCTAACACCTTTGAATCAAAATAGTTTATTTTCTTCCTTTAAAAAAGGGAAAAGGCAGAAAATTGTCTTCACAGTTCCAAGCTTTTCCCCCTCTGGCATTCTGTATTATTTTTCTGCTTAGGAAGAACAGCGTGAAAAAATCAGTGAGAGGAAGAACAAAACATCACCCCTGGCCTTTATCCTAATGGATGAGTTTGATTTTTGGCTCACGGCGCCTCTTTCACTAGTCAGCTCCCCCCACGGCCATCCCATTAACTACAACTTTCCATCTCCTGGGCAGCAAGGGCTCCTAGTGGGAAAGTTCCTAATTAATGTTTCCTCTGCTTTCATACTATTATATCTTTCCAAAGGTCCATGACACAATTTTAAAGATATCTTAGAGTAAAAGAAAAAGAGGTGCTGGGTCCCCAACACTCATTTCGTTCTTTCAACAACTGCTTAAAAGGTGGTAACCTAAATCTCACGTGAAAAAGCAGCCCCTGACAACCATGGCTGAGAACTGTATTCTGGTGTGTATGAGTGAACGCGAGATCTACTGTGATTCCCTTTTTGCTCTACAGATCGTGGCTGGGATCTGTTCTACCTGTTATACACATGAATTTAGACCCAGTAGCACAAGCTTACCATTGAATCATGGAACAAGAATTAAGGCAATAGTTAAAGGTCAGCACCTCTGAAGCACGTATGATGATACACTAGGGCGTCATTGTCTATGAAGGGAGCGTGCCATTCTTCAAGCGATGGTTATGTGGGACCACAACACAGATTATGGGATAGCCCATGCAAACTTACCCAGGGCTGCTATTTTCTCTAAGAATACTGCTACTTGGGCATTTTTAAGTGTGCATTCATAAATTGCTGTGTATTCAAATTCTTTAAAAATTAAACTTTATTCAAAACAAAAATATGTGTACAATTATGAAAAAAGAGAGGAATGGAACCGAGAAGAGCAGAATCCCAAAGTGCTTAATTACAGTTATCATGGCCCCTGGAGGACTTCTGCCCCATGAATTCACATGGGTATCCCAAAACACAGGTTGTCTCCAGGGAGCAGGAGGCAGAATCTTCTTTAGATCCTACAATTGCTTCTCCTACAACTGCCCCTGCCTCACAAGCTCTTACTTCCAACTGCTGGCTCCTTCCATTATTGTTCCTCTTGCAAATTCTTAGATGCTATCCAAGCGCCTGCTCACTTCCCTTGGTTTCTTTCACCTGCTTGCCTAGCATCCAGGTATCTGTAACAGAAACAATATTGGGTGGAGCCAGTAGGGCCTAGGCAGAGGTTAGAAATTGTACTTACAGCATCCTGGGATTATGTTGGGAATGCCACAGATAGATGTGGCATTCCCAGTATCGCCCCAGGGGAATCATGGGTTTTAGCCTGCATCTCGAGACATCCCAAACGACAAATTATAACATTATCACATTTATAATATTTGCATAGAAACTCAGTCTGTTCTTATCATTGCAGTATTTAATAGCATGACACCGTGCTGAGAATTTATTAATATTAATTATACGCTTGAGAAAATTAATATGCTCTGTTGTTTCCTAAGACAGAACTGTCACAATAAACTACAGTACCAATTGTTTTGTTTTCCTAATTTTATTTATTATTTATTTATTTTAAATATTTATATCCTAAGATCTTTCCCCTGCCTCATCTGTACAAATATAGCTGGGGTTCCTTCCTTCACTCAGTTCTTTGCTCGTGAGCAGAGATTTTTATCCTTTTTCCTGCTCTCTGCTCCTGGACAACTCTGCTCTTATCCAAAAGTGGCTCTGTGCAAGATTATTTCTGAGCTGGAATCTTTCTGTGTCTATTTTTAGTTCCACTCAACTGCCCCCTTCTGTGCATCTCTTGGGCCCTGGTCACACTAGTAGTTTAGGACAACCCCAGGTCTTCTTCAGGTCATATTACTCACATTACTTTTATTCAATTCATTTTCCAAGCTTTATTTTAAAAATTTAATTGCATGGAGGAGAAAAGCACATAAAAAAGGAAGGGAGGCATGGAAGTGGTGGAGAAAGAACCAGCAACACACACCCTCGCCTCCCTTGAGTGACACAATGGCATCCAAACAGCAAAAGGGGTGGAGAGCCAAGAGTCCCATGGAGGAGGCTCAGAGAAAGGTGTGAGGGATGCGGCCAAAAGCGGGGACGACCTGAGGATGACCTATAACGATCTAAGTGTGACCAGCACTGGTACAACCTCAGTTCAAATGAATGAATAGGCCATCCCGTCTTAGACTCGTGTGGCCAGGGCCTAGTTAAACGTCTCACACTGCAATCAGTTTTGACAGCAGACTTGGTTAGGTGGCTGGGTGGCTGCCGCTTGCCTGGATGGATGAAAAACAGGCACCGGCAGCCAGCGATTCTTTCCCCTCCTCTCCCCATTTCCCAGGGCACACAGCAGCAGCAGCAGCAACAGCAACTCAAACCCCCTTCGCAGCCACAGCCTTTAAAACAGAAACTCCAGGGCTTTCCTTTCCTTTCCCTTTTTTAAAGGTCAGAACTTTCAAAGAGCTAGAATTGTGCAAAACTGCAACATTGTTATTAAGGTGTGAAGTGGCTAGATCGCTACATTGTAGCTTTAAGGACTGGATTTTTATAGTGGCTGTTTTGAGGGTGGATTTTTTCAATGAAATCACTATCTTTGGAAGCAAGCTATTGGGGGAGGGAAACCCTAAACATGGATTCTCATCCCTTAACAGGGTACGGTCCCCACAGTAAAAAATGTAAAACGTTTCAAGCATACGATCCGGAGTGAGACCTGTTGAAATCAGGATTGAGATTCACCATGCCTTGGGGTGGTTTAACACGGAGAAAGTGTGTTAAGCCAAACTGCCGTGTGGACTCCGAGGATTGAAAACGTTTTGAACCAAGATAAGGTTGCCGTGAAGACACGGCCTATGACTTTGATGCTTCTCAACAACCTGTTCAGAAGCTCAAATTGCATGTTATTAGTTTTATATCCAACATGTTTGTTTTTGATCAATGCTTCTGTACATTGTACATCTGTACGTTCTGTACGTTGGTCAAATACATAAATAAATAAATCCCATAATCTGCCATTTTTAAGAACCTTGAAATATCAAGCAGAGGTCAGCGCATTGGTTGCAATAAAGAACCCAAATTCAGCTTCTCTTCAGAGAAAAATGAGAATAATTCCATGTAGTCCCCAGGAGTTTTGCTCAACACGGGGATATCTTTACCTTTATTAAACAAAGAACAGGAGAATTCATTTCCATCTAATCTGGCACCCTTAACCTTGGATAAGCCTGGAAACTGCCTTTGTTTCCATATACAGGTGGACCAGGTCTGCTATAAATCATGAGTGTATGCAGTAACTTACAGTGTTAAAATTTGAAGGGAAAAATAAAACTTCATTTTAAATATAAACTGCTAGAACTGCTTTTCGGTTGCCAAATTAAATCATAGAAACCAGAACTAGTTAACAAAAAGAAAATAACAAATTAACATCCGATGAAAACTCACCCTGCTTCAAAGGCAATCTGTCTCATTGCCTGCATCAGTGTGACCAGCGATATAAAAAGGACTGACCATCTGCCATTTTGCTTGCTTCTCAGGTCAGTGTCATGTGTTCCATTCCCCAAGCCAAAAGACTAACAACTTACAGATGAAAGCAACTCTGCTTGCAGGCTCCTCTTCATCTTCCAGGCATGGCACCGTTCGCTTGGAAGGACTCCCAGTGCCCTCTTCAAAAGAGTCGGTAGTTCAAAGAAGGGACAGACTCCCAAAAATCAATACAGCGAATCCTGCAAGGAGCAGATTAAGAGGCGCTGGAAATGGCAAAACAGTAAGGATTGGCTCTTGAGCAAGGGAGGAAGGGTTTCCATGGGCATGTGTGCATGAAAATGTCACCTGGTTTAACATGTGCATATTTTAACTGAGTACTGATGAGCAGAGAAAGAAAACACGCAAAAGCATGGAAGATTTTATGGGCAGGATGTCACTCCTACTGGAGCACCTTATGGGAAGTGATGCCCATCGTGTATCACTTCTGTTTAAGGTTGCAGAGAGTCTGCAATGTAGCCCTCTTTCTAGTATAAAGGGAATGGAGTTTCCAGATCCTCCAACTTCACTGAGTTTATCCAGTTGAAAACATGGCTCCTTAAAAGCCCCCTCTTCCCTTAAAAGCGGATAACTTCAGAAGCTTGGATATTTGCTCAAGTAACCATAGTGACATTAACTGCAGAAGCCACAGCTCCATCCTCAAGTGAGATGGATACTATTTAATCCAAAACACATTGCAGAACTGAATGCCCTTGCAAGTTCTGCAATGGCTGCTTTTGGGAATTCTCCAAGGCTGTGTCCACGTGGCACCAGGATGCAGCCAGAACCAGGGTAACTTGCAGAAGTTGCCTGGGGGCCACTACAGGGGCTGAACACGTGGTGAACAAATTAGCCACACGCCTTGAGGCAGCTTCCAGACACCGAAACCTCACCAACACAGAGCATCTGTTGCAACATTTCCACTTGGGCTGTTTGTCTAGGGTACGGCCCTAGAAGGTGGCCATGTTTGGCCATAGGGGCAAGGAAAGGCAAGAGGTGTTTTCGCATTAGGACTGGGGCTAATCACATCTGTTTTACTTCCTGTTGAACTTAGCACTTTTTAGGCAATTGACTTGCGGCATGCCTGCACATTTTGGTCTTTCACAGCTGAGCCAGCTTGGTCTAGTGGTTAGGGAGCAGACTCTTATCTGGGAATACCGGGTTCGATTCTGCTCTCCCCCACGAAGCCAGCTGCATGACCTTGGGTTAGTCACAGCTCTCTTCTGAGCTCTCACAGCCCCACCTACCTCACAGGGGAGAAGAACAGAAGGTTTGTCAGCTGCTTTGAGTCCCCTTAAATGGGTCAGAAAAGTGGGGTAGAAAAGCCAGCTAATAACAATAATAATAAATAATATTCTGAACAAAACACAGGCATTTTACCTGGGCACACTCCTCATTCCTCTCCTCTGCTGCTATTATGTCACTCTTTCAGCTTTGATTAGACAGTTGCGTCTGTTGGTGTGAAATTTCAACTGATTTTCTTTCAGGTTCATCCATCTTCTGTGATAAGAAATGGGAGTGATGTGCTTTTTAAAGTAAGAAAATTATTGTACTGCACATCTTCTTACTTCTTCATTTTATCTTTTCCTTATCATTATTTATTATATAAACAATCAGATTTAAAATCATGGCAGCCCTAAAGTGGCCCAGTAGCACCTGCCCTGCCTTGGGACAGGTTGCCTGTTTTGGCCCAGTCTGCCCCAGCTTAGTCCTGCATGGGGAAGGACGCCGACTCCTCAGGCCCAGCGTGTGAGGGACGGTGCCGAGCCTCGAACCTGCGTGTCGACAGGATCCTGAGGCCCGTTGCAGTGCCCATGGCTGGCTCAAGGAAGCGCACAGGCATTTCCTCTAAGATGGTAAAGGAGCGATGGGAAGGAAGCTGGCCCAGGTGTCTTCTTTATCTTATAAGGGCCTTTTCGGACCTGGCCTTATGCTGGAATACACCCCAAAATATAGCCCCAGGAGAGGCCTGCCTGCCATAGAATGCAATAGCATGTGGACAAGGGGCTCCTACCCCAAGGTATGTTCCAGAATAAAACCAAGTGCAGAAAAGCTGAGATTATCTGTAGAAAAGAAAATACAGTCGGACCCCCATATCCACTGATCTGGTAACCGTGGTTTCAATTTCCCACAGTGACCAGATCAGCCCCCCCTCCCCCGCCCCCCGGGCACCATTAGGCCCACCTTTAACTCTTCTGGGGCCTGGGATAGACAGGAAATGGCCTGAAATGGCATGCAATTTCCCATGATCCCTGTGAGATCCCATTGGATTTCCCATGATCCCTGTGAGATCCCATGCCTTACTGCATCATAGGGGTCCGAACGTAAATGTAAACAATGTAGTTCCTCAGTCTGAGAAGTGTTTATACACATTGTAACTAGAAACAAACATTCATACTTATAACAGCCACACAAGAAATAGATAAGAAGTGGAAAGTTATTAAAACTTTCAAAGTATACAGCTGTAATACTTACATTTGGGAGGAGGCAACATACCTATCTTCTCCCAAGATAACAAGCCACCTCAGAAACAAGGGGCACATTCGTGGAGGAATACTGTCGCGCCAAATATGGCAGCCCCGAATTATTTACGTGGCATAACCTGATGCCATGCGTTCAGTTTTTACAGGGAACAGTGGGCCTCACTCTTAATCCACACACTGACGGTCCCCGGAGAGGCCCCACTTCTCTTGCATGTTCCCTCTGCACTTGACGCAGTGTGATCCGGGTCAGGGAAGCCCTGATCTGAGTCACCGGTGGACCTCAATATCAACGTCTGCCCACCAATGGGGCCTGCTCTAGAACATGGGTGCTTGCAGAAGGCGCATGCCACTGTGTTCCAGTTCACAGGGGGACACATTTTAGCGACATGCCTTATTGCATCACCAAAATGGATCCCCCCCAGGACTTCAGTCCATCAGAACCTTTGGCCGCTGGTTCCAAAGTTCATGTGAATTCTTGGAACTGGTGTAAGGGCTGAGCTAGAACAGCATTCCGTTCAGATGGTGCCGTTCCAGACTGAGCCTTGCTGTGATCCAGGCCCACTGAACCAAATCACAGCAAGGTGAGTGCAGAAAGGCCCAGAATTTGGATAGAATTTGAATAGGATTCCTGGATTACTTGTTTACAATCTTGGATTGAATATTAATGAACTGTTTTGATACTGGAGACAAATTGGCAGTCGGGGAGGGAAGATCACAGCATCGTTTGCTCCCAGATCGTTAGTTTCAAAAGTGAAGTGAGTAGGAGGAAAAGCGATTCATTGTGGAGCTTTTGTTCACCCCACTCCATAAGCAATTTCGTTAAGCTGCTATCACATGTGGCCTGAGCCTTGAATATATCCTTCATTTATTTTTATTTTTAAAAAAGCTTTGTGACTAAAGTGCTCTTGGATTTAGATGATAAAGGGTTTATCCTTTTTGTCCGTCTGTTTGTTTGTGATTGACTACCAAGTACCATGGGATGGCGGTGTTGAGAATGGAGGACGGCAGGTCATCGCCTAACAAAAACAAGGCGGCGGCAATCCTGTCGGTGGGAAACCAAAGGAAACCAAGGAAAAATGCAGGTTCCTCCAGGAAACGGGACGCTCTGCAAGCAGACGCTGTTACTCTGGTATAAAAAAAACATTTGTTTGTGGTTTTCATCATGACGTGTAACCAAAATGCTGATACTCTTGGTTTGTCTTCAGTTCCGTAATGTTTATACATTTATTTGGAATAAATTGCGTACCTTAAAACAAACTGTAGAAGAAGTTAAAAAAAGATTCCTAAGAAGGTCATTTCGAGACTCAAAGCACCTATCACTAGAAATATATCCACAAACTTTTTTTAAAAAAAAATCTGTATGGAACGCTACCATGATTAATCTAACAGTAATTCATACATATTACAGGCAGGAAGTTGAAAATGAACTATCCCGCTCCCCGTTTTATCTTTTTCCAGGCACAGAGCCTTCCCTTCCCAAAGAAGTGCACACCAGACGTGGAAGGCCTCCTGCATTTCGAAAGATACGCACAAAAAATGTTCCACTGTGATGGCACCTCCTGGACATTATGGAGCCCCACCAGTAAGGTAGTAATCCGCTCTTGCTTGTGTTTTATTTCTTTAGGAATAATGCAGAAGGAAAATAGTTTTATTTGTCTTACAGCATAACAAAAGAGGCAAAATACGAGCCGTTTCCACACGGAGTAAAAAATGGCCTCATTGTTATTTGGCTAGGCTGGGAAATCGCAGACCCAAGTAGACGTCAGCCCCATAAGCACTCCATAGTGTACATTCCACCACAGTGCATTGTGATAAACAGTGAACACTTCTTCCTGTTTACAGAAGCTGCAGGATTTTGTTACAAAATATGTATCTGGAAATTTAGGGAAGCAAAAAAAGAGTGAGATTTGCAAAACCCAGTCACAAGATGTTCCTGGAAATGCCCAGGGACTTATTTAATTGATCTGTTTCATTGTCATTCAGTCATCTGTTTGGCCTACAATATGTAATTTAGTGCTTACTAGTAACTTTATAGGATGACTTCTTACCAACAAACATATGGTGCCCAATGGGCAAAGAAGAAGGCAAGAAATGCCAAGGCTTACAAAAGAGTATTGTCCAACTCCTTGAGCCAAAGAAGCCAGATTGGCTGAGGACAAAATCATCTTCAGCTCCTCCTGTTGTTTGACCTGATGATTCATGGCTTCCAAGGGTGAAGGAAGTCTACAGAAAGCAATGTCGGAAGATTCAGGAGTGAAAAGCATATTGCAGTGCCTTTCGGTTTCTTTGGAAGATGACGGACATGTCCCAGACTTCTCTTTCGACATCATAATTTTGAATGAAAATATGTCAGTCACGCCTAATTCTGAGCTGAAGCCCCGTCTGATTTCAGGATGCTCATGAAAAGCGTTGTCCCACTGGGTGGAGCCATCACAACGGAAGCTGCTATGTCCTGGTCACTCACCCTAAAGCCACATGGGCAGTAGCTGCCGGATCGTGCAGAGACAAGTAAGGATCTATATTTCTGTGTAGCCTTTCAAACAGCTGCTCTTTGGCCTGTACCAATGTATTTCAGTAGAAACAGGACTGTGGCCATTAAAAGTTAAAGTCAACATTAGGGGCCATCTAAATGGAGATAGGAGGAGGTGTTTTCTGCAGAAGGCAAGGGTTTCGTCTAGTGGTTAAGGAGTCGGACTCTTATCTGGGAATACTGGGTTTAATTTCGCCCACCCCCATGAATCCAGCTGTATGACCTTGGGCTAGTCACAGCTCTCTTCTGAGCTCTCACAGCCTCATCTACCTCACAGGGTGTGTGTTGTGGGAAGAAGAATAGAAAGCTATTCTATTAGAAAGCCACTTTTAAAAGTATTTCTATTCTAATAGAAAGCCGCTTTGAGTCTCCTTAAAGGGGTGAGAAAAGCGGGGTAGAAAAGCCGACTCTTCTTCTTCCCGTGATTTGGGGATAATGGCAAGACATTTGTAGGGATGTGAAGGACGTCATCTTGAATCCTCCCCAAAGCATTTTAGATGGCCGCATCTCTCTTACACAAAGAAGGACTCAGTTTGATGGCTGCTCCTGAATGCCAGGTCGGTCCGGAATAAAACATCTGTCATACATG
>MTQE01001418.1:1161310-1178631 GCA_014337955.1 Aspidoscelis marmoratus | reverse complement strand
TATGGGGCGGGATATAAATGTAAATAATAAATAAATAAATAAATAAATCAGCTGGCAGTCTTGGCCCCAGGAGCAAGGTGAACACTTTTCTCCTCAAATTGCTGGAGCTGGAGGAGGCAGGGCCACCTATTACTGATGGCATCATTGCGCCATGTGCCTTTGTGCAATTTCAGGGCTGCCAGGGCTTCCCCCAAGCCCTGGGAGGCCTGCAGAGGCCAAACCATTGCCAGATGTGGCTTCCTTGCTAAAATGTTCAGAACTCTGATTAAGTGATCTGAAGTCGTCTCTTTCTTCTGTAAGTGCCAAAGAATATAAAAAAATCTTTAAATGACCTGAGGGTCATTTTACAGAATAATGTGGAGTTAAATTAACTAGGCAAACTGCATCCTGGAGTGATCAGAAAACTCTGATTTTGAGGGACACCACAATGATTGCACCCCAGGGCTGTGGTCACACCTTCAGACTTGACTGCTCGCACCTTTTCATTTCTTTTATCTGTGGAAAGTCCACAAATAAAATGGATAGAAATGAAAAGGTGTGAGCAGTCAAACCCGAAGGTGCACTGAAGATGGTTTAAAGTGAAGGTGTGACCACGGCCTATTTCACTTGCTCCTCCCAGGACTTGGTTTGTTGGGTCACTGAGTTGCTCAGTGGCGAAAAGGGAGGACAAAAGCCCCATTCCACGCTGAACGGTTAATTGCTGTTTACCAGTCATGGCATATGGCACACTCTGTGTCATGGAATCCTTTGCCTCTCTTTTGTCAGATGTCTAACAGAATTAATGTTAACTAACAATTAACAACAGTACAAACAACAATAACAATCTTTGATTGAGCGTAGGTACCACGGCAGTTTAGTAAGTGTGAGTTCCCAGGCACAGATGCAGTGGTTGTGGAACCTAAGTGGAAGAAGGCCATTTTGGATAGGTATGTATGCATTTCTTAAGCATGTAATCTATATTTCCCTCCAAGTAATAGAGTGGTCAGATTGACAGCTGTGAATTTGGACAATTCTAAAACATTTTTTGGCTTAAAACCTCTAAGTCATGAAGATTGTCCTTGGAAATCTTTACTCATTTGGGAGAGCCCTTTTCGTCCTTCTTGAACTTTTTCCTCCTGGCGTAAGAGCTCATAGTTCTCTTCCATATGTTATTTTGGGCGCCTCCAGATGGGAAGAGGAAATCACCATACTGCACTTTTTGCAAAAGTGCCCCTCTGTCTGAAGCATCTGGATGCTCCCCTTGGTCTTTTTCAAAGGTTTGCTGCTGCTTTTTAATTATTTCAATAAAAGAGTGCTTTGAATTGCTGTGGGGGGAATCCAAAGGAACAGCAAGGTTGATAGACATACAATAGCAGCTTCAGAAGTTGTTAAGAACCTAAGAGAACACAAGAGAGGCCCTGCTGGATCAGGCCACAGCCCATCTAGTCCAGCGTCCCGCCGCACACTGTGGCCCACCAAGTGCCATGGGCATCTCAAGCAGAGACAAGGGCAAACCTCCTGTTTTCAGATCCCAGAAAATGGCCTCAGAAACATCCTGCTTGTCCCCCCAGCCTGAAAGATGCACCTAGGCCGGTGATGGCCAACCTATGACACGCGTGTCACAAGTGACACGCCAAGCCCTTTTGGGTGACACACATGGCCACCCTGGCTCCTGGGCGTGTAGTGCTTGCTTGTTCTTGAAGTGAACGAAATACCAACTTTCAATTGAAGATTTAGCAACAGAAGTCACTAATGTAAAGAATTATTTGTTTTTGCTTTTAATAAAATACATATATCAAAAATATAACTTTTTTACTAGAGCCACAAATATCACAAAATTATGGATATTTCTAGATGTGACACAGCACCTGTGTTAAGCTAGGTTTTCTTGTGAATTTTGACACACCGAGCTCAAAAGGTTCGCCATCACTGACCTAGGCATTCATTCCAGTAGCCATTGATACACCTGTCATCCATGAATTTATTTGTCCAACCCTTCCTTAAAGCCATCCAGACTGGTAGCTGTCACCACCTCTTCCGGCAGCACATTCCATAAGCCGATGACCCTCTGGGTGAAGAAATACTTCCCCCTGTCAGACCTTATTCTCCTACCCATCAGCTTCATAGATGCCCCCTGGTTCTAGTGTTGTGTGATAGAGAAAAGAAATGTTCCCTATCCACCTTTTCTATACCGTGCATAATTTTATATACTTCAGTCAGGTCCCCTCTTCCTGCCCTTAAGCCAGTCATAAATCCAGCTCCACCTACCTCACAGGGTGTTCTGTGGTGGGGAGAAGAACAGTAGTATTTCCAAGGTAGGAAGTGTTTTCCTTTCACCACAAACTCTTCTGATGTATGTCCAGCCTAAATTATAAAGCAGAGATAGTATTTGTACTGAAGCACCTCAAAACTACTTCCTTGCATAACTACAACATCTATCTATCTATCTATCGTCTGTCTGTCTGTCCAACCATCCATCCGTCTATCTTGGTAATAGAGCTATTCACTTTAGCACTCATTGGGGACTTGATGCTGCATACATCACCTTTTATATTTAAATGCGTTCTAGGTTTCAGTGATGGAAGAAATCCAAGACAAACTGAATGGACCAACGGAGAAAGTATCACCTTCACAAACTGGGAAGAACACCCATCTCACCTTCCAAAGAAAGGAAGGAACTGCATTTTAGTACAGCAGCAAGGGAAATGGCATCGAAAGAGCTGCCAGAAGAGCAAGGGGTACAACTATATTTGCACTCAGAAGCTATAAAGGAAGCTGATGGTCAATTCATTCCTATGATCTGACTGTTCGTTAAACACATCTTGACTGGTTTGGGATGCTGGAAAGGTGCAGTGGTGGAGGATCAGGCGCCGTCACGGCATTGCAGCGGGTCGTGTGCTGTTGTCATGGTGTGGCTCAATGCAGGGAGGGCAGCCCGCCCTGCTCCAGACTCAACCGCTGATGAAGGTGCCCATGTTGTTCCAGGCCAGAGTTTGCCAGCCCTCGTGTAAGAGGGGCAGCCGTGCGCATTTCAAGTGCTTCAGGAAGCTTTCAGAACAGTACTAGGCACACCCCTAATCCTGGTGACTCTTCCCTGAGCATAGTTCATATTATTTCATAACAAACCTGAAATCAGTAGGTAATCCGTAAGAGCCAAAATATCATGCCGTTGAGAATGAAAAACTAAATGCATTATCTTTCAGACTGAAGGGCCACAGTCACACCTTGTTAAATTAGCCTTTCCTATTAGCCAGCCAGACTCGAACACGCTAAGCCTGATCACACCAACCACTCATCATCCTCACTCAGTTTGTCCTCAGAAAGGGTTCCTACGCTCAGTCCTTTCTCTTCCCATGCTGAGTCTTGTTTATGAGACTCTTTTAGGTCTCCACCCCTCTCCACCCTCTCCACCGACACCCCGATAGTTGAAAGTTCTTCGACTGAGCATCACACAACTGAGGGAGCGTGCGGCTTCCCCCTAACCACCTTGCTTTCCTTACTTGCTACCGTTAACTATGTGACATGCTTAATCTGTCCATAAATTGGTACACACACACACACACACACACACACGTCTGTCCGTGTCCCAGTTTAAAAATCGGTTTTGTGCAAAAACATTGGAGGGCAATCCCACTACTCCACAACCGCCCAGCCTCACACTGGACTACAATGTTCTACACCAGAGGTGTCAAACTCAATTTTGCCGAGGGCCGGATTAAAAAAAAAAAAAAAACTGTCAGGGCCAGGGGGTGTGACCGGGGGCATGACCGGGGCCGTGACCAGGGCACAGAGAAGGGGCTGGGGCGTGGCCGGGGGCATGGCTGGGGGCGTGGCTAGGGTACAGAGGACGGGCTGGGGGTGTGGCCGGGGCGTGACTAGGGCACCGAGGCGGGGCTGGCTGTCCATGGCGGCGCCCGCGCACTCGGGAAGTGGAGGGTCCCGCCGCGCGCTCGCTCGCCCTCGCCTCGCCTCCTTCGCGCCCAAGGAGGACAGCGGCGGGCGGCGGCAGGCGGCGGCGGGCGGCGCTGGGCCGTATTCATACAGCCCGCAGGCCGCATCCGGCCCGCGGGCCGTATGTTTGACATCCCTGTTCTACACTAAATTGCTACTTAAGTTTGAAAAAGGAAGTGAAGTGGATGCATGTGGGATCCAAGGCCACTTTCAATCTCATTTATATTATTTTGGGGGTTGCTATGCTGCATTCCAGGTTTCCTCTGAGGACCTACGCTTTCAGATATAGCCGCAATATCCATCTTAGCTTTGGACCCTTCCAAAAGCCAAACCCTCTGAAGATGGTTATCGCAGAAATATCCAAAAGCTTAGGTTCTCAGGGGAAACCTGGAACACGGCATAATGAGCAGTGTGGTGGAGTTGTAAAGCGTGAGTGAAAGCGCTGAGAAGATAAAGGGGGAGCTGAAACTGCTTGAGTGGTGAGCCCCATCTGAGGCTGGGAAGCACGCAAGACTGGTGCTCCAACAAGCCACAGGACCCCATGCACTCCGTTTATTGCTGATGGGAAAATTTTTAATCCGGGTGCAGGACGGAATTCGAATTGAGCCGTCCCCATGCATTTGCTGATAACACGGGCTCAATTCGACTATGGGTGCCCCACGCAAACCGTGCTAAACCCCTGCGTGGGGAATGCAGGCTTGCCTCCCGAACCGTAGCGAGAACAGTTTTCTTCAGGACTAAATTTGGTCCGTATGTACGGGGGGTTTGCATGGGGATGCTCCGTGCTGAATTCTGATTCGATTCGGACCGTATAGGGCATGGGGATGTGACCATGCAGTGACTAACCAATCTATTCACCCTCACTCTTTCTGTGCTAAATTAACCATTTCTAAAAAAAATGGTGGTGGAGCCATGGTGGATGGAAGAAGGTTCAAAAAGTGGCGGGACTACTGGGATGCAAGTAACCCACTGGGGTGCACGAGAAGTCCAGCCCCCCCCTCCTTCACCTGCAGAACCGCCTCCCTCTGGGAGCTAAGCAGCCACATAAGCCTCTTGGTACAGAAGACATGAGGAAGGGGCGGGATGGCGCCGACTTTGCTTAAAGCCACACGTAGGGCGAAAGGGGAAACAAATTCATGCAGTACCCACCCACTATAGTATGGTTCGGCCCCCTTTAGTCCTCTCAGTGCCGGGTAGTCTGAACAGAGGAAAGTTGCAATGGAGGCGGGAAAGTCCAGAAAAAATGGATTTGAATTTAAAGGTATAAGCAGTCGGAGCGGAAGACGGATTGGGGAAAGATGAAAGGGAAGCTGAGACCGTGACAAGTATGATTTGTACATGTCCCAAAAGTGAACTTTGTACAATTAGTTGAAGAGCTTACTAAGCAAACATTTGTTATTCTTCCAGAAGAGATATTCCAGTTGAGTTTCTCAGATCCCTGAAAACACATTTCGGCCTCAGTGAATTTCTCTAACCTCTTCCAAGCTCAGCTGCGCATATTCTGATAGCAATTTGCATCACCTGTTACCTAATATGCAAATTTTATCGTACCTGAACAGATGTTCAGTATGGAGCAACAGGGAGGCTATTGGGGTGGAGGATGAACGTGAAGGTCAGGCGGTTGGGCGTGCTTCTCCAACACAAGGCAGGATTCAGCCTCTTGGGTGCGGAGGACGACCAAGAAAGGGTGGCCGCAGAGCAGATTTGGATTCCTTAAAGGACACTGAGAAGGTCCCTCTTTTCTCTCCCTCCCTCCCTCCCTCTCTCTCTCACAGAATGTATTGACTTAAAAAAAATAAAAGTGACCATTAGGAAAGAAAAAAGATGTTTCCTGAGAAGGAACCAGACCGTGCCATTATTAACACTGGGTTTAGTAACGTTAGAGACTTTTATCAATGAATTCCCCATTCAGCTATTTCCCTTCTAAAGCCATTTAAGATTTTGTTCAATAAATAACTTGTACATTGTTTTCTGAGTGCTAGAGAAATAATTGTATGTTTATCAATAGTCTCTTTTTTTATTTAAATCCGAAGGGTGCTAGTTTACTTTTGTATCGTAAATTACTATTTATACTTAAATGTATAATGTCAATAAAAATACCATGACCGATGATAAAAGTATTTTCTTGGCATTCAGAGTCACGTGCGGTTAGCACACGGCCTGCGCTCACGTAGGGCAAAACCGCACCTCAGACCGTTCTCACACGCAAAGAGCCCAGGCCCTGAGGTGCCCACGGGAACGGAGGCAGGAACGGCCACACCGGGTCAGTACCGTTTGGCAGGGATGGTGAGACCAGAGACCTTTCTGCACTGAGTCTTATTCCGCATTATATCCCGGAATAGGGGCCTGCCATCCATATGCCCAGGTGAATTACTGGAGGCCCGGCTCGAGACCTGCCATAGTTGGCACTGGCTAGCAGAAGGCAGGCCCCTGTTCCTGGATATAACCCAGAATAAGGCTCAGTGCAGAAAGGGCCCAGCTGTGGGATCCAAACGAGAACCCGAGTCTTCCTCTTGCTGTTCGGAGGCAGTGAAGGGAGGCCGAAGCGGCGTTTGATGCAACGCCGTGCGTGTGGTTGCACGGCCATTACTGTGGCCAGCAGATGCTCCAAAGTGGCCAGCCAGAGGTCGCAAGTGCCAAAGAGATTCAGCCACTTCCTTCAGCGTGTTGGAGGGGAACGGAGACAGTGACGTCATGCCCACGGACCTGGACGGGATTTGCCCCAGGCCTAAAGTAAAGTCGGGGGGGGGGCAGCAGCAGGGGCTCAAAACGCCGCAATGTGCCGTTTGCAGGTGTGCTTGTGCGCACCTGCGGGGTCTGTTTGGGAACAGCCCGATGCTGGCTCGGTGTTGTTCCCGGCCTCCAACCCTAACCCGCAGCAGAACCTGGATTACTCCAGACCAGTTTAATCCAGGTTCGCAGTAGGTCGGTGTGTCTCCTTTTCTTTTTCAAATAAGTGGACAAAACTGATGGGAAGGTTGTTCCTCGATCACAAGGGCCCTTTCTGCACTTGCCCTTATTCTCGGATAGATTTTGGGTTAGCCGTCTGCTGGCGACAAGCTAATGCAGACCCTGGCAGGCCTTCCATGGTTTGCAGGTAGCAGGTCCCTATTCTGGGGCTGTTTCTACGTGAATTGTAACTCCCCCCAGGACAGGCAATGCTTGGCTGGGGTGGAGCTTGGATCCAAGGGGAGGGACACGCATCTCATGCTGCGTGGGGAGAGCTTTCCTCCCCACTTATATTCTTAGGGGAGCAATAATACATTCCCTCCCCAGCGTCCGGCTTTTAGCCAGTTGCTACTCTCCCCCCTTTAGATTTTGTCCACATCTAAGTTCTAAGCGAGTTCCAGTCCACTTTCAGGGTGAGCGAATACACCAGCAAAGAGACTGGTCATTTTCTTTTCTCTTATTTCAGAGGTGGTTTTCCTGAGTTGATTGATGAGTTGCGGTCACACTTAAGGTTTAATCCAGCTTCGGTCCACTTTCAGAGACAGGATACAGAAGCTGTTTTGTTTCAGTGTTAAATAACTCAGAAAATTCCTCTTTGGAACAGATAATGTGGAAAGAAAACTCCTGGTCACCTTGCCGATGTGTTCTCTTGCATTGAAAGTGGACTGAAGATGGATTAAACCTTAGGTGTGGATGCAACCTTTGTGTCAGGAGATGGTGAATATAGAGTGGGAGAGCTGCTTGCTGTAGACTCTTTGCAGCTGTTTATTCCTGAAATGTGGAATAGGCCTTCATATCGCAGGTTTTGAGGGGGAGGAATCTGGGGCCTTTCCAATATTATTTCAAGGCTGATCTTCTGGGGGAAACTTCTCTATTTAGATGGGAAATTCGGTAAGCGAAGAGGTGGTTGTGGGGGCTCCCATCATGGGACAACCAGTGCCCAGTCACTGGATAGCAGCCGTGATCGGGGGAGGCGTTGCCTGATGTGGAGGTGAACGCAGGCTGCAGGGTGGCAAAACAGGGAAGGTTCTCAGGGGCATATTTGGACAACTTGTTTGTGAGGCGTTTTGGGGGGGGGCAGGGAATGAGACACTTTTTCTTAAAGGGATAACTTAAAAAAGCTTTGTGTGCTTGTACCCTCAGTGCAAGGAAGATCAAGGCGTTAATGACACACATAAAGTTCTGCTCCCCGGTATTGCTTTCTGGTCCTGGTTGGAGTTGCAAATTCCCTTTGAAGCCTGGATCTGTGGCTTTGTGGTACACTCAGTCCAGCATTTTCACAAGAATACCGGATTGCTTCAGTGGCACTGAGCGCCTTCTGTCAGCTCTGGCTTGTATCCCAATTGGTCTTGAAAGAAGTTCATCAATGAGCTCACTCAATTCACAGTTACTGTCTTTTGACAGGAATTGACAGGCTGCTGCTCCTGGTGAGGCTTTGGTCTCTCCTTGGAATCGGGAGAGGAGCAGGGCTATCAACACGATCGCTTCCGAGTGACCACGGCAGGCTTGTGGAGCCCGAAAATCTCCTTGGTACTCAATGGAGCTACAGGCTATGGAACGGGAAGGTCAACGGCTAGAGCGCAGGTGGCGTAAATCCGGCTGTGACTCTGACTGAACACTATCATGCCCACCGTGTGGCGGCAGTGGCGGTTAAATGAGCTTTTTCTCCGCCACCATTGCGTCCCTGAGTGGCCATCTAGCAGAGCTCTTCGGCGTGGGGAATGGCCTTATAAAATCTAGCTCAATGAAGCGCGGGCAAGGGCCGTGTAATATCTGCTGTGACAAATTTGTAAAGCATTTTGAGGGCAAAATCAGATTCGTGGGGGATTAGATGTCTCAGTTGGGAATAGTCCAGAGGAGGTGTCCAGAGAACTGTCTGGTCCAGTTTTTTTTTTGGATCAGTTTCAGTTTTTGCGGCCTGAGGACGCGGACAAGCTATTTGTGGGGGTTCAGCTGACAACATGCTGTCTAGACCCTTGCCCTTCCTGGTTGATAAAAAAGCCAGCCGGCAAGGTATGACTGGGTAGGTCCAGGAAGTAATGAATGCCTCCTTGAGATATGGCGTCGTCCCACTGGCCCTTGTCCCTGGTGGCTAACATACCTTTTTTGGTCAAGGTACTAGGGAGAGCTGTCACTGTTCAACTTCAGGCATGGCTGGAAGAAGCTGATTATCTAGAACCATTCCAATTTGGCTTCAGGCCAGGTTACGGCACGGACACTGCCTTAGTCACCCTGGTTGATTACCTCCTCCAGGAGAGCGACAGAGGGAGTGCGACCCTGTTGGTTCTCCTGGATCTCTCAGCAGCTTTTGATACCTTCAACCGTGGTATCCTTCTGGAAAGGCTATGGAGTTTAGGAGAAGGAGTTAGTGCACTCCATTGGTTCCACTCCTATCTCTGTGGCCAATCTCAGAGGGTGACTCAACACCCTGGGAACTCACTTGTGCGGTTCCTCAGGAGTCAATCTTATCCCCCATGTTCCTTAATATCTACATGAAGCTGCTGGGAGAGGTCATCAGGAGATTTGGAGTGAGGGGCCATTGATATGCAGGTGATATCCAGCTCTATCTCTCTCAGCTGTCTGAATCAGGAGAGGTGGTCGAAGTGCTTCAGAGGTGCCTGGAGACGGCAGTGGACTGGATGGGGTGGGCAATAAATTGAAGCTGAATCCAGAGAAGACAGAGGTGCTGTGTGTCACAGGGTCTCGGGTCCATGTAGTTGGGAGGCACCCTGTCCTTGATGGGACTGTAATGTCCTAGAAGGGTCAGGTGTGGAATTTTGGGGTACTCCTGGACTCCATGCTTACACTCGAAGCCCAGGTGGAGGCTGTGGCCAGGAGTGCCTATTCCCAAGTATGGCTGGTGCGCCAGTTGAAGCCTTTTTTTGGACAGAGATGACTTGGCCACAGTTATCTACGCTCTAGTAACCTCTGGATTGGACTATTCTAATACACTCTACATGGGGCTGCCCTTGAAGGCGGTTCGGAAGCTGCAGCCAGTGCAGAAAGTAGCTGCTAGATTGCTGACCGGGACGGCTGGCCAGATGCACATCATGCCAGTCTTAAAAGCATTGCACTGGCTGCCAATTTGCTACTGAGCCAAATTCAAGGCGTTAACTTTGACTTATAAGGCCCTAAATGACTTGGGCCCCGAATATCTGGAGGAACGTTTACTCCCATACCAGCATGCCTGTGCCTTAAGATCTGGAGGGGAGGCCCTCCTGGTTGTACCATCACCCTCAGCAGCAAAAGGGGTGGGCACTTGGGACAGGGCCTTGTCAGGGATGGCCCCTAGCTGAGGAATAATCTCCCCCTTGCGGTGCATTTATCACCTTCACTGTACATGTTTAGGAAGGCAGTGAAGAAGCACCTCTTTGCTCTGGCCTTCGGTGAATTGGGGAGATGCTTTCCCTTCCCACTTGCACTTCCCACTGTTGTTTTAATATATATATTGTTCCTGTTTTACGATGTTTGATTTTAAACGTCGTTACCCACCCTGAGACCCTTGGGTATAAGGCGGGCTAGAAATGCAAATGAATGAATGAACGAACAAACGAACAAGATCATTATAGCAGCTGTTCTTACTCAGTCACGCTGGTCCCTGCCTGCCACTCAGCCCTGATTCAAGGAACTGATCTTGGCCTTTAAGGCCCTAAAGCAGCTCAGGACCATGATGCCTAGCAGAGCACTTTCTCCCATAGATCATTTATTTACGACATTTATGTAGCTCCATCCAAACCGCCCAGGATGAGACACATTGTTCTCTTACTTTTTTATCCTTGCAAGAAGCCTATGAGGCAGTTTAAAATGGAAGCATGAGGCCGCCCCAAATTCGGCCGGTGAACTTCTGCGGCTGCCTGGGTTCCACTCCAGAAGGGCAAGTGCAAACAGGCCCAGCATCCACGTTGTACCCAATCGGCCACAGATGTTCCCTGGCCAAATTTCGGCCGGCCATCTTTGCCTTCCCAGAGTATCTGGGAATGTCCCGGAGTTTCCTTGTTCCTCTGTAGCTGTGAAGAAAAACCTTCTCCACAGCTTGACTGGGGGCATCTAATAAGTCCCTGGTTTGAAGCTGCAAGGAGGTGGGGTAGCAGCGCTGTGACTGTGCAATTGTTTCCCATGTCACAATTGCCATGGTAATGGCTGGGCAAGGGGCGGAAGGTGCCAGGGTCATTGCCACGGCAATATTGGACGGTCCAGGACAGACCATCCACACCATGATTGCTGGTGGTCCGGTTGGGGTTGCGCCAGTGCTCACGGCCCAAATTTAGTTATGGTGGAATGGTGCAAACAGGGCCCCTGATTCGACACCTGATGCCTTCTAGGGACAGAAAAGAAATTGGTAGGGGTCAGGAAGGAATAGTGTAGTGAGGTGCGTTTCATTGTGCCAAATGGCTGTGGTCAATAACGGATCGACGTTTTATTGGGCTCAACTGAAAAATGCACTATCTCCATCACTGCCCTTTGTCACATACCCCCACTTTCTAAGGCCAATAAGGTGACAGACCTTCTCAGTGGTGGCTCCATTATTATGAAACTCCCTCCCTAGAAGGCTCATCTGAAGTCTCATTTATCATTCTTGATGTACGAGGCAGAAGCATAACTGTTCTCCCAGTATTGGGAGGATGGATTTAAGGAAACAGGATTTGAGATTTGTATTGCTGGCTTTTAAGTGCCACCTGTTTTTGCACCTAATGCACTAGGGATATTGTTTTAGTGCTGTTCTAAATCTTTTAACAGGGTTTCATTGCTTTTAGTACATTGTTACTATTATGTTTCTTTCAAACTTTTGTACTTCATTGTAGACTCCCCAGAATATATAATAAGTTAGGGGTTGTTCCCACTTACACACCTTTTATATAGAACCCAACTTGTTTGGGATTGTGAATTCCTGTTTCTCCTGAAAATAAACTCTCTCCCCCATTATTACATGCATACATCAGCATAGGTTATTTAAAAACATGTCTGGGGAATGCATTAAAAAAGCCTGATACTTTGATCACCTAAAAAAAAGAAGAGGAAAATCCAGATAATTCTGCAGTTAAAATTTTGAAATGAGAAAGAAGAAAGTTCAAGGAATTCTACTTAATTGAAATGTAAAATATCCCATGATGTTCCTACTTTTAAGGTGCTGGATTACGAACACTCAGCATGCCTCGGAAGCAAAATGATTGCGTCAATAAACTGACAACATCTGTTTTGTAATCTCTGTGTAAGTACCTATTTGTGTATTTGGGATGCCATTTGCAGTACTCAGACAATCTGATTGTTTTTCCTCCCCTCCTTCTCCTTAAGTGTTCCCAGACGAAAGGGGATCTGGAGTCTAGCCAATCCACAGACAAACTTGACTTAAAGAATGCTTTCAGACAGCCAAGTAAACCTAACATTAACCAGGACAAGACAGGTTGCAGCGTGACAGAGAAGAGTAACTTCCTTTCTGTTAAAACTACGCAATACTTTGTCTTTGCAACTTCTATTCCAAGTTATGACCTTTTGGTCTTGCTGTTTGCCACGATTTCCCAGTATATTTAGGCATGTGTGTATGTATGCCTGCCAAATACAGCTTTAGTCTATTACAGAAATTATGCTACAGTGAAATGACACAAGTCTCTGTTCCCGCCACACAAGCGAAGGTTCTTAGCTGAAGTCTCTTTGTAAAATTTGAAGTCCTTCTGGCTTTCAGAGTCAGAAATTATAACTAAAATTGTTACATTTTATTGTGATTTTACACATACTCTCACACACACAAAAGCGGTGCACAGATCATTCTATCATGTAAAAGTGAATATACACAAAGGATACACAAACAGCTCTGGAACTTAGAATTTGAAATGTCTGAAATGGAATTGCTGTATGTGTTTGCCTTTCCTCTACACTGTCAGATTATTCATCATAGGCAAATAAAGCAGGAAAATGAAAAATTTAGAAAGTAAATCCTACTTAAATAGTTGGAAAGATTTCTAGATGGATGTAGACAGTATTTTTTTTCCATTAACTAAACATGCTCTGAAATGTAATATGAGAGTGATTGTGCCTTTTGCCTTCTTTGGTGCCTTTTCCTTTTTTAAAGTTTTACTTCAGTTTATAGTCTTGGAACTTCGTTGTGGGCAGGATGTGACGGACTCTGATCCCTTGTCAGACACAACTTTCACTAGACTTGATCAGGAAGGAACAAACTTCTTTCTCTCCCTATCCACTTTTAACTGCTCAAGCACTCAAGAATCCAAAGAGGGAAAATCAAGTACCTCCAAAATAATGCAAAGATGTTATTGTTTTACTGTTAAGTAAAGGAAGGTACGTAAGGCAGCCACGCTCGGCCTTCCTGGATGCTATACTGGGAATGCCAGTAGTAGTTCCAGCTGCCTTCTCCCATAGCCTGTATTGTGAAGTAACAAAGAAGCCATTTATCTCCTGAAAAAGTGGTAAGGATCCAGGTCCTCCTCCTCCTCCTCCTCCTCCACTGGAGTATGAAAAGGTTGCTGATTCTGTCGTGAAGGCATCGTCCGCAAGGGCACTGGGATACTCTGGGACCATGTCCAAATTCACGCGCCTGCCCCTCAGCCCCTGAACCCCACACCGTCCCCAGGAGAAGTCTGACTGGAAGCCACAAACCATCCTTACCTCCTCAGGCTGTCATGGAGGCTGCGTTGCTTCTTCCCCTGCAGGAAGCAGCATTTGATAAAGAGTGAGAGATGGTTGGCAGTCAGGGGTGCAGGTGGCCTCTCTACACCTGACGCCTTTCTCATTCCGTAGTGTTTTAAGCTGGTATTCTGGTGTATGAGCCACCCAATGGCCACTCCGCCTGACGCAGTTTCCACCCGGACACTTTCCACAGACGGCTGACCCTATTTCCAGTGGAAGTATCACTTCTCCGAGTGCAACTCATACTGGAGCGAATGGTTTTCCCGCTGCACTATTCACGTGTGTGTGTGTGTGTGTGTGTGTGTGTGTGTGTGTGTGTGTGTGTGTGGGAGGGAGGGGGTCCTATGCCTCCTACCCAAGACCCCATCCCCTCGTCTGGCCATCTGCAATTGCAGCTAAAACTCTGCTTATGGCTATTCAAGGACGCAATTTAAAGAATGACAAAAGGCCTATTTGGGGTGCTCTCTCTCTCACTCTGTGGGTTTCCATTGCCTACGAAGGCCAAAAAATAATTCTCCTCACAGTCGCTTGGAGCATTAGATCACATGTCGCTGAATTTCCCAAGTGTATGCACCCGGAGTGAAAATTGTCTGTCTCGTCGGGGATTATACAAATGTAGGCCTGTCCTGCCAAGATTAGAGTTTGCTTCTGTTTTATTTTGTTGAACTACGACATTCCTTTGTATTGCTGCCTTAGGGGTTCGTGGTCAGAAAAAGACACCAATCAACATCTAGCAGTTCCTAGACAGCCATACAATTCGCCTAAACCTTTTCGATTGTCCCTGCCACAGAAAACAGATTTATTGTAGATTTGATGTCCAATACACACTTTTCAAGAGTATAGCTAAGGGTGAGTTATCCTTATCATAATTACGGTTAATGAGTGTTAATGAGTGTCGTACTACTGGTCTTCTTTATTATGCCCACACCCCGTTATATGCAACAGCTGTAATCGAAATCCTTAGGGCTTAGGTATAAATACATCAACCTTGTTTGAAAGGGCAGGAAATTGTGGGGGGGAAGTGCAGCCAGAAGAAGACGACCATGTTTCTGCCCTTGCTTCAGATGCTGCTGATCTCACGGCTTGGGACTGCAGACCAGAGGGCTGAACTGCGGGAGAAGAAAAGCAGGATTCCTCACCCCTTGTCTCAGGAAGGAGATATGCCCGCGAAACCTCCGATGGACAATGGAGAAGCACCAACAACACACCCTAGACTGTTTATGGCGCGCCTCTTGGCAGAAATGGAGAGCAGGAAATGGGGGCTACCAAAAGCCTCACAGTTTGATTTTCCTCCTAACCGAACAAGTCAAGATTTTGGAAGCTATTTTCCGACAAGCACGCCTTCACCCACAGAGAACACAAAAACCCCACTTTTGCACCCACACAGAAGGAGGGAAACCAGGCCACCCTTCAGGAGAGACGCCAAGAAGTTCTGGGACCTTTTCATGCTGAAAACAAAGTCGCGATCCGAAGAGGTTGTCCTTCCCATCAAGACCATTGAAATGGAGCAGGAGATGTGCAAGACGATCCCGTTTTCCCAGGTAAAGTGACATTAACTCTTCTGCTGACGCTGCAGGTGAGCGAGTAAAAGGTGCTTGGAATCTGCAGAATAGCACGACGTCCTCTGGCGTCCACCTTGTGAAGTGACCCTTCGCAGCACCTGGCTTCAGCCTCCTCTTGGCCTACATGCACCACGGGGGGGCCTTCAGTTCTCGAGTTAGCCTGCCTCACAAGGTTGTTGTGAGGAGAAAACAGAGGAGGAAAGCAAGGAGGGGCTCTGCCTTGACATTTTCTGGAAAAGGGTGGGTGGCAAATGCAGTGAATACATATTTTACTGGCCACCCAAAATCTGGTCTTATAAGCATAAGACCATTTTTTCAGTCGTAGCAGTAACCGTATGCAGTTCCGCTGGTCAAGCCTGCTAGTTTAGCGCTTAGAAGACCTTTGCTAAGCTGTGAAGCCAGTTTTGCTTTATTTTTAATATGAAACCCCCCTCATTATTGGCTGCTCACTAGAATCAGGGGACCCTCTATGAATCTGGTGGGAAGGAGCGGCAGGGAAAGTCTTTTTTCAGCCAAAGGACCATCAGTCTGTGGAATTTACTACCAGAAGAGAGAGGGGGTTAGACGAATGCATGGAGGGAAGGCATACCAACGCCGCCTGGGAACTGCCTCCGCGTGGGAGAGGCAGCCGGGACGCCTCTAAAGGCCACTCACGGGGAATCCTGCTTGAGTTGCCCAGAAGCGGTTGGTGGGCCACTGTGTGAGATGGGGCTGGACTGGATGGCTGCGGCCTCATCCAGGAGGGCTCCTTTTATGTCCTTATGTTCTGTTAGGGCTGGGATACCACTTCTAAAAGGTTCGTTCACTGTTTTCTGTACTGGCTTCACGTAGCCTGCCGTTCTGCTGTATTTTTAAAGTAATTCTATGTATATGTTTCCTAACGACTATTGTAGCCGATGTTGTAACACGAGGCTTCTTTCTTCTAGAGCATTGTACATGAGACATGTGAGAACCTGGAGGTAGAGAACAACCTGTGCTTTGGCAGGTGCAGTTCCTTCCACGTTCCTGGTCCAGAAGATCGCATCTACGCCTTCTGTTCTCATTGCTCGCCTATCAAGTTTTCTATGAGACGCTTGCAAATGAACTGTACCACGGCCACCCCTGTAATCAAGCTTGTAATGATCGTAGAAGAATGCAAGTGTGTGATTCAGAAAACTAACGATCCTGTCTCAGGATTTCTGCACTCCGACCTACAGGCTGATGACTACGACCACAGCTGAGTCTCCCAAAATGACTTTCATCGTCCGATCTCGGGAAAGAAGAGCCAAGACTTCCACCAGGCCATAGGGGCGCCTTGTTTCTCTTTCTTATGGCATTTTTGACCAGAGAGAGCGAGATATTCTAGACACGACGAGAGATCTCTAAACACGGAAGCACCGCTAGTACTGCCAATGCGGTTAACAGAGATCCTTCACACACTTTGTGTTTAGGTGTATAAACACGCACTTTAAAACAGGTCCGACACACTCAGAGCACCTAGAACAAAACTAGGCTTGGCTGCAGTTTCCACACTAGAGTGTACAGTCATTGGCTAGGCAATTTAAATAATTAAAATTTCCTTTAGCTCCCGGTATATCATGACATCAAACATGTTAACTGTGTAAAAACTGGCTGTACAGAATAATATGCAAAACTAATAAAATTATTTTTTAATTTTGGAAATGTCTTTTGCATGTATAACAGTGAATAATGTACTCCTGTGAGGTGATATAATTTTGCAAACATTTCAGTACTGAGTCTAGTAATATGTTTACTTCAAGGTGTCACATTTATCTAATGGATTAAATTATACATACAATTAAGGAGCAGTAAGTGCTTTCCTGGAGTCTGCTTGTGAGTAAACAGGACTTGGCTGCCCAGTGCAGGTTATTCCATGTCAAGCAATTGACACATGATGGGTGTGGTGTTGTTGGCTCATGCCAAGGGCATCATGGGCATCCCATCCTGGCCCAAATTTCTGGCCTCTGTAGTTGCCACCGTGGCTGTTTATTCAGGTGGCGAGAAAAATGGTGCTGGGCTTCTTGGCCCAAACATGCCAAACCATCCACTGTCTACACACAAGCATCATGGGTACATCAGCCTGGAATACTGCCTGAGCTGCTTTCGAGCAGTCCACAGTTGGAGCAGGCTATGGTGCCATTTTTGCACTGGAAGCGTCTCTGTCTCATCTAAGCAGATACACCATTTGGTACCCCTAGCATCTGAAGAAGTAGACATGCCCACTGGGCCCCCTAGCATCTG
>MTQE01001418.1:1144446-1157928 GCA_014337955.1 Aspidoscelis marmoratus | reverse complement strand
TAGACCAAACTGGCTCATGTTCTAAACACTATGTGTAATTTTGTTATACATTTTTAAATACATTTTTTTAAAAAGATGATTCAGTGCCTGGATTTTGATAACCCCAAATGAAAAATAAGTTCCGCTCTCCACTTGCATTTACTTTTTCCATTTATTTTTCTGCTAGAAGTTAATCAGCTGGACTGCCAGCATGTCTGGAAACGGCTTAAGATAAAGCATTCCCAGAGAGGGAGGGGCGCCTCCTCCAGGCCGGTCCCAGAGAAGCAGAACGTCCTGAAGCCGGTGTTATCTAGAGGCCCTACAAGTCTGTTTTGCCTACGCATTAACCAACTCTTATATAATAAATATTTTGTTCTGACACAGACTCTTCCAGGTAAGTGAATTTAGGGACTACACGGTTCGGATCCTTTGTGTAATTATGTGCTGGATGACACAGCTTAGGGCCCTCATTCCCTTACTGGTCTCATCCATAATAGTGGGTTGGGAACATAGCATTCTGTCCCAGGCTTGGTCGGAACGGTGTGGGCCAGACTACACACGGCAACAGGAAGCCAGTTTGGTCTGGTGGTTAGGGAGCGGACTCTTACCTGGGAATACCAGGCTTGGTTCTTCACTCCTCCATGAAGCCAGCCGGGTGACCTTGGGCTAGGCACAGCTCTCTTCTCACAGCCCCACCTAACTCAGAGGATGTCTGTTGTAGGGAGAAGAATAGAAAACTTTGTCGGCCACTCTGAGTCCCCTTAAATGGGGGAGAAAAGCGGGGTAGAAAAGCCAACTCCTACGCTGCGCAAAGCAGAACAACAGTCCTGGCTCGGAGCCCTGGATGATGGTTTTAGCCATGTGGTTTTAACTGGTTGCCACAGACGTTCCTATGATGGACAGACTACATATATGTGTCCTTCTTGAGAAAAACTGCCCTTCCTCTAAATTTTCTTCTGCTTTTCTCTCAGGACTCAAGGTGGTCTACAACCAAAGAGCACAAACTAAGATGAGGCATTTAATATTATTTTGGAAACAGTACATTTTAATTAAATAAGATCTCAATGTATATCATTGTGTTAGATTTGGAATTCTCTAGTATCTAATATTTAGTGATGTCTTATATGTTGTAAATGCTATCCTGTGTTCTGAACAAAAAATTAAAAAAGAAAAAAAGTGTGATTTACATTTAAGTCCTATAATGGTAACAATAATGATGACATTGGACTTTATGTTATTCAAAATGGAGTCAACTGGAGAATAATTCTCAACAAGATTTTATAACAAGTATCCTGATGTGGAACACATTCATTTCATTTCCATTTTTAATATATATTTAATTTTATTAATACACACAACCAAGAGTGCAATATTTACTGCAAATACTTTACCCACTTTCCCTATCCACCTCCACCAAGATCTGGAGGGGAGGCCCTCCTGGTTGTCCCACCGCCTTCAGAAGTGAGGCTGGGGGGCACCCGGGACAGAGCCTTCTCAGTAATGGCCCCCAGGCTATGGAAGAGTCTCCCCCTGGAGGTGCGTCAGGCTCCTTCTCTGATCAGGTTCAGGAAGGCGGTGAAGACGCACCTCTTCGCTGAGGCCTTTGGCTAAATGTTGGTTATGGTTGCCCCCACTGCAAATGCTACTGTTTTAACTGATAATGTGCTCTTTTTTTTAATGTGTTGGTTTTAAATTTTAATATTGTCTCTTTTAATATGCTCATTTTAAAAGGTTGTTACCTGCCCTGAGACCTTCAGGTATAGGATGAGATATAAACAGAAATATAAATAAAGTGTCCCCGTGCCCTCCCACACCACTTTCCTTTTGTATCTTGTCTCTTTAGATTTTAGGCCTGAGGGCAGAGACCTGTTTAAGATTTTTATAATATTGTAACCCGCCCTGAGACCTCTGGGTTTAGGGCAGGATAGAAATACAAACAAACAAACAAACAAACAAACAAATAAGAAAAAATCAATTTATTTCCACAATATTTATTAAGATTGCAAACCAATCAATTTGTATTTTTTTAAAGCATGAATTTCAGCATCTTATAGTTCAAGCTGCCATGCGAAGGTGCAGCTACACCTAAGTTTTAATGCATTTCTAACCTACTGAAAGAATAAGAGAGCCCATCGACAAAAATGACTAGTCATTTTCTTTCTGCATTATCTAACCCAAATATGGATTTTCTGGTTACAAAATATGGAAGAAAACCGCTTGTCACTTCAGTAGTGTGTTGCTCTGAAAGCGTATTGAAGGCAAATTATAATGTCGATGCAGTTGGGCTCTTACACTTTGAAGACTAAGGAAGGTTTCCGGCCAACTGGGACCGCTGAACGTCTCTTCCGGAGTCAAAACATATACGGTACACGCGGCTGGTGATGCTGGCGTGCCTTTTAAAACATAGGTATGTCTGCTTATTATCAAAAATAAAAGATTACGGCTCACGACTGTAATCAGCCCTGGGATTGCAAATATATCTATATAATACAGAAGAGTTTCAGATGACACCAGGCAATTCCCTTTCTCGCGGCTTACTCCATAAGAGAGCATCAGCTGCTACTGCACATGGCATGATTTTAGCATGCTGATTTAATATTTACAGAGTGCCAATAAAAATTTTATGAAGACAGCTGGTGGTTCCTGCGGTAATTTATAAACAACAACACAACACAGACATCAGGGAACTCCGAGAAAGGTTCTGCCTGGCTGTGCGGTACTTAGGAATATCAGGCGCGAGGCTGTCGTCGTTGTCCCTGCAACATCAAAAGGCCTTTTACTACGTATTTTGCGGGAGGGACGGCTGAGGTTTTAAGTGCCGATTTACTATAGAGGCACGCAGCTGATCTGTGAAGTCAGTTTGCAAAGACGGAGGCCACACGACACAGACCCATTTGATTAAACACGCCAGCTTTCCTTTCTTACTTCAAGTCATTTATATCCTGTTCCTCCGTCTCAGGACAGGTTGCAATTAATTACACTATTAAAATACGTATAATGCGACTACAATCCCTCCTCGGTCCCCAAACTCTCCTCTAGACCACATCGTTTCCATATACGGGAGCTACCTCCGAGAAGCCTGAGATAACGGGCGAGTCTTTACCAGCCTGGCCCCTGGCCTCCCTCCCTTGGAAGCCGATGCCAAAGCTGGGAGCTGCCTCAGAGAAGGCCCCGTCGCACCCATTGACTCTTAGCCTCTGGGAGGGCTCCAAAAAGGCCTCCGTCCGGCAGGTCTGTATGGGAGCAGGCGATTCTTCAGGCATTTAGGGCCCGAGTCATTTCTGGCTTTGGACCTTGAATCGGGCCACAAAATGCGGAGGCCAGGGTAAGAAGGGGTCAGCCAGAGGTTCCTCACGAGCGCCAGCTGCCACAGCGGCTTCAAACAGAATCCAGCTAAGATGAAGGTACTAAATGTCGTGCGGTCCTGAGGCCAGGAGTCTACTGAGGCGTCACCCGAGGGCTCTGGCTTTGCCAACGTCATCTGAGCGCTTTGGCCGACTTTCCACCAGTTCACCGGCTTCGGTGCATCCCGGACAAGGGCAACGTGGCCGCAGGGATGCAGGCCGCGGTCACTGTGCTCTACCTGAGGAGTCCTCCGAAGCCTTCCCCTCGTCCGCCCTCCGGCCACGGGAGCTTGGCGAGGGCGGCCCTGCGCACGAGCCCCCCGGAAGCGCTCTCGGGGACGCTCCGCTGCCTAGGCGATCGGACGGATGGAGGGCCGCCAACGCCTCGCTGGGGGACGCTCCGGCTCCCTTTCTGGCGGTGGCCCCGTCGCTGGCCTGGGCCGGGCGGAGGGCTGTCAGGGGCAGTTGGAGGCTCCTCGGGAGAGACCCTCCCCGTGGGGGAGACCCGAACCCCAGTCAGAAGTCTGCTGAGCGGCCCCCTGGCTCTTTCCCCACCGCGTTTATAAGAAGCTCCCCCACAGGCCAAGAAAGATGGCGGCCGCCCTGGGCACTCGGCAACGAAGCCAACGGCGGGCGCCTTCCCTCGCGCTTAGTTACGGGCTCCCGGGAGCCGAGGCCCTTTCCGCACTCGGCCTTGTTCTGGAGTACATCTTGGGACGGATAACGCAGTCCGTGGCGGGCCTGTCCTAGAGCCGTGGTGGGCCTCGCTCGGTGCTCGCCCTAGCCTGCGGCAGCATGCGGGCGGCAGGCCCCGAGCCCGGCGTACGTGCCAGACGCAGACGGAGTGCAGGGGCCTATTCGCACTTGGCTTTATTCTGGAATACATCCCGGAATAGGGACTTGCTGTCCATATTCTAGTGCCGGCTTCAGCAGGCCCAAAGTGAGGTCTGCCAGAGTCTGCATTAGCATGAGGACCACAGACCCCTATCCTGAGATACACTCCAGAAAAAGGCCAAGTGCGAATAGGCCCCAGGAAGACGCACGGTGGCCTGAAAGTCTTGCGGGCCACAGTAAAGAGCGAACCGGTTCTAGCATAAATCCGCTCCGGTGTTGCTTCAGTGAGCGGGGTTAACGATCGGGCGGAAGGCAGCGCTAGGTTTAGCGAGGCCCAGGCGGTGGGCTACCCGCTGCGGCTCCTCGGGGCGACGGCGCAGCGTAGCGCTTGACTGGCGCCGAGGCCAACCCGGAGAGCCGGGCGCTCCGCAAAACGGCTCCGCTTCTGCGCCGCGGCGGGGAAGGCGAGACGCCCAACGGCCTACGGCCCTGGGGATGCCTCGGATCGGGCTCGCCCTCCGCCTGCCACTGAACTCCACTGTCGGAAATATTACAATAAAACGCGCAAAGTGCATTACACGGGTGTACGACCGGCAACACGTTCAACTACCTGGCGCAACTAAGACGTTCCGCGGCCATGATCTTTAACCTTCCCACTTCGCCTACGATAATTTAGGGCCGCCGAGGAGTCTTCCGAGGGCGGCAGTCGGACTCGATCAGCTCGGCCCGGTGCCCGCAGACAGATGGCGCCGAGCCGTCGCAGCCGAGAGGGGGCGCGTGGGCATCGGCTGTGGGCGCCCGAGGCGCCGTTCCCGGCCGGGAGCGGGGAAGCCGCTGTCCGCTCGGAGCCGCCCGTGGCGCTCGGCCGGCGCCGCTTCGCTTCTAGCCAGAATTCGCCTCCATTTCCTGTGGTCCCAGGAGGGGATTCGCCGGACTCGGTCATGCGCTGGCAAATGGCGCTTGACCTTCGTTATCTTTTGCTGGGAAAGAACTTTGTGAAGGTGAAATCTCGCTCGATTGTTTTGCGTCTGCTGCACTTTTAGCCCCCCACCCCCACCCCCAGGCCTCGGGGCAGGAAAGCAAAGGAAAACTGGGCACGGGGGGAACGGGGGCCACGGGCACGCGAAACCGATCCGAAGCAGCACAGGGAGCGACGGAGCGCTGCCCACGGCTGGCCGGCCGCGTCCAAGGCGGGAAGCTCCAGGCGCGACCCTCCTCGGCCCTACGGACGGGAAGGCGCCTGGGGCAGCCGGGGCCGAGAGCTCGCCCGTCCCAGGGACCCCGATTCCGCTCCCGCGCTCCCGCTTCCCTTGATCTTCCCGCGGGCGGGCAGGCAGGCGGGCAGGCGGGCCGTTCGTCAGGTAGGGCGATCTTCGCTTTTACTCGGGAGTAAGGGAGGGAGTCCAGGCAATCCCCCCACTTCCGTTGCTAGGAGACGCTGGGAGGCGGTGCAGAGAGCACCAGGCGTCGTCGTCGTACTGTATCTACCCCGCCCCCCCCCGTGGCAAAGAGAGGGCAACGCGCCCTGCCCCCCCCCGCGGCGTCGCCCCTTTTGGACATCGACTCGCCGACGCTTCCTAGCCGACTTAACTATCTCCCCGCCTCTTCCTTCCCCGCACATGCGCAGAAGCACTGCGGAAGCCACGGCCCGCCCGCCCGCCCGCCCGCGTCGGGCCAGGTGCACGGGGGTCGTCGGGCGAGCCGCGCACGGGTGAGTGGACGGAACGAGAAGGCGCGAGCGTGCCGGGAGGCGGCGCTATTGCGAGCGCGACGACCCTTTCCCGCCCTTGCGGGGCCGAGGCGAGGGGGAGCCGCCCGGCTGGCCGCAGGGAGGCGGGGCGGGTGGGTCGGTGGCGCTGGGCGGGGGACGCCGGACGCCGCTTCCCCGCCGAGCGCGGGGCTTCGCTGGCGCCGAGGGTCTCCGCGCGGGCGCTGCTGGAGCTCGGCGGCCCCGGCATCGGCCCCGGTTTCCCTCCGAGGGAGAGGGAGCGGCGAGGCCTCGCTGTCCTCGTCAGGCCGGGCCTGGCACCGAGCGAGCTCTGCTTCGCCCGGGTCTGGAGGCGGAAGGAACGCGGCGGCCCGCTCGGCTCCCTTGGCCAGGGGCTGCTCAGAGGTGGCCCCGCGGGCCTCGCCCGGCCAGTCCCCGCTGGCTGCGGGTGGCGTGGACGTCTGGAGGCCGGGCGTTCTGGGCCTGAGGCTCTTGGGGCGGCGGCACGTGGCGAGGGCGGCGCCATTTCCCCAGAGGAACGGCTGTTGCTGCGACGCCCAGCGGCCTCGATAAGGCTGCAGACGAGGAGACCCGGGGACTCGCACCGTCTGCTCCGGGCCAGGAAAGGCGGCGCTGTGGCGGCTTCCCGAGCCTCGTCTCGAGACTTCTGCGCCGCCACTCCTGTCAGAACTTTCCGGCGCTTCTGGCGCCTCCGCCACGCCGGAACGGGCCTGGTTCCTCCTGCGTTCAAACTAGTGGTGGTGGTTGAGGAGCCCTGAGGCGGCACCATTTTGGGCGGTGGCACCAGAGTGGGAACATAGTAGAAGTAGCCGGCGCGGCCTTTGTTGTTCTCACTTTCAGGCTCGGAACTTTTATAGCTGCCGAGTTCAAAATGTGCTTCGTTGGAACCGTGACAGCACTAGGCTCCCCTGTTGCCTCAAATCTCCCTCTCCCGTTTACTCGGAAAGATCTCCCCCTGCATCTGACAGCTGCCGTGGTGCGCGGGAGGCGGGAGGTGGGTGTCAGCCGTGGCGGGGCCGCTTAGGTCCTTTTGCCGCAGATCTGACGGCGCTCCCGCTGATGGAGTGTGGCCGAGTCCCAGAGCAGGCATTGGGCACCCATCCGCCCTCGTCTAACTGAAACCCCAATGGGACGGGTGCTCCGGCGGAACTGAGGCGCTTCTCCGGTCTGATGCGCCGTGGAATTAGAAATGGAGCGTCCAGCCTCTGATTCGACAGCCCCCGGGGCAACAAGAGTGGACTTTGAAGCCAGGAGTTGGACTTGCCCCCTAAAGTGAAAGCCAGTGTGGCGGCAGCAAGAGGTGGCGAACGGTCAATCCCATCTCACGGCTGTCGCCGCTCCAAATTTGTTTGTTTGTTTCCATATTCTTGAAGGTCTCGGGGTGGATCGCGCTAAAATCATCACAAATGTAAATAAAATACATAAATGAAGTGTTTGCCCCCGGGTACTTTATGGCTTTTGCACTTTAATTGTAGTTATCTTTTCATTGTCACGGAGAGAAACTTTTGAGTTTTCCTCCCTTAAGTGTGAGTCTGAGGTGCAGTGTATTTTGATGTAGGTCTTCACTGCGGATATGGCAAAGGCACGAGGCCTGACGTTGAACATCTTCGACAGTACCACAAATAATGTTTTAGGAAATCATGTGAATTTGAGGGGTAATGGTGTGAATTAGAAAGCTGGAGAAATCCAAATTGTCATTGAAAGATGGCTAACGCCCGTGTCAGTTTGAAGCCTGATTTGCCTGATTTTTCAAACGTCACAGGTGCGTGGCAAATAACTTTTCACCACTGCAGGTGCTCCACATCGCAGCGATAATCAGAGGCAGCAGATCTTTGTGGGCCTGTCAAAATGTTTCCTGTGGGTCTGCCAAGGTGATTCCGATGCATCTGGCATGAACATGGGGCCTTATTCTGGATTATGTCCCAGAATTGGGGCTTGCCATCTGCGTGCTAGTGTGTTTGCGTGTTATGGCTAATGGCTAAATCAGCGAAATAAACTATTGGATATTAAGCTGGAATTTGCCTTCTTATAACTTAAAACATATTATTTCATGTCTTCTTTCTGAGACTGTGTAGATAATAGGTCATACAATAATAGGTAATACAATTACTGTATTTCTTGTTTATTGGCCTTTTATTTAAAATACAGACCTAGATTGTTGGATGTTTTCCACACAGGAACAGACTCTGCAGAAGTTTCAGATAATGGTGTCAGATCTATAGGAGGATGTCAGTTCTGATTCCTGCCTTCCTGGGTAGGTGTCAAAGAGGGTGATGTTCCAAAGCCCATCATGTTTACTAATTGGATCTACCAATTAAAACACAGGCGGTGTTGAACAGTTTTACAAGCAAGATTATTTTAATATTTGCTCGATGTTATTTCAGGTGTTAATAGTGACTTCATAAAAATACAGTTTTGTCAACTGATCTGTTTCTGATTTTTTTCTTTTAAATTATGCCATATGCTTAAATTGACAGATTGCTTTCATTGTTCTAACTTCAATTAAATTTAAAGGATTTTTTAAAAAAACTGGTTAAAAAAAGAAATGACTAATACATTCCTGCACTGATGAAGTTAAAATTTCAAATTATGAGCAGAAGAAAATAGTTGGCTGATCCTTGCCAGCTAAGAAAGTTTGCAAGTCTTAGCAAAGAAGGGAAAGTAGTTTTTTAACCACATTCTCCCCCCCTCCCCCCCCAAAAAAAAAGCATTTCTGTCTCAGGCAATTGTTTTAAGCTCACGTTCATGAAACTCTTTTCCAGCTGGGAACTCAAGTTGATTTTTGAAGTGAAGCACTTTAAACCCTCCACTGGCTCATTTTTTTTGCCTTTTGTGACATACTTTGACACAGTAGTGTCAGTAAGAAAGCTTTGCGTCTCTCTTCAGTTTCTGCCATAGGAAGCATCTCAGTAAAAGTGAATGTATCCTGTACTTTGGGGTCACCCAAAATGTGAGTTACTTTAATCACTCAACACAAAAATAAACTGCAAATGACTAGTGACATTTTAAGGGCTAACAGATTTATTATGGGAAAACTTTCATAGACTCAAGTTCACTTCAGTGGTATAATATACACATGGGACAGGTTGTAAGTAAACAGTAAGGCTTGAGGAAAATAAAATACGGAAGATTACTGACAGTGATAATCAGGTAATTAACTGTTCACAAACAGCTGCTGAGAACAAAGGTATCTTGGCATTTGTAAGCTAATTAACACATATTGTGTGATAAAAATAACCTGTCTCAATTCATTCCATAAGTGACAGTATTAAAATTTTTACTGTATTGCAACAGTGTTTTCACGTTACTGTCTGATTTTATAGTTTCTCTGTTCAATTATTACCTATTTAAAGGGTAGTTGTGAAGGACCATGTGTTAAAGTGTTCATTTAAGTCTGTATATTACTCAGAATTGCCATCATTAAACTGGGCAACAATCTAAAATGGTATTTGTGAGATGAAAAATGAGCATCAGGGGTTCCTGCTCTGAGGAAGGCCAGTGCTGCCTCACCTCAATCTGAGAAGAGCCATGACTGCTCCATCTCAACCTGTGATGGCTCTTTCCTACGAAGCCGAATCCTTAGACCATCAGGCTGCGAGAAAGATGACGCTGAGACGATGGTCTGGGTAAGAAAGAGACCCTTTGTCTCCAAAGGGCGATATTTATTGATCCCTGTCGTAAAACTAAGCAGGGTCAGTTAATGACGTGTTACAATATCATTGGTCAGTTTAAACAGCGCGTTACAATACAGTTGGTCAGTCAAAGTGGTCTGACCGCCTACATCATCTTTGCTGGACACAGTATAGTGACGTTATAAAAATGCAACCCAAGCCCATGCTTGCAGTACCAGATCAGATTTCCTGCATTCCTAAGATGCTTCCCTTATCTTTGTGCCAACTCGTACCCGGAGCCTGTTATTTCTCACTGCCTGTCAGTAAATTTCCACTAGGCCTTAAAGCTAGCTAGTCTACTGACTAAAATGGATCTCCACACTGCTCTAATTCAAAGTTCCTACAATATTTCTTAATTCCTGATATCAGATTTATTGACTCTTAATCTCTGTTGGAATGTGCTCTACAGAGCTTAAGCATTGGAGACAAAAGGAGTGACTCGTTCTTTTTTATCTGGTACCTCACAATCAAGCTCTGCCCTGATCATACCAAAGTGATTTCTAACTCTGGCTTGTGACAGAAAATCCATAGTGAAGCAGTGAAACTTTTTACTAGGTCAAGAAAAAAATTCCAAATGACAATCAAGCTTTTGTGTTTCCCAGAGCTGCTCATCAGACCAAAGATTATCTGAAAAGTGCTTTGTAGGATTCAAGTCGAATCTTGGCATTCATGGAAGAAGTACACAAAATGGATTTTCTAGCTCTTTAACTTCAGCGGCGAGCTCTGAATTTAGTTCTGGCTGAATCCATTAGGTGAAACCTGACAATGGTTGAGGCACCAAGGCAAACTCCCGCTCTCCTGCGGGGCAGATCTGATCCATTGTGCCTCTGGTTAACAGCAGCTCCTCAGTCATGACAACGGGAGTGTTAAAGGAGCCCTGTGGCAACTGGAGGATCTGTTATTCTAATCTTGTTTGAGCTATGACTGCACAGAGCCGTTTGCAGACTGCCTTCCCCCTTGTGGTACCCCACAAATATTCCCCCCCCCTGTTTTTGTAGTGGTGTTAATTCATGGCAAAATATTAGTAAAAATGTGGCCTGCATTCGGTCTAATACAGTATTCTGGTTTTGCGGCAGTACAGTCTGACACGGTTTGGATATAGACACAGACCCTACCAAAGGTGGCTACCACTGATTTTAGGGTTGCACTTTCAGTGTTGGTTGTGAACCTTTACTTTGCCTCCAAGGAGTCCAAAGCAATGCACACCATCGCTTGCCCTTCAATTTTATCCTCCCCATTTTATCCTCACAACCACACTGTGTAGTAAATTAGATGGAGAAGCAGTGATTGAACCCAGGACTAGGAATGCGCCAAACTGCTGTTTGTGCTTCGACTAAGATGCTTCTTGTAGAATATAAGAGGGATCCTGCTGGATCAGGCCCCAGCCCATCTGGTCCAGCATCCTGGCTCAGACTGTGGCCCACCAGTTGCTTCCCAAGGAGTATGTGTTCTGCAGGGAAATTGCCTGCTTTCTGGACGCATATTTGCTGCCATTATGGGTCCCTTTGTGGAAGGGTCTGTGGCATGTGGTGGGGCACATTTGCCCAGCTTCGTTACGCATGCACAGCGGGCCTGTTATGCCACAAGAGAACACATCTGGAAAGTGGGCAGGTTCCCTGCATCACGCATACTCTTCAGGGGTAGGGAAGCGGTGCCAAAATGAGCAAGGACGGCTAGAGGGAACACCTGACAGCCTGTGGCCACTTCTGCCATTGCTGGTCTTAAAAGATGCACGGTTGTTACAGATTCATTACTGAGATCAATGCAAGTATGTCACCCTAAACATTTTGAATCCCAAATAACTGAAGTAATGCATCCTTCCAATACAAATCTGCCTGGACGTTAAAATCTGCCAGTACTTGCCACGTTTTGTTTCCAAAAAAGTATGTTCTCACTCCCAAGCCAACCTGTAATCTCTCCTCTGAGCTGAAGCAACATCGCTGCCCATTCCCTGGTTCTCATTTAGGATGCCCCTTTGGTTCATAGAAGGCCAGGTGAACAGAATGGTATAAATAGAATGCAGATTGGTTGAGCTGATCCTTGGCCGAAAGACAGCATAAAATTTGCCATGAATATACCTTAACCCAAGTAGGAAAGAGAGATTCTTTCGCCCAACAGCGGGACACTATGTATTAGGCATTATTAGGATACGATTTCATGTCTCCTCTACTTTGATGTCATGAATTTGGAAATTCTGTCACTAGATGTATGTGGAAGGCCAACTGCTAGTAGCCTCGTTTGTGGAAGTTTTGGGGCTGTTACACTGTGTTCTAAGTTTCTTCTGAGAACCTAAGCTTTTGGTTATAGCTGCGATATTCATCTTTAGAAAACCACAAGATCTTATTTGAACAAACAGAAACCTTAGCCAAAGTAAAGGGATTACAGGATCTGGTTGCCAGAGAGGCCACAGAAATACAACAACATCCCCACAACTTTAACAGGGACCAAGGCCTGTTCCTCAGCAACATCTGGAAACCTCTGTATAGAAACAAGCAAAACAGAGATTTACATCTGAGTTCTGGAGATACAGTAAGGTTAGCCTCAACGACCTGCCAATAGCACTTCCACTCAAGGAAACAATGCCAACAGGGTGCAGCCAGGGAAAGACCAATGACGCATTAGTAACTAAAACAAAGGAAGAGCTGACGAACAAACATCAAACATCTATAAGAAGGAAAACAAGATCTAGTATGACACCAGTCACCCTTGACTCAGCCAAGAAGAAAGACCTCTGAAGATGGATATCGCAGCTATATCCGAAAGTTTAGGTTCTCAGAAGAAGAAACCTGGAACAGCCCCCAAAATGCTACAAATGAGATTGAATGTGTTTGTGAAAGCCTACATACACCCATTGCTACCAGCCTGCTTTTTGAAAAAAATGGACTCTGCTTGCCAAGATGCTGTCCATTCTGTGTAATCACATCTATCAGAAGGGAGTTGTTTACTTGTTAGTGCTGTGTGTATCTATGTGTTTTCCGTACTTTACCCTACCATGTAGTGCTAGATGGCGCTATGTCTTAGCGATGTGTTTGAGGTTTGCTGCACTGATGCTTGGATCCTTCAGATGCAAAACCTGGCATAGGACTATCAGGTCCAGACAGGTAATGCTTGCCAGGCCTTGGGTGAAGGGAACTCTGAGCCCCACCGGCTCAGAAGTATCAAGCCCAGCCAATGCAGAGAGATTCAGAGTGGACCAGAATTCCTCACCCCCCCCCCCCACTGCTGGATCCCAAGACCATTGGTGCATCGGTTGGTGCTATTCTGGCTGACATGGAAAAGAGTTTATGATGGTGACTTCAAAGAAATCCTCATTTAGTCCCCTGACAATGATAGCAGTGTTTGCTGCACTTTTGCACAAGATAGGTGGCCCGTTTTTATGTTTTAAATTTGTGTTAACGAAATCTGGTATTTAACTGTCTGTGGGAAGAAAGACAGGAGGACTGTGGCCCTTGTCATTCTCCTTGCTGTCTCAGCAGTTTTTGACATAATCTGCTAATGTGTCTTCTATAGTGGTTCTACTGCTACAAAATTATTTCCAGAAAGTGAAAGTTGTGCTAGATGAATGCTGCTCAGCTGTTTGTCATTCTATGTTCAGTATGCTCTAGTGGTGAGGGAGCCGGACTCTTAACTGGGAATGCCAGCTTTGATTCCTCACCCCTCCATGAAGCCAGCTGGGTGACCTTGGGCTAGGCACAGCTCTCTTCTGAGCTCTCATGGCCCCACCCACCTCACAGGGTGTCTGTTCTGGGGAGAAGAACAGAAGGTTTGTCGACCGCTTTGAGTTCCCTTAAATGGGTGAGAAAAGCAGGGTAGAAAAGCCAACTCTTCTTCTGATATGCTATTTAACATATTCATGAAGATAACTGAGGAGATTGTGATAAGGTACTGTTAGCATAGCGGTGACGTCAATTCTCTCCCCCCCCCC
>MTQE01001418.1:1120078-1138400 GCA_014337955.1 Aspidoscelis marmoratus | reverse complement strand
TGGTCTGTAGTTGCCTGGATCACCCCTGGATCCTTTTTTGAAGATTGGAGCGAGCGGTCATCAGATTTGGAGTGAGGTGTCATCAACATGCAGATGATACTCAGCTCTCTCTCTCTGCCATCTGAGTCGGGAGAGGAGGTTGAAGTGCTTGACAGGTAACTGGAGGCAGTAATGGGCTGGATGGGGACTAATAAATTGAAGCTGAATCCAGACAAGACAGAGGTGCTGTGTGTCACAGGGTCTTGGGTCCGTGTAGTTAGGAGATACAGGGTTGCCAGGCCCTGGAAGGGACAGTTACATAATTTGGGGTGACGTTTGAAGCTCATGTGGAGGTGCCCCAACTGAATCCTTTTTTTTGGACAGGGACGACTTAGCCAAAATTATCCATGGTCTGGTAACTTCTAGATTGGACTATTGTAATGCATTGTACATGGGGCTGCCCTTGAAGACAGTTCAGAAGCTGCAGCTAGTGCAAAATGCAGCCACTAGAGTGCTGACCGGAACAGCTAGCCAGATGCACATCACGCCCATTTTAAAGGGTTGCATTGGCTGCTAATTCACTACCGAGCCCAATTCAAGGTGTTAATTTTGACTTATAAGGCCCTAAATGACTTGGGCCCCAAATGTCTAAAGGAATGCCTTCTTCTATATCGACCTGCCCATGCCTTAAGATCTGGTGAGGAGGCCCTCCTGGCTGTCCCACCGCCCTCAGTAGTAAAATGGGTGGGCACCCAGGAGAAGGCCTTCTCAATAATAGCCCCCAGGCTGTGGAATAGTCTCCCCCTTGAGGTGCATCAAACTCCTTCTCTGTATATGTTTAGGAAGGTGGTAAAGACGTACCTCTTTGCCTTGACCTTCGGCTAAATATGGTTACACTCCCCCTCCACCCACTTTTAGGTAGGACTGTGTTTTAATATATATTTGTTTTGTTTTAACATATTGGTTTTTAAATGTTGTAGATGTTACTGTTTTAAGATTTATTGTTTTGTGTAATGCACTGAATTTTGCTACCTGCCCTGAGACCTACGGGTATAGGGAGGGATATAAATATAAATAAATAAATTGAGCCCCCAACTGTTTTTGAAGTAATCAAAACCTTAAATTGGATATGATAGTCTGTAATAAGGGAATGGTATGTCACACTTCTGGGCGTTATCTGAGGAGTTGATACTGTGATGAGCCACGATACTCTTCAGTCGTCTTAAAAAGCTAAGTGAGGTTTCCAGATGAGACATCCAGGAATTTCATGAAGCCATAGTGCCTGCAAAGCCTCTGGAGAATGCAAACCCTATTTAGGAAGCAGCAAGTTATATTAGTCAACAGTCCTTTGGGTTTAGGACAGAGATTTAGGAGAGGAAATTGCCTTGTGCGCATTCACTTTGGGTGGAAAAGATACTTCGTATTGTTTTTAGTTTTACAAGAGAACACTAAAAGAACTTATTTCTGGATTATACTTACTAATATTACTTTTCTATTACTGCACACAGTAGTGCGATCAGATGTATTTATTATCTGTTTTAAATCACATTGGAAAACTTGCCTTCTGTTAATGGTAACTCTCTTATTAAAGAGTAACACCTTTGTGACATTGGCTTTATGGGAACAGATTGAAAATCAGTTTCCCATCTGGCATTATTACTAGTTTAATGATCTGAGTATTGGGTTTCCATACTGCCAATGTGCAAATGATGTCATTTCTCAACAAGATGAGAAACATGGCCGCTCTCAATAGAAGTCTTAAAATTAAATATATAAACAGATTAATAAGGAATCGTAATATTTTATAAAACTTACGTGTTTGACTTATTTATAGTGAAAAGGCCATGTAAATATCATTCTGCCTGATTACATATTTTCAGAATAGTTCTGGCTTTCTCTTAATCGTTCATTTTGATCTGCTCGGATATGAAAATTATGACATTGTGAGTGCAGTCCTAATACAACCTGAAAATGGCACCAGCAGATGCAAATGCTTATCTAAATTGCCCTCAGAGTAGTTGGAATGGAGCCTCACCAGAAAGTGAAAATTAATTCCTTCCAAAATATTTGGCATTTCCTCCTTCCATAGAGAACATCGTCATATTTTGTTACCACTACGGTTCTTATTTTGCCGGTCCAGGTTAAGCAACATGTAGAGGCAGCTGGCGTGCCACAAAACAGCAAACAACACAACACGCCTACACAAGTGTTTTTTAACATCTCCTATCCTCTTTTGGCCGTATTATGGAGGAAAAGCTAAATGCAAAAACTTAGTATTTATATCCCACCCTTCTCCTGAAGGTCCCAGGAAAGGTGACAACAATAAAAAGAAACCATAAGAATATATGAAACATATATTAAAATAGAACCCTCGTTATACTATAGCCCAGGAAGAATCGGGGACAGAATCCACTCTGGAGTGGCAGTTGGCATTGGGCCTTGAGGAGGGCATCTTCCAGGAGTGCTGAAAAATTATTGTCCAGGCACTAATGTCTTCTCCTTGCTAAAGGCCCTTGAGAGGCTGGCAGTAGGTGAGCTTGGGGGAAATGAAATACGTAGCTGTGTTTTAGTTCAGCTTCCCATCACGATTTGGTGGGAGATGTTAATACAGTTGACTCTGGCTAGTAAGGCCCTTAAAACGTTTCTCTTTACTGCTAGCAAAGTAGTATCATTTGCCTATCTCATGTTGTTAATGTTTCTAACACCCATCTTAAAGCTGCGTTCATCTTCTTCCGGGCCAGCTTTACACATTCTGTACTCTGCAGACTACTTAAGCCCTTTCCAATTGAAAACCAGTCTGTCTCTCTGTGACTGTTGCTTCTTGGCCAACGTACAACATCAGCACAATCCATGCGCTGGATTGCCCATCGTAATTTTTCACAGTTTAATTAACTAAAACAGCCATGTTTGCAAATTTTATAGTATTTATATTGCAGAAGTACAGGAGCTCCCTTAGTTAACATTTAGATTAGATTATCGTTCTGCACTCTGTATGGGACTGTCTGTCAGGTCCGGCATACTTGCCACAACCTTTGGGTACCTCCAGACATGGAAGGAAACTTTGCAGCCACTGCAGACCCAGCAGTCATTGGTTGGTCACGTGACGGCTGAGCCACGGTGAGCACCACCAGCAGCAGGGAAAGTGTGAGTTAAATAGCTGCTTAATTACTTTGCACTTTCCCTCATGTGGAGGGAGGAAAGCGCACAGTATCAAGCATCCAGTCTGGACGACAGGATGTGGCCCCGCTTTCCCTGTGTAGGTTTCCCTGGTCACATCGAGGTGAGGGGAAGTGGCTGTGCAGAAAGGGCAGAAGCGTCAGTTGTAATGTGTTTGTGTAAAGAATCCAGTTGAATCCAAGTGGTCACCTCCTTGTTACCTCTGAGGTGAATAAGGAGAATTGCTTCAGAGCAGAATGAGCAGGAAAGCTCAAGGGCAGGTAGCAACCACAGAACCTGTCCAGAGGAACCACCCTGGGCAAGGACGGCGGAATAAAGTTCATGCTGAACAAGTCACGATGCTATGGCAACAACAGAGAGCTATTTCTGAACAGTGCCTCACACGCTTCTTTAATATCCCTCAGAGTTGGAACTAGTACAGAATATGAAAAAGGTTGTGGATAGATAGTTGTGCATCCTGCCAGTGCTAAAAGATTGTGGTCAGAGCGAGCTGAAGGCCACTATAGATCTTGCCAGTCAACACTGCATTCAGATGGTTCCATATTAGCAGGGTCTTGGCGCATGTAATTCATGACTAAGCCAGAAAGAGCAGATCATTCAAAGTCATTCGGGAAGATCACCAGAAGTAAGAGGGTAAATCAAGGTACCTAGGAACACAAAATTGCTTATTGTCAACTGACACATATTGTCAAGGTTAACAACCCAGGTTTTTTTCCCAGCAACAAAGGGGTGGAGATCACTTGTTCTATAAGATTGTGTAAGATTACTCAGGCTGATTTTGCCTGATGAAGACACTAATTTTGTGGCTACTTAGAAGAAAGATTTACATGAATGCTACAAGATACATTACATAGTATATTTCTGACCTAGAAAAAGTGTTCCAGACCAGGGGTGGGTTTGAGCAGGCTGGAGACAGATGGCCTGACCTGACCTAACTTTGAGTTAGTATGCTAGGACCATTCCAGCCATGAACCTAGAAGTGGACTCCAGAAAAGGATGAAGGGAAGCAAAAATCTAGTGGCTACTCTGAAATAATTGAACTCGATTTGCATTTCCTGTTTTTTAGAAAGAGAGTTTTGGGAATTATGTAATAAATGTAACATGATGAGACCAAAGCGTTCCCACCACTGCAGCCGATGTGGACACTGTGTTAGGAAAATGGATCATCATTGCCCTTGGTAAGAAAATCTAATCATTGCATCCTGGTTTGGTTCATTGCCTGCTTGAATTATGTGTTTGATTAGACTCTGTACATTTCATATCATGGTAAAGATCAGGAATCAGTAAAACACCTGCAGGACTTAGGATGTAAGCTTTGATTTCTAAAATTTAAAAACAAAAGTTTTGATAATAAACTGTGTAATGTTAATATGAATATTAAATTAATGGCAAAACACTTAAGCAAAAAATTATTACCCATGTAGAGAGGGAAATGTCTTTTTAATATACACATCAAAAGAAAGCTTGGAATGTCATTGTGGAATGGTCTCCCCTCCGGGGTGCGCCATGCCCCTTCCCTGTTGTCATTTCGGAGGGCTGTAAAGGCATATATTTTTGCCTTAGTCTTTGGCCAAGGTTGACTCATTCCCCCCTTGGCCACAGTTTTGTTAACAGACCACTAGATGTAGGGCTTAAATCAGAGCTTTTAATTATGTACCTTAGCTTAATCTGTGCCTTGTTTTTAATACCTTGTTTTAATACTTTGTTTTAATCATCCAGTTTTAATATGTTTTTTACCCGTGTCTTGTTTTTAATGTTTTTTAAATGCTGTTTGATCTTCGGGTATGGGGCGGGATAGAAATGGAAATAAATAAATAAAATAAATAAATTTTATGTTCTGAGTACTCATTTTTTCTTTTATTCGTTTAGTGAAAATATGGTTGTATTAGGGCACTTTTAATTTATTTTAAAGCATTTCCCACAAACATTTGAAAGGAGTTTGCAAAAAGGAAGAAACAACCATTTGCACAGGATTTTCTTCCAGATGTAAAAATGTGAAGTTAAATTTTGTTTGCTAAAGACTTGTCCTAAAATTTACATTTATAATGGCAGCTACTGTGGAAGGCCCAGATGGCCTACAGATGTGAAAGGAAGTAGTAATGAATATCCATAGTTAACATAAGAGGAGCCCTGCTGGATCAGGCCACAGTCTATCTAGTCCAGCATCCCGTCCCACACAGTGACCCACCAATTGCTTCTGGGCATTCTTAAACAGCCAATAAAGACAAAATACTCACCTCCTCTCAGCCCCGTAAACGGCCTGTAGAGGCGCCCTGCTTTCTCTCCAACCTGAAGGTAGCCATTGGTACAACTTCCTCAGACCCGAGGTGTGTTCCAACTATCCACCCAATTTCAAATATCTCTTTATAATGTAATGTTTTAATGTGTACTGTTATTGTTTCACCATGTTGATTTTAAATGCTGTCACCCACCCTGAGACCTTTAGGTATAGGGCGGGATAGAGATACAGCTAATAAGTAACACGAGAGGGGCCCCTCTGGGTTTGGCAACCGTTCCACACAATGGCCAACAGCTGCTTCTGACTGTTCAAGCAGAAGACACAGGCAAAACCTTCACCTGCTGTTGACTCCCTATAAATGGCCTTTAGAGGCATCCTACCTGTCTCTCCAACCTGGAGGTGTCACCTGGGCATCCATTCTAGTAGCTGTTGTTACACCTGTCCTCCATGGATTTGTCTAATCCGTTCCTAAAGATCTCCAGGCTGGCTGCTGTCACCGTCTCTTCTGGTAGTAAATTCCACAAACCAGTGGCCCTCTAGGCGAAACGATGTTTCCCACTGTCAGCCCTAACTCTCCTGCCCATCGGCTTTACAGAGTGTCCCCTGGTTTTAGTGCTGTGTGACAAGAGAAAAGAATTTTTCTGTATCCACCATTTCTGCTATCCTGCCCAGATTTTTAATTCACGGGGAAATAACTTGTTCCCCTGTAGAATATTGATCTGTCTTGAATCTATTTTATCAAAGTTAAATTGGAAAGCATTACCTGTGCTTGCGCTGTTTCCTCCAGGATTAACAACTGTGTCGGTGAAGATAATCATTGGCTGTTCCTGCAATTATGCTTCTACACAGAGCTCCTCAGTTCTTACACACTATTACTTGATTTTTGCCACTGTTACTACTTTGAACCACTAAAAAAAGTGAACTGGGTAAGAAAACTTTATCTTGCCTCAGAGAGAGGAAATGTTGTTGTTTATATTTATCATATGATGAATGACACTTACATCGTCAGGGCCAAACCAGTCTTGGCATTTCTGAATTTTGAAAGTACTGTACCAAAAGGGGCTACTGCATCTGAGAAATATTTTAAAATTACTCTGCAGTTCTTCTGCTTATTTGACTTGTTACAGTTTTTATATACTATAAATGTGACTTTGTAAAATTCAAAGTGAATACATTTCAAGTGAGTTCACAAATGACTGATAACTTAGTGAAGAATTTGGTGTTTAAATATGTTAACTCTGTGTCTAATGAATCAGGAATAAAAACACTAACTTGGGATATGAGTATTATGCCTATATTTATTAACATATACCATTTGAGTGATTGTTGGGAAGTAGAAGTATGCCCTTGTTATGTTTTATTTGCTGTTCATTGATTAAATGTCTCAGATGATTGATCCAGATTTTTCTGTAAGCCACTTCAGGAGATAAGGAATGTGACATTCTGTGCTGTTTTTCTTTTGCTCAGGACTTTATTTTATTAGCTAAATTAGAAGAGAGAAAAAAATAAAGAAAATTTGTTTGGAAATTCAGCCACAGCTGTAGAAATAACCTCAGTATGCAGTTTGGTTTATTTTTGACTGTGAGCGATTCCCCGGTGGCCATTATACCAGACAGGCATTCATCTTAGGAGCCTCTCACATGTTGGCGTGGTCTGGGGAGGGGCTCCCTTAGACCACAACAGCATGTGGAAGGCAGGATCCTAGCGTGCTTGCTCACCCAGTATACCAACCAGTGTGGAATTGCCCTTAGTGTCTTTATATTAGATGCCAGTCATAAACGCACTCAATGCGATGACTCTTTTGAGGAAGAAAAACTCTTAGCAAATCTGTTTGCTCTTGCTGCAAAAAACGCTTGCTAGATATGTTCAAGACGGAAGCTCGGTGCGTCCCACGCTTTGGATCATGTAGCGCTGCACCACCGTCCTAGAGCGTTATGGCTGGTTTTAGAAGTTAGTCCTTGTTAGATGACAAGAAAATGGACCTTTTCTTATTTGCTGACTTATTTGCTGGTGGAATTATACATTCCATAGTTTGAATTCCTCAGATTTATATAAAGAGAAAAAAAAATTATCTGGACAGTATCTCAGAATTTCATTATATCAGTTTGAACTCTTGTCATTGTTATTTTACCTTTACTTTGTATTATTAACTGCTTTGGGAATGTTATCACACACAGAAATGCATTTGCAAGTAGCCTTGAGGTAGGTAAAATGAATATTAGCGAGATGACATTAGGGTGAGGAAATGATGCTTAATTTTTATCCCCCATGTCGCCTCACTGGTATCTGCGCCATTTTGCAATACTGGTTAAGCGTAAAGGTTTCTGTGAGGTGAGATGATTTAGTTTAATGAAATGGATAATAGTTTGCATGAGGAACCAATAGTGTAAGAGCTAAGAATTCAAGGCATATGATGTATATAATGTATTCTCTCCTTCCTTTGGTATATTGCAGGCAGTGTAGGATTTTGCCCAGTAGGGGGAGCAATATTACTGCAATAACTCTGCAGTAACTCTTTTTAATAGCAATACTGTATTTCTGTCATTCCCTGTCATGCGCTTGGGCAGAGAGTTGGGATTGCTAAGAACAGGCTCTTCGTTTCCACAGTTCTGTGTTCTTTAAGACTAAAAAGGACACAGCGAGAAAAATCAGGCCGGCGTCTTTTCTGGAGATAGGACTCACTCTGTGGATTCTTCAACATCTCTTTCAAACGATGGAAAAGCAGCCTCTGCTGATAATGTATCTCCAAGATAATTCTGTCAGCTCAAGCTGACATTAATTTTAATTTTGGATAGTGTGTGCACTAACACCGGGTAGTTTGCGGGGTCAGGTTAAAATATGTGCGTGGTGAAGCTCCCTCATACGTTGCCCTTCAGTTTAGGGAGGGGCGGGAGCGGCGTTTAAGTTGTTTTTAACCACCTTTGCCGTGTCAGGTTCTCTGTTACCTGTCTTGGAGCATCTTGGTGCAGAGGTAGATAGGCCATATGCATATTTATTTTTTAATACTGTATATTTATACAGGAAATGTTTGTTTTAATTTCCTCCCATGAGGCCAGGAAGAAGAGTTTGATCACGTTAAGTTTTATTTATTTATTATTTATTAAAAATAGTTATGTATTACTTCTCATTAAAATATAATCCTAAAGTGGTTTACAAAGAATAAAAACAAAGTTCTAATTTCTACAAAACTAGTTAGAAATCAGGACACATAGTTTAAAATACATTGTAAATAGGTGAATCATTAGCACTGGAACAATGGGCTGAAGTTTACGTGTTTAAGACCTCACAAGGGATCTGTTTTGAATTGTTTGCTAATTTAGATTATTATGAAGCTCAGGATGGCTAAGGTATAAGAACGACAAGTACAATTAAAGATGCCACTGAAATAGTCATCAAAAATATACCTTAATACTAACATAAATAAAATCATGATGGGGACAGTGCCATCAGCAAGCCACTTTCAGGAGATCCAAAATGGTGCAGTTAGTGCTAGGGAGATAAACTGTTGTAGCCCAGGCCCAGAATCAAGTAGTCAGATATTGTTAGCTTAAAAATGGGTGATGAAGCTGGCCTGGTTTGCATCACTGGGACCTGGGGAGATGAACTGGGAATGGGTGGGCAGCCCAGTTCCAGGCTGGTGAGAGAAGGCAATGGAGTCACTTTTGCCATAGTCCATAAATATCCCATTACTCTTTCCTAGACTTGTGCCAAACCACAGTGCCTATAAAAGAAACCTATGTAGAGATGCCCAGCCTGTCAGGTACCTTATCTGCCAAACTCTGTCTCTGCAGCACCGGCAGCTTTCTTTGGAGCAAAATATGGCTCCTGCCATGATTTATCTCTCTGTGGGTGGCTCTGTATTGCACTTGCACAAAAGGTCATTGGGCAGGCAGAGACAGTGTTGCACAGGCACACGGGTCCCAATCAGGTCGGCCTGTTAATGAATTCAAATTCAGTTCGTACCAGTGTTGGTCAGACGTGGACCGATAGAGGCCATCCCCTCCTTCGGCTGTGTGGTCACACATTTCTACAGAGTTCAGCCTGGTGTTCCTCCAGGGAACCCTTGGCTCTCTGCCCCTTTTGCTACATCACATCTATCTCATTTCTGATTGGATGCTGTTCATGTCACTCAAGGGAGGCAAGGGTGTATGTTTGCCATTCTTTTTAAAGCTTGCTCCCCCACCTCCACATACCCCTTACTTTTTTTATGTGCTTCTCTTCTCCTTGCAATTAATTTTTTTTTAAGTATAAGAATAAATTTGTGTAAAAACGCTAGAGAGGAAGCATACCCCTAAACTGAGGAGAGGGGGAGGTGCCTCACAAACTCTGTGCATGCCGATTGGCCAAAGGAAATACTGGGCACCACCCACCACAGCACAGTTCTGCCTCCTTTAGGCCATCCCCTCACTCACACGTGAGGAAGCGGAAGACGGACTGGAATTCTAGGCTGGCCTTAGCCCATCAGTGCTGTTTAAAGGGGGCTGCATTTTAGGGTGGACTAAAGGCTGTAGTCTGGCCTGGAATCTGGATGACCTTATATTAGTCTGGCCAACGCATCCTGCAGGATGGCTCAGATCATCCTAAAACGTGCGTGTGACCAGGCCCAAAGATTCAGAGGAACAAAGTAGTTAAAAAAAAACCCCAAACCTACGTCTGTTATATTACTATGCTAAAGCTTTTGAGAGCATGGATCACAACAAATTGTGGCAAATCCTTAAATAGATGGAAGTAGCAGACCACCTTATCTATATGTAGATTAAGAAGCAGGAATTAGGACCAAACAGAGAATGACTGATTGATTCAGGACTGAGAAAGAAGTACAACAGGGCTGTATATCGTCATCCTGTTTATTCAGCTTATGCACAGAGTACATTATATAAAATTCTTGGCTGGATGAGTCGAGAATTAATTAATTAATTAATTAATTAATTGTATTACTATCCCACCCTATACCTAAAGGTCTCTGGGTGGGTAACAACATTTAAAATCAACATATTAAAACATAACAGTATATATTAAAACAACAGTTACTGCAAGTGGGAAGGGAAAGAGTGTTCCCATTGCTGGGGAGAATAAAGGTGGTACCATTCTGACTGTACAGAAAAGAATGAAGTGCAAAAGCTGGCTTGAAGTTCACACATTAAAATAAAAAACATACTAACATCATGGCATATGGCCCACCACTTCCTGGCAAATAGTGATGGAAGAAATGGCAGCAGGGATTAGGCCCCCTCTCATCTGAAGAAATAGATGTGCCCATTGGGCCCTCTAGCATCTGAAGAAGCAGATGCATCTAAGAAAGCTCATGCCACCAACCCTTCTCTGGTTAGTCTCCAAGTAAGTAGGTACACTGTTATTAACTTAATTAGGGTACTCCTCCTAAGCTGAAAGAGCCACACTCAAGGGGCCAAAGAGCCACAAGTGGCTCCCAAGTCATGGTTTGCCTACCACTGGGATAGCATATTACAAAGCAGAAACAATACTTTATCAATAAATGTCTGTATAGTCATGTGCATGGTCTTCCCAGTAGTAAAACATGAGACTGAGATTTGGACCATAAGGAAAGGTGAGCACTGAAGAAAAACTTATTCGTTGGAAGGACAAATATTGAAGCAGAAACTCAGATACTTCAGCTATGTAATGAGAAGACAGAAAATATTTTGATACTGGAAAGGATTAAAGGCAAAAGGAGAAGGGAACAGCAGAGGATAAAATGGTTAGATAGTCCTAGGGAGGCAACAAACGTGCTTGGGCAAAACCCATGAAACAGTGGAGAGCAGATGAGGTTGGTGTGCCTACCCATAGGGGCCTTTATTGTGTAGAACTTATAGATGTCCAGAGACCTGGGTGATCTTGGAGAATAGTCAGATGTAGTTTGAGGTGCAAGACTGGCAAGTGCTCACTCTCTTTAAATGATCCTTTTGAGTGGAGTGACCTCCTGTGAAAAATGCACAGCTAATGTGCAAGCACAAGTTCCACATGTAGGACTCAGAGTTCCAGACATCTGGGATGAGCAGGAGCATGAGTTGAGTTCTGCCAGATCTTTCAGAATGGGTAGAAATAATATCTTTCTTGGGTGTCAGTTTTACTAACAGCTGCATATTTCTATAACATCTATCCCAAGTTTTGGTTTCACTAAGTACTTGGTGAGCTGAGAACCCATGCAACTTCCGGCCCTTGTGTTCTCATCCCCAATCTAATCCAATTTTTTTGACTAGATTGTGGGAGGGGTTTGTGTATGATCCCACCTAAGCCATTTTAGAGGTGCATTTGATGCGCATGGAGCTAAATTCCTTGGGAGCTAAAGGTTCCCCCTCAGTCATGCATATTTAGAAGCTTTCTTGTGGAGGTAAAGATGTACGTATTGAAATCTTGTTTTAAGTGTACTTCTTTATGTTGAGTTTTTTAAAAATATATTTTTATAAGTGTCTTTCTGCATTTTGCATTTAGTGCAATGCCCCTCTAAAATTATTCTTATATTTCCTTTTATTCCTAGGACCTATTTGTGTTTAAGCATGAACTTGCCCTGATAAGAATATCTGCTTTCATGGGTATAATAATGATAGTTGGAATTAGTGGACTTTTTTACACTCAGTTAAGTGGTATTTTCAATGTAAGTATTTCATTCTTACTTTTAAAATAATGTTTTTATGCATTTGATTGTGTTAGTACTTTGAAGCCAAGGAAGCAGTATAATAACATTTTGCCAGGTAGGCCTCAGTGAAAGAACAATTCTAAAAAATGAAAAGAGAAGAAGCAAATGTGAGACTCCGAGGCATCCCCAGGGTGATCCTGGGCAAGATCACAAGATATCCGTGACTGGGATTCCTACTAGTATGTTTAGTGACAGGTGACGGTTACTTGGATTAGGATTTTAGCTCTTGACAGTGGAGAACTGCAACTGAGAACACGGCATGGCCACGTTTGAGATGATAGAGTATTTTGTTATCTTATTTCTATTCTGGATTATATTCTGCAATACAGTAGGGGCCTCTGACTGCCTGCTAGTGCTGACTACAACAGGGCCCTGAAGGGACAAGTGGGGGACTCCTGTCTGAAATATAATCTGGAATAAGGCCCAGCACAGAAAGGCATTGCACTCTGGAAAAGAGCAGGGAAATCTATCTGGCCTATGCCAAATTTATAACTCTCTTTTGTGAAAGCCTAATGCAAGCAACTGGAGCCTCCAGGTGGGGAAAGGATGTAAAAATTGCAGTGTTCAGTGCCAGGCAGAAAAGCTATGAAGGAGATCCATTCAGGACTCGGCGTAAACCTCCTGTTTTTGAAGGAAGAAGGAAGTCTCCGCCATGCCAGGGGGAAGGAAAAGCTTTATTTATTGGCCTTACAGAGTGCCACCAAGCTTGAAATCTGGATGATCTCTTTTTCAAATTTTCAGCAGAATTGTGTTCCTGAAATTAAAGAAATTCATTTTTCACGTTATGGTATGCATTTCAATTGTAATGGAGAAAATAAAGTCCTGTGGGCACCACCATTTTAAGTACCACTTTCTCAGCATCATTCAACATCCAATTCATTCATTCATTCATTCATTCATTCATTCATTCATTCATTCATTCATTCATTCATTCATTCATTCATTCATTCAAGGAATTTGTATCTCACCCATCACCAAATGGTCCCAGGGTGGGTTACAGTAAGAATAAAACATATCAAATATTAAAACGTGATTAAAAATATCAACCTCTCCAACCCCCTCCCTCCCTCCCTCCCTCCCTAATTGGACAGCACCTTGAGGAAGCTATTTAAAGAGCAAAAGTCTGGGTGAAAAGTTACGTTTTCACCAGGAGCCAAAAACAATACAGCATATGGGCCTGATGAAACTCAGGAGGAAGACTGTTCAGAGTCTAGGGGCCACCACAAAAAAGGCTCTCTTGCATGTCCCTGTGCCTTGTACCTCTATAAGAGAAGGAACTCCAAGAAGTCCCTATTCTTCCCATCTCAGTGCATGGGGAGATCTGTGTGGGAGACCGTGCTTCTTCCGATATCCAGGGCCGAGCTGTTTAGGGCTTTATATGTTAGTGTCAACTTCTTGGATTCCTCTTGGCAGCCAATAGGTAACCAGTGAGGATTCCTTTAGGACTGACACGATATGAGTCTGGCCAGAGACTCCCGTCAGCAGTCAAGCTGCTGTATTCTGTACCAGTTCCAGCTTCCAAACTGTTTTCAAGGGTACCCCATGTAGAGCGCATTGCAGTAGTCTAATCTGGAGATTTCCTTATGAGATTCTTGAAATAATGTACGCTCTCTCACTAGACTCCTAACATTTGTAAGAGGTTTTTCTGTTTTACTCATCAATTAATAAAAGGTTTACAAAATTATTTACAACGGTTTCAATATCAATAAATTCCTCCTTTTGTCATCTGAAGCTGATTCTAACACTGTGTCTTGATAGCTCTTCACTACCTTTATTTTCAGTGTTTCTGTCTTGTTTGCTAGATATCTTGATCTGGGTGTGCCAGTTTCAAGCAGAGGGAACAGACTGGAACTATAAAAATTTAACAGGAGAAACTTGAAAATAGAATGCATTTTCTCCTGATTTTAGCACCTCACACTAAAAGTACTAAAACTAAAATATATTCCCTTTCTTGGCAGTTTGAATATGCATTGCTTTCATCGTCGGTCAGTGCTTTCATTATCTTTGATGAACAGGTTCAACATGCTATTAATTATCGATACACTATATCCTAGGAACTTGAGAGTTATGATTTAGCACAGGAAACATCTTTAAAATCATTATGCAATCGTGTTTGTTCAGTATTTCTTTTACAATTGACTGAAATTTAGTGCTGTGCTTTGTATTTAGTTGCCAGCTACTGTGGGTACTGACATTCTATTGAAAGTTTTCCTTTATTTTCCATCCACTTGTGTGGTGCATTTGACCATTTCTCCGTCTATACGAATAGAAAATCCATCTTTCCAGTAGCTGCTGGAAGGTAACAGGATAATCACTTAAGCAGGGATCCTCTGATGTCATTGTGGGGAGGCCAGTAAAAGCGGATTATCTGTGACCCAGATAAAATAATTAGAAATTACTTGGACACTTACAAATAACCGATCTACTAATCTCATTTCCAAAGTTAAAAAAGGTCTGCCTCTCAACATAACACTACCAGATGCTTCAGCTGAATTGCATCCTTTGAAGAGACTAATCTGAAGCCTAATTTTAAGGATTACCTTTGATTGTTTTTTATTTAAAATTCTAAACAGGATGCATTTTCATTTTTCCATGTGTTCTTGCAAATGATTAACAGCATTAAAAGGATTTAAAAAAATAATTTTAGCTCAGACTCCCGCATATTCATCAATAAAAGACACAAATGTAAACATGCAGGTGACATAGCTTGCTTTTTATATTGTTTACAATGTAATTTGCAGTTTTCCATCTGCTAAAATATTTCTGTGTATGTTCTCACAGTTTCATTTAATACGTATTTTTAGCATAGACTACCAAATATGCACTGAAACCAGTAATTTGATTAAATCTACCAGCATTCCCTGTTGATGAAATGTGTAAACAATGTATGTGATAAGATGACACTGCTTGAACATAAATACTGAAAGGGTTGGTTGGGATGCCAGAGAATTTCCTTTTCTATATTGTCGATAGTTTGAGATGCAGGGAATAAGATTTAAAATAACATTAGCTATTTTAAATTCTAGCTATTTTCTTGCAATACAATCAGTTCTTTTTAAAAATACCACATTGCACGTTTGCCTTCAGAAACAGGGTAGGGTGGAAATTAATTTTATGGTGAATGTATGTTTCAGAAAGTGGAAATAATATTAAGTACTGTGGCTCTCTTTCGACTGCTCAGACATTTGATGTTGTAATAAATGGCTGTCAATATGTCAGATGACCGAGGGAACATGGATTGTAGTGTCTGCATTCAGAGTCGGTAGTTAGTAATAAAATGTACATCACGTATCTTGAACTAGCTTCACTTCTTTTTATTTAATGATATTTTAAGTGCTCTACTATGTCAAATCCAATACCGTGTCTTGCTTGTTCTCTGCTAGTAATATATACCAAACATTTCTATATATTTACCAAAACAATTTATCCTGAAATCACTCCGCCTCCTTCCTTTCTCTTATGTTTCCTAAACTTCCATGGAAATTCCAGGCGACTCTTCATACCTCTGTGTGTCTTTTATCACACAAAATACAGTAATAACATCAGATCAGATTCTGCAACCTCTGTTCCTTAAAAGCGTTTCTTATCTTAAAGTATAAGTATCTTACTACAATTAAACAAAATATTTTAATCAGATTTTTAAATCAGATAAGCTATTAAATACTGTTGTGACTAGTTTATTAAGGCTTTTTAAAAACATGCTAGAAATATAATCAAAGGCAGTATTAATACTTATAATTGAATTTTAATAGAACAACAGTCAGGATCAGAGTATGGTGTTAGCATTTTTCCAAGAACATCATTTTCTACTACATATATGGAATAAGTATGTCATTTTTATTTGGAAGGTAAATATCAAATTGGCCTTATATATATTTTTGTAATGGTTTTGAAGTTCTTTCTTTTTGTTGTTTATCCTCCTAAATGTTTCACCTTATTGTGATCTCTTTTTTCTAATTTACTTTATTTAATATACTGTGGAATATTCTTATGGCACTTTTCCAACTGCTGATGAAGAAGCAAAGCAAAAGATACATGTGACCTAGCCCAACGGCCTTAAGCCTTGTTCTGGTGTTTTTAGAAACCCGATTCAGATTATATATCGACATAAACTGGCCTTACTTAATACTTCTGTTAGAGCATATTTATAATTAAAGGAGTTATAGTATACTACACACCTCAGATCTGCTGGATCTTTTTTTTCTTTTTTTCTTTTGAGAAATACACATTAGTTTTGCCACAACCATCAATGTTTATGGAACTGGAAGAAGAGTAGAATAATACTGAACGTCTGTTTTGAGATCAGGTTGCGATGACTAGGACTGCCTCCAGACTTCGATTTTCCCATTATATTTGAATATTCTAGAATAAAGCGTGGATATTCCAGAATTTTTATGCTTTATTTTGGAATATTGAAATAGAGCAGAATAAGCAAGCAGAGTCTGGATGTCTATTCAGCCGTGAAAGATAGTGCTTAAGAGGGGACATGATGGAGGTTAATAAAGCCATTCAGGGTGTAGATTATTTTCTCTATGGCACAGTACTAAAATTATGCCTCGCTCTATGAAGTGGATAAGCAGGAATGTTTGGACTAACAAGGCAAATTATTTTTTACCCAGAAGGTTTGTGGAATTTACTACCAGAGGGAGCAGTGCCAATTACTAACCTGGATGGCTTTAAGAAGGGAATGAACAAATTCCTGGGGACAGATGTGTCAATGGCTGCTAGAATGGGTGCCCAGGTGCCACCTCTGGGTTGTAGAAGTCGCCCTCTAATAGCATATGATTGTCAAGCCTGTTTGCAGGAGAGAGTAGGTGAGGGTTTCGCCCTCATCTTCTGCTTGAGAATGCCAAGAAGAAATGGATGGGCCATTGCACGAGATGGGCTTCTGGGCAGGATGGGCTATAGTACGATTGAGCACAGATTCTCTCATGTTTCTGTATTGTTATTTATTTACATTTTTATCCCACCCTATACCCAAGGGTCTCAGGACAGGCTACAACATATAAAATGAACATTTCCAGGAGAACCAACAGGGTTGCCCTCCCTCTGTCTGTCTCCTGGTGAAGGTCATCAACCAGGGCGACCAAGGCAGTTTCCATATGATAACCAGGCCTGAAGCCGGATTGAAATAGGTCTAGATAATCAGCTTCTTCCAAGCATGCCTGCAGTTGAACAGCCACAGACCTCTCTAGTACCTTGCTCAAGAAAGGCAACAGTTGTTTAAATCTTCTGTACGTTAAATGCACCTATGCAATGGGGTATTTTTGCCCTGGAAGAGTCAGGTATGTAATTTAAAGTGCCCTTGGACTCTGTAATAATATTTGCTCAGCTGGAGGTGGTGGCCAGGGGCACTTACTTCCAGCTACACATGGTTTGCCAGCTAAACCCCTTTTCATATAGACAGACTGGACACAGTCTGGTCCCTTCCAGATCATATTATTATACTGTGCTCTAAGTGGGGCTACTCTTGAAGACAGTCCAGAAAGTGCAGCTGGTGCAGAATGCAGCACCTGTTCTGCTACCTTGCAGTGCTGGTTGGACACACGTCACACTGATCCTAAAAGAACCGCACTGGCTGCCTATTTGCTCATATACTCAGTTAAATGTATTCATGTCATCTTATAAGGCCCTAAACAGCTTGTGTCCCATCTATACAGGCCCACCCATGCCCTGAGATCTCTGAGTGAGGCCCTGCTGGCAGTGCCACCCTTTGTAGCAGTTAAGGGGGAGGGGACATATGGGAGGGCTTTCCTGATGATAGCCTCCTCTTGAGGTGCGTCAGGCACACTCGTGCTGAAGACACACTTCGTTATACTAAATCTTATATGCAAAGTATACAGTAATTGATCTGAAGTGTGTATGTGCATGAGAGAGCGAAAGAGAGATTGCACCTCTTATCCCTAATCTCAAAGTGGTTTGCAGTCAACTGTATTTCCAAGAATCTTAGGAGTCCCCTGATAAGTAGTTTATTTATGGCGGCAGGTAAATCATATCAAGTATCTGGAAATACTTACATGTACTAAATACTGACTTTTGATATGATAGAATCATAAGAACATAAGAGGAGCCTTTCTGCTGGATCAGGCCACAGCCCATCTAGTCCAGCATCCTGTCGCACACAGTGGCCCACCAATTGCCCATGGCCATCTCAAGCAGAGACAAGGGCAAACCTCCTGCTCTCCAATTCCAGCAAATGACCTTAGAGGCATCTTGCTTGTCCCCCCAGCCTGAAAGATTACTTAGGCATCCATTCTAGTAGCCATTGATAC